>LR738712.1:311182979-311193764 GCA_902687465.1 Secale cereale | reverse complement strand
GGAGGCTGCGGCGCGGCGATGCGACGGCTTCGAAGGGGAGTGGGCCGATGAGGCGGGGAAGTGGTCCTGGCCCGTAGGCCAGCGATGGGCGGTGAGGCGACGGGATCTGGTCCGCTCGGACCAGATCGAGCGGGGGAATGCGCTACGGTCGGTTGCGCGAGGGAAGTGGTCCACTCGCGATGGCGTTGACCCTGGGGACTGCGGGATCGATGGATCCGGTCGGTCGATCAGCTGTTGCGGCGGCTGGTTCCTTCGTGGATCTGGCCAAGTGGCAAAGAGGGGATGGCCAGATCCGAAAATGGAGGGGGAGAGGGTGGAGAAGAAGCTAGATGCCCAAAAAAATAGACTAGGGTCTATATATATAGCAGGATTTTTAGGGTTAGGGGGATTTAGAGGTGCTAGGAGCCCTCCAATCGCGATCCGACGGATCCGATCGCGGGGGGGTAGTTTAGAAGGCCTAGGAGAAGGCAGTAGGCTGCAGTAGGGGTGTTTCTGGGACACAAAGTGAAGGCACTTTGGACCCACACGAACAACGGATGGGATAGCCAACGGAGTCCAAACGCGACGAGATTTGAGAGGCGGGTTGCACACAACAAAACAACAACACACACAACAACCTTGCGGCACACCGGTAACGTTACACGCCCAAACAACACAGTAGGCCTACGGGACGTCACGGACACGTGAGGGAGCTCCAGAACGCGAAACGGACAACGGGAAGAAACACGCGGAACCGGATGCAACCGACAACACAAATGCAATGCGATGCACATGTCTACATGATATGAATGAATGCCACACACTCACACAACAAAACGACGAAACCCGAAAGACAAAGAACCCGGAATGGAAATAGATGAAGCCGGAGATATATTATATACCCAAAAGGGAAAGTATTACATCCGGGGCATTACAATTAAGCTCGATGTAGTATTCGACACATCCGATAACTACAGATCGGAGGAACAGCTCGTCCACATTGTTCCCTTTCATAGTGGATACTACGCCCTTCTAGGACGGGACACTTTCTCACGCTTTCAAGCTATACCCCATTACGGGTACATGAAGCTTAAAATGCCAGGGCCCAATGGAGTGATCACATTAACAACTGACCCAGATAGAGCACTCTGTGCCGAGAACAAGATGACATCCTTAGCCTTAGAGGCATTATCCAAAGCCCTCGTGACCGAAGAATTAACTACCCTACGATCAATGGTAGATAAGGATGATGTAATCCTCGCCAAAAGATTGAAGTCTACCTCCTTCAAGCCAGCAGATGAAATCATCAAATTCCAAGTGCACCCAACGGACCATAATAAGACAGCGTCTATCGGGGCATAGCTGGATCCGGTGGTAGACAATGCGTTATGCATCTTCCTTCGGGAAAATTGGGATATATTCGCCTGGCACCCTTCAGATATGTCGGGAATCCCACACAGGCTAGCCGAAGACAGCCTGAATATTATCAAAGTGTTTAAACCAGTCAAGCAGTCACTACGATGGTTCTCTGAACCCAAAAGACAAGCAATGGGAGAAGAGCTACCCAAGCTACTGGAAGCCGGATTCATCAGAGAAATTAAACACCTCGATTGGCTAGCCAACCTAGTCATGGTGCCAAAGAAGGATAAATCCTGGCGCCTTTGCGTCGACTTCACAGACCTAAATAAGGCCTTCCCCAAGGATCCCTTTCCTTTGCCCCGCATTGAGCAAATTATAGATGCAACGGCCGGACACGACTCGTTGTGCTTCCTTGATGCTTACTCCGGATACCATCAGATAAAGATGAAGGAATCCCATCAGGCCGCAACGACATTTCTCACCCCGTATGGTCCTTTCTGTTTCAACACAATGCCCTTTGGACTTAAAAACATTGGCGCCACATATCAACGTATGATTCAAACATGCTTAGAAAAACAAATTGGCAAAACAGTGGGGGCATATGTTGACGACGTAGTCGTCAAGACTACACACGTCGAGACTTTGGTGGAAGATATCCGCCTTACGTTTGCCAACCTTCGAGAAAATGACATAAGGCTCAATCCGAAAAAATGTGTTTTCGGCATTCCAGCCGGAAAACTACTAGGTTCATCGTATCCCATTGAGTAATCGAACCTAACCCAGCTAAAATCCGGGCGTTGTCGGAACTCAAAATACCAACGGACCTCAAACAAGTGCAAAAACTAGCAGGCTGCATAGCGGCCTTAAGCCGCTTCATCTCCTGGTTAGGAGAAAAAGCACTGCCACTTTATAGATTGCTACGAAGCACTGACAACTCCGAATGGACGGATGCGGCCGTAGCTGGACTAGAAGAAATAAAAAATCTACTAGTGAGCAACCCAATCCTAGCCGCCCCCGGTGTTGGTGAACCAATGCTGCTGTATATATCAGCCACTCACCAGGTAGTGAGTGTCGTGCTCGTCGTCGAACGAGCTGAAGAGGGACATAAATTCCCGGTTCAAAAACATGCATACTATGTATCCGAGGTTCTGACACCGTGCAAATCACGGTACCCCCACTATCAGAAAATTGCCTTTGCGGTCTTCATGTCATCTCGCAAACTTCGACACTAATTTCAAGAGTGTTCGATCACAGTGGCATCCGAGGTGCCACTCAATGATATTATTAACAACAAAGACGCCACTGGACGCATAGAGAAATGGGCCATTGAGCTCCTACCTTTTGAAATATCCTATAAGCCACGCCGGACTATTATATCCCAGGTGTTGGCCGACTTTGTCGCAGAATGGAGTGAAGCTGAACTCCGTAAAGAGTACGGCTCATATTCCCACTGGACAATGTACTTTGATGGTTCAAAAATGCTAGCCGGATTGGGGGTCGGCGTAATATTGATATCTCCAACAAGGGATACAGTCTGGTACGTTCTAGAGATTATGTACACGGACTCGAACAATGCGGCCGAATATGAGGCCCTATTGCATGGTCTCCGCCTAGCCGTATCCATAGGCATACAACGCCTCAAGGCACATGGAGACTCAAACCTCGCTATCTCCCAAATTAATGGAGATTTTGATGCGAAGGATTAAAAAATGACAGATTATCGCAATGCTATATTAAAAATGTCGGCTAGATTTGATGGTTTGGAATTCCACCACGTAGCCCGAGATGATAACCAGGCCGCTGACGTACTCGCCCGTATGGGTGCTAATGTGACCCGGTCCTGCCTAACACCTTTGTGGAAAGGCTATTCAAGCCATGAGTAACATGGCAGGACACGTGAAGTGATACTATCTCGGATCTGAACATACCCCCGGTCGAATTTAACCAAAACATCATCGGAGACCCAGACATGGAGAAAACTCCCTCGGCTCACGAAATCATGGTTGTCATAGCCACCTGGACAGAGCCCTTCCTAGCGTACCTTAAAATGCAGGAACTCCCCGATGACCAAAATGAGGTCCACCGCATAGTCCAGCGCTCTACAGCCTTCAAAGTTCACGAAGGTGAACTATATAAGAAAAACACTACTGGTGTTCTACAAAGGTGCATCTCCGAAGAGGAGGGAAGGCAAATTCTCGCTGAAATACACACTTGAATGGGCGGCCACCATGCCGCAGCACGGGCGCTCGTAGGCAAAGCTTTTTGAGCTGGCTTTTTCTCGCCCACTTCCCGAGCGGATGCCCAAACCTTAGTCCAACACTGTGTTGGCTGCCAGCTCTTTGCAAATCAAAGTCACATGCCTCCCACAGCTCTTAGAACAATCCCCATTACTTGGCCTTTTGCAGTCTGGGGGCTTGATATGGTCGGACCCCCTAAAGGAGGAAGCCATAAAAAGAAATACTTACTAGTGATTTTAGATAAATTCACTAAATGGATAGAAGCCAAACCAGTAAAAACAGATGAGGCAGGGCCTGTGATAGATTTTATATCCGGCGTAGTACGCCGGTATGGTGTCCTGCACAGTATTATCAAAGATAATGGCACCAATTTCACAGCTGACGAGGTAAAAAAACTGGTGCGCAAAGTTTGGTATTAAACTTGACTATGCTTCTATATACCATCCTCAAACAAACGGTCAAGTCGAAAGAGCCAATGGTCTAATAATCAGAAGCATCAAACCCCGATTAGTGCGCTCCCTACGGGAGTCTGATAAACATTGGGTTGAAGAACTTAACTCCGTACTCTGGGGCCTGCGGACCGCACCTAATCGGACGACCGGATACACACCTCTTTTCATGGTGTATGGCGCAGAGGCAGTTCTATCCTGCTACATTATTCATGACTCACCTCGAGTACGCGTGAACGAGGAGAGAAAGGCCGAGCTAGATCGGCAGGACGACCAAGATGGACTTGAAGAGGAGCGCGATACAGCGCAAGCCCGTCCTGCATTTTATCAACAACAGGCGAGGCGATGCTAGAGTAGAGAAATGCAGGCCAAGACATACAACGTCGACGAACTCGTTTTACACCTCCCGGAGAAGAAAAAGGACAAGCTCAAACTAAAATGGGAGAGCCCCTTCATTATGGACGAAGTACTCACCGGTGGAGCCTATCGCCTTCGGAATGCACATGACAACCGCCTTGAGCCGAACCCATAGAACGCCACTAGGCTCCGGCGATTTTATGGATAGTTCGGTAGCAGTTTTTTTCCTCCTTTCAAGTCAGGTCTTGTCTTTTATATTTTATTTTCTCCTTTTATTTCTGACATTTTCTCTCATTGGCAAGTATTCGGCTCGCCCGAACTGTCACAGGATAAGTACATCCTCGAATGTATCTACCTCAAATATACTTGGGGGCTTCTTTAACAAAGCCCATTACCAATAAAAGCTTATTGCTTAAAATGTCAGCTGTTTCTTACAGTCCTTCCTTGCCAATATATGCACCAATATGACTTAAGTTCTGGCCAAGTTGGGTTGCCTGGCTCCTATGCTTGCCCCTACGTTTTCGATTGTTCGTCTAGGGCGTAAAGGGAGCACCTTCGCAACTGTTACAACCGGGTAATCCGGACATGTACCTCAGACTGGGTGAAGCCGAAAGCTAGCGCTCTTAAGGGAATGATCGGTTGGCGGATACACGACATATCGCATTTTAAAGTGTATTTTAACTACCACAGGATATGGCGTTCTGCAATCAGCCTAGGCCCGCATTTGTATGCATGCCGACCTAGGGAAAGGAACCCCTAATGGAACTATTCTCTCTGGAAGATGTTTCTTACGTTAAAAAGTAATATAACATAACTCCCCTGACACAGTTCGTCTGTTCAAGCAATTATGACCGGATTGCCTGGTTTCTGAACATATCACATGTTTACCACATGCATAGTATTCAGAAGCACTCCAGCCTTTGGGTTTATGGAGGTTAATGCAGATGGTCGGCCATGACAACCTTTTTACAAATTCGGCCGAAGATAAGTTTGATGGTAAAAGTACATTAATAAATAGAATCAAACGACTACTCTTGTTCTATTCCCTCTATAAGGCTTTCTAGTTTACAGTCCTGTTGGGAAAGCTTGACAGCTGTCTCTACTTGGTCATATACCAAATGTGGAGGAATTTCTTGTCCATCGGACCCTCGAGGTCCCACGCGGGCCATATGATTTGGATCAAGACGAGTGTAGCGCGTATTCACCATGGCCAGGGCTTCTCGATCACCCATGCGACATGCTGATGCTTTCCACAGTTCGAACTAGTGTCGAGCCCCTTTGAACAAGTTCGCCAAGTCCTCCATAGTTTCTGGAGGTTAATCACCCAGCCATAATGCCTTGGCCATACTCTTCATGGCCTTCCGAGCTCGCTCGGGGACTCTGGAAAGCTCTTATAGTAGGTCACCCTCAAAACCGAACACTCCTCCTTCGGGCTGCCCAGTTAACAAACCTGCAGGAAAAGTTTTATAAGAAACTTCCAAAATAAGAGACTATAAGGAGAGCTAGGTATAAGGGACATACTGAACATGCTGCCTTTTAGCCTCCGGTTCTCTTCCAAGGCGCTGGAGAGTTGGGCCCTTACGTCCTTTAGCTCCAGTTCGAGCCTAATATTTTTATCCTACACTTGGTTCTTCTTATCTATAGCTTGCGTCAATACGCGCTTGCCAACAGCTGTTTCATCTTTGGCAAAAATATTGTCTGCCAAAGCAGCCCTTAGCTCCCTCTCAAGTTGGTTGGTCGACCCTGTTGCTTTATTAAAATTGGCATGTACATAATGACTCAGTAATCAACGCAAATATCATAGTATCCGGACACCATTATTCTTACCACCAACATCCTTTTCGGATTTCTTTGGATTTTCTAATTCGGCGGTGGTATTTCGTGAGCTGGATCCGGCACTCTTCAAGCTCCTTGGATAGGGAGTTATTCTTTTCTTGAATCACTTACGAAAACACAACGATCCTCAAATCAGTTGTACCAACTGCTTTAAGTCTCGGGGGCTACTGGCATGGGAACATCAAAATGTACACTTACCCGCATATCTTTCGAAAGCCGATGAGTGGCTCCAGTGAGCCCGTCTTGAGCGGCTCGGATATAGGCATCTGCAGAGCTGAGAGCGTTAAACGCCTCCTTAGTAAAAGCTGGGTCCAGCTTGGCTGCTTTCCGCCGCCGATGAACCATCGCAACCTCCACCTCGAAATTAGTAACCGACATTCTGTCTGAATCCTCCTGGAGAGGACAATCCAGCGCTGAATCAACATTAAACCCTGACGGGTCGTATGCCGGATTGGCTGGATCTTGGTCTCCATTGTCTCCGGAGGCAGTCCGGTGTGTATTCCTCCTTAAAGGAAAAACAAACCGGAAAGTTGTGATACCGATTTCACGACCCAGCATGTGTCAAAACAAACATACCCCTTTGAAGGTCTGCTGCTGTTCATTGTCCTCTTACATTTCGAGGGCTCACCCGATGCGGTCGTCACCCTCTAGGATGACGGTCTTTGCACGGTTCGGTGTGAGGAACTGTAATGCCCCGGACACACCCGCCGGTGGTCGTTACTCCTGGAGGGATCTAGACTGGCCCCACACTTCAATACTAGTCTTTTATGCGCACTTTGTCCTCACTCGTGCGCACCCGGGACCAACTTCTCGGTCGGTCACACATCCTGAAACTACTCCAAGCTGGGCATGCTTAACATTGGAGTTCTATCCTAACGGGCTGCCGGAAAAGAAGGAATGCCTTATTGATATGAGTAGTTTATCATCCCTAGTAAGCCAGGCTATCACATACACTCCCACTCAGAGGAACCGACGTCCTCGTCGGGCCACAGGAATGTTCCCTCTTGGCACATATGTCTGTGCCTTTAGTCCGACACATGTGCCATGCTGTGTGCCATGACGGGTCACAAACGTCATGCACAACATGACCGCTCACCTATCCGCAAACATCCATGTAACCACGAGGGTCGGCTCTAATACCAATTTGTAACGCCTCGGACACACCCGCCGGTGGTCGTTACTCCTGGCGAGATCTAGACTGGCCCCACATATCAATACTAGTCTTTTCTGCGCACTTTGTCCTCACTCGTGCGCTCCCGGGACCAACTTCTCGGTCGGTCACCCATCCTGAAACTATTCCAAGTTGAGCATGCTTAACTTTGGAGTTCTTTCCTAATGGGATCCCGGAAAAGAAGGAATTCCTTACTGATATGAGTAGTTTATCATCCCTAATAAGCCAGGCTATCACATACCTTTTTCATCCCTGTTCTTTACATGAGTTGTGCAAAGATACTACGCTTGCTATCATTCCAGAATGCGCTTATGTCTCTAACTCGTGCCTCAACACGTAGGAGATATAGTCGCATCCTGGGTATTATAGGAACGCCGTCCCTGTTCAGTATGATAACATACGGTGGGTAAGGCACACTGGGAATCTTCTCTTTGATGAGATATGTCCTAGGTACTTACGCGGGAATAAGGAATGAGGCCTGGGCGATAGGCTACAATAGTCACCAGGGTGCCCTCATGGTAGGCTTGATAGAAGACTCCCTCTTCTAGCTCTATGCCTATGTCCGGATCTTCATCATATCCGGGGCCCGCATTCTGAAATCGGTCCTCTGGCTATGGGGCGGGACTATTAATCCCCTCGATCACCTTCCTCCACTCCTATTAGGAGAAACCGAATTCAGTTCGGACAATACATCATAACGAAGAAAAATTGGGCAAATATAACGGTCAAGAGAGAGACTTACCCAGTCAGGAGGATTGTACATAGAGAAGACCTCCCGGCATGTTAAACGGATGAAGTCTTGCTTCTCTCCTTTATAAAGACCTTCCAGGATAATTGTTAGAGCGGCAGGATCATCCGGGCCTGAGCGTAAGCAGCGGGACGCATCATCCAGGCCATTATAATGCTACATTGGAAATCCTCTTGCTTGGAGCAACTACACACATCGCTTCATTGAAATGGCAATCACTTCGATTATAGATAACCCCGAACCGGTGAGCAATCTGATCTTGTCGACCAGTCTGCTAACCTCCGCTCTCTCTTCTTATGAAGGACTATGGGGACACCAGTTGAAAAGCTTCTTTGGCGGAGCACTAGAATACTTGGGGAGGCCTCGCCGAACTGGATCCGGCAGGGCAACATCCTCAATATAGAACCACTCCGAAGGCCAGTCTTCGGATGCCTTCTTTGGAGCACCAGGCAGGTATCCTGTCCCGGCTATACGCCATACTTCGGCGCCCCAACTTCAAATATGGAACCCTTTTTCAAGCGAGGGACAAGGCCGAAGAACTTCCGCCACAGCTCAAAGTGAGGCACGCCCAAAAACGGTTCGCATAAAGCGACAAAACTCGCGATATGCAGGATAGACCCCGGATTAAGATCATGCTATTGGCGGCCATAGAACTCCTGGAGTCCCCTAAGGAAGGGGTGGACGGGAAACCCTTCGCCTCTTAAAAGTAAGGGTACAAAACATACCCGCTCTGTCGGAAGGGTTAGGAAAGCTCTCTACCAGGGCTTGATTGTCAATGGAATTTAGTCCGGCCCGGACGGGGACTAGATCCTGTGGAGGGAGATATCCCTATGCTTGAAGTGTCCTCAGACGTGCATGGGATACATAGTAGCTTTTCCAATCTCCTGCACGAGGGCCATGAGGGCGCGAGGAAGAGCTTGGGGCGCTAGCCATGTTGGAAGATTTTTTGCAGGCACTAGAGTTTCTACCGCGTGGAATGGGATGGAAAGGAAACTGGGATCTACTCTCTTATATAGGCGCCTTCCCTACACAATCAAGGGGGTATTTGTAAAACTGCCTAGATGGTTCACATTTGTTGGACACGTCGAAGTCAAGGCGACGGCGGCGAGGAATCGACGGAATACAATATTAAAAGAAGCCGAACTATAGTCGAGGAGGACTCACCTTGCAAGACCGAAGACATGAAGCTGTACACAATCTCGTCCTAGAAGGCAAGTCCGGGGGCTAATGAGGGAGTCCTGTATTCAGGGGTCCTCGGGCGTCCGGGTCGATGAAGCTGGGCCGTATTGATGGGCCACAAAAGAAGAAGCAGAAGACTCTCCCCCGTATTCGGTCAGGACTACTGTATAGATAGAAACACAAGCGAAGAGTCCGGATGTATCAATTACTGCCTCCCCAAGTCACCCTTGTAACCCTAGGTTTTCTCTGGCGTTTATATAAGCCGGGGATATTAGTCTGTAGGGGGATCAAACACATCACAAAACCCTCATAGGCTAGGCTTTAGGGTTTAGCCATTACAATCTCGAGGTAGATCAACTCTGGTATTCATATTCATCCATATTAATATAGCAGGAAGTAGGGTATTACCTCGATCGAGAGGGCCTGAACCTGGGTAAACATCGTGTCCCCAGCCTCCTATTACCATCGATCATCTAAACGCATAGCTTGGGGCCCCCTACCCGAGATCTGCCGGTTTTGACACCGACACACCTCCTCGAGCAATAGTGATGAGGACGAGACCGGTGGGGAGGACAACGGGGGTGGGTTCGACTAGGCGTCGGACCCCCCGTCACCAGGCGATGCCGGCAGCACCTCCATCTGCACCTGGCCCTCTCCCCGGCAGAGAAATTTGTCGGGGGGTTGTTTTTCCGACGGCCCGTCAAGCCACCTCCTTGAATTTATCGGGGCTCTCGCTTCTGGCGGCTGGCGCTGTAAGGCCAGAGAAGATGAAGAAGGCGGGTGGCGGGCTGTCATGTCGGAGTACGACGGCAACGACGCCTTCGTGTCGTATTGCCAGCCCGCTGCCTCATCTTTCGGCTTCTCTCCCGGCACGGTCACCACCAGTCCTCTGTTGGACGGCTTGCGGGATGTTCTCTTGGTGTCTTTTGTCGCTGGCACCTCGCCTGGGCATTCTTTTTACCCTCCTACTATCTATATCCGATTCCTAAGGAGAGGGACAAGAAAAGCATTATGGGCATCTTATGTCTTTTTAGATCTTAAGCCCGCAGGCACTTGTCGAATTTAAACTTTGTAGCCCCTTGCTCATGCTTATATTCCGTATGAATTGTACTCGTTTAATCAATGTATTAATGAAGAAAAAGGGCATTTGTCGGTTTCTTTTGGGCGTGAGCGAGGCTCACACCAAGGAGCGGGTCCTCGTGATTTTTCAAGCAAACAACGTCACCCGGCAACAGGCCTTGTCGCCTTCCCGCTTCCTACCCCGGCTACACCCACACTCTCAGCGGAGGTAGGGGCAATGCAGGATAAGGCCTTTCACCCGTCCCTCTTCCATCGCAACTACAAATAAATTCCAACCCAAAAGAAAGGGATTTGGGCATAAGAAGGAGAGAGAATGGTGGCATGGGATCGAGAGAAGTTTCATACGATCAAGCTTCATATGGAAGTACTCAGCGGGGGGGGGGGGGGGGG
>LR738712.1:311141574-311174666 GCA_902687465.1 Secale cereale | reverse complement strand
TCACCGGGTAGCCCACGAGGCCGGGGCGCGCCTAGAGGGGGGGCGCCCCCACCCTCGTGGACAGGTGGTGGCCCCCCTGGTGAATCTCTTTCGCCAGATGTTTTTTATATTTTCTAAAACGGTATCTCGTGGTGTTTCAGAGCTTTTTGAGTTGTGCAGAATAGGTTTCCAATGTTTGTTCCTTTTCCAGCCCAGAATTCCAGCTGTCGGCATTCTCCCTCTTCATGTAAACCTTGTAAAACAAGAGAGAAAAGGCATATGTATTGTGACATAACATGTAACAACAGCCCATAGTGCAATAAATACCAACATAAAAGCATGATGCAAAATGGACGTATCAACTCCCCCAAGCTTAGACCTCGCTTGTCCTCAAGCGAAAGCTAATATCGAAAAATATGTCCACATGTTTAGAGATAGAGGTGTCGATAAAAATAAAATACGGAGATGAGGGCATCATGATCATTCTTATAACCACATCACACATATATTTTCATATGATTCTTATGCTAAAGTAACAAGTCATTCACAATGTCAAGTATGTATCAGAAACTTCATTGAAAACCAACAAACTATGATCTCAGTCATTGAAGCACTTGCAATTTATCATAACACCGGAAAGAGTCAATATAAGAGCTTTTCAGCAAGCCACGTACTCAACTATCATATAGTATTTCACAATTTCTCACACTCATGCAATACTTATGGTTATGGAGTTTTACTCTGACACAGAGAAAGATAGGGGCTTACGGTATTGCCTCCCAACCTTTTACCTCAAGGGTAATGTCAACAGTAATAGACCATGATAACTTACATCCAACTTGGTATATATGTCACGATCTTTCCAACACAATATGCTTGCCAAAGGATAAAATGTAAAAAGGAAAGGTGATTTTCACCTTAACTCTTATAAGGCAAGAATAATAGATAGGCCCTTCGCAGAGGGAAGCAGAGGTTGTCATGTGCTTTTATGGTTGGATGCACAAAGTCTTAGCGCAAAAGAACGTCACTTCATATTGCCAATTGTGATAGGGACCTTTATTATGCAGTCTGTCGCTTTTATTACTTCCACATCACAAGATGGTATAAAGCTTATTTCCTCCACACTAGTAAATCATACATATTTTAGAGAGTTTGCGAACATGACAACTTACTTGAAGGACCTTACTCAATCCGTAGGTAGTTATGGTGGAATCTCATGGCAAAACTGGGTTTAAGGATGTATGGAAGCACAAGTAGTATCTCTACTTGGTGCAAGGAGTTTTGGCTAGCATGAGGGGGCAAGCTCAACATGTTGGATGATCCATGACAATATACTTTATTTTGCATATAAGAAAACATAACCCATTATGTTGTCTTCCTTGTCCAACATCAACTCTTTAGCATGTCATATTTTAATGAGTGCTCACAATCAAAAAAGATGTCCAAGATAGTATATTTGTATGTGAAACCTCTCTTTCTTTATTACTTCGTATTAATTGCAACGGTGACCAAGACTATGTCGGTCAACTCTCAGCAACTTTTATTCATCATACTCTTTATATGTGAAGTCAGTACTTCCCATAAGATCAATACGATATCTTTGATACTTTTTATATTTTCTTTTATTCTCTCATGATCAATGTGAGGAAATCACGCCCTTGACTCAACACTAATCGTTATTATATTACTCACGGACTCGACTACAAAGGTAAAGATCATAAAGCAAAAGCTCACAACTAGATCATGCTAACTTTATTCTACTAGATGAAGATATTACCAAAAGGATCAAACTAAGAAAAACGGTAAAGATAGGAGTGTGATGGTGATACGATACCGGGGCACCTCCCCCAAGCTTGGCAATTGCCAAGGGGAGTGCCCATACCCATATCATTATGTCTCCTTCTTCGAAGTTGGTGATGATGGAGTTGAAAGCAGTGATGCCGGATCATCATACATCGAGCGTATGAGATTCTCCAACTTGCGGATAATACCTTTGAGTGCGGCGATATGCTCCTTCAGCAAAATATTTTCACTTGTGAGATACTTGTTTTGCATTTGAGATAACTCAATCATCTTGAAAGCTTCTCCTGTTGCCGAAGCCAGATCTTCCACACCCTTCTTGATCCTATTCTCCTTGTTGATCTCCCCGGGTCCTTCCGTCTTTAGCTCTATCTTCATTAGCCAAGCATTGTTGCCCTCATTGTTGGAGGAGGAGGACGACATGATGCCTGCCCTTGTCAACCCTATCAGAAAAATAGCTCGAAACAAGAACAGGGGATTTTTGCGTGATACGGTGGTCAAAATCTTCGGGAGAATATATAATGAATTTTTATCGACCAAAAGAAGTAACGTGCAAGAAATTGGAGTTCTGCAGGCACACGAGGGGCCCACAAGGTAGGGGGCGCACCCAGGGGAAGGGGGCTTGCCCTCCACCATCGTGGACGGCTCGTGTCTCTTCCGGACTGCCTCTTATTTTTCTATTTATCTAAATATTCCAAAATGGTGAAAAATTGCCATTAGAACTATTTTGGAGTCGGTTTAATTACCGTACCTCATACCTCTTCCTTTTCGGTGTCCCTTATGTATTCCTCCGAGGTTACGATTTCAATAACGTTGGTTTCAACATTTATAGGATTACCTGAGATATAATGTTTAATTCTTTGACCATTCACCACCTTCGAATTTGTGCCTTCGAAGTTGTTGATTTTTATGTCACTGGAACGATAGACCTCCTCGATAACGTAAGGACCTTCCCATTTAGAGAGAAGTTTTCCTGCAAAAATGTTAAACGAGAGTTGTACAGCAAGACATAATCACCTACGTTAAACTCACACTTTTGTACCCTTTTGTGATGCCATCTTTTAACTTTTTCTTTAAACAGCTTGGCATTCTCATAGGCCTGGGTTCTCCATTCATCAAGAGAGCTAATGTCAAATAACCTCTTCTCACCGGAAAGTTTGAAATCATAATTGAGCTCTTTGATAGCCCAGTATGCCTTATGTTCTAGCTCAAGAGGTAAGTGACATGCTTTTCCATAAACCATGTTATATGGAGACATACCCATAGGATTTTTGTATGCAGTTCTATAGGCCCATAATGCATCATTAATTTTCTTGGGCCAATTCTTTCTAGACCTATTAACTATCTTTTGCAAAATTAATTTCAGCTAGCTATTGCTTAATTCTACTTGACCACTAGTCTGTGGGTGATAAGGGGATGCAATTCCATGGTTAACATCACACTTAGCAAGCATTTTACGAAAAGCACCGTGAATAAAGTGTGAACCACCATCAGTCATTAAGTATCTAGGGACTCCAAACCTCGGAAAAATAACTTATTTAAGCATCTTAATAGAGGTGTTGTATCAGCACTACTAGTTGGAATAGCTTCTACCCACTTAGTAACGTAATCAACAATAACTAAAATATGTGTGTACCCATTAGAGGACGGAAAATGTCCCATATAATCAAAGCCCTAGACATCAAACGGTTCAATAACAAGTGAATAATTCACAGGAATTTCTTGACGTCTACTGATATTACCAATTTTTTGACATTCATCACAAGATAAGACAAAGTTACAAGCATCCTTGAAGAGAGTATGCTAATCAAAACCAGATTGCAATACCTTATGTGTAGTTCTATCTCCAGCATGGTGTCCTCCATAAGCTTCGGAGTGGCACTTGTGTAGGATCTGTTCATGTTCATGCTCAGGTACACAACGTCTAATAATACCATCTACCCCTTCTTTATAAAGAGGTGGGTCATCCCAGAAGTAATGCCTCAAATCATAGAAGAAGCTTTCTTCTGCTGGTATGTGAAGCTAGGAGGTATAAACTTAGCAAAAATGTAATTGGCATAATCAGCATACCATGGAGCAGTACGAGAAGTATTTATGACAGCTAATTGTTCATCAGGAAAGCTATCATCAATTGGTTGTGGGTCATCAAGAATATTCTCTAGCCTAGACAAGTTGTGAGCAACGGGGTTCTCAGCTCCCTTTCTATCAATAATATGCAAATCAAATTCTTGCATCAAGAGAACCCATCTAATAAGTCTAGGTTTAGCATCTTTCTTTTCCATAACGTATTTGATAGCAGCATGATCAGTGTGAATAGTTACTTTAGAATCAACAATATAAGGTGCAAACTTATCACAAGCACATACAACTGCTAAAAATTCCTTCTCAGTAGTAGCATAATTTTTCCGGGCACTGTCTAGAGTTTTACTAGCATATTGGAAAACATTCAATTTCTTATCAACTCTTTATCGTAGAACAGCACCTACAGCATAATCACTAGCATCGCACATAATCTCAAAGGGTAAATTCCAGTAAGGAGGATGGACAATATGTGCAGAGATCAATGCTTTCTTAAGTATTTCAAATGCTTCTACACAATCATCATCAAAGACAAAAGGAATATCTTCTTGTAAGAGATTAGTCAGAGGCCTGGAGATTTTGGAGAAGTCCTTAATGAACCTCCTATAAAACCTGGCATGACCAAGGAAACTTCGTATACCTTTAATGTCCTTGGGACACGGCATCTTTTCAATAGCATCAACCTTAGCTTTGTGAACTTTAATACCTCTTTCAGAAATTTTATGTCCCAAGACAATGCCTTCATTAACCATAAAGTGACACTTCTCCCAATTCAAGACGAGATTAGTGTCTTCACATCTCTGCAAAACTCGATCAATGTTGATCAACCAATCATCAAAAGAAGTTCCGTAAACGGAGAAATCGTCCATGAAAACCTCAACAATTTTTTCTCAAAAATCAGAGAATATAGCCATCATGCATCTTTGAAAGGTAGCAGGTGCATTACATAAACCAAAAGGCATACGTCTATAAGCAAAGGTACCGAAAGGACAAGTAAATGTGGTCTTTTCTTGATCCCCTTTTGACACAGGTATTTGAGAGAAACCAGAATAACCGTCTAGAAAGCAAAAATGAGTATGTTTGGATAACCTTTCTAGCATTTGATCAATAAAAGGCAAGGGGTAATGATCGTTCTTAGTAGCTTTATTGAATTTGCGGAAATCAATTACCATCCTATAACCTGTAACAATTCTTTGCGGGATCAATTCATCTTTATCATTAGGAACAACAGTCATACCTCCCTTCTTAGGGCACAATGGACAAGATTAACCACAAACTATCAGCAACTGGATAGATTATACCTGCCTCTAGAAGCTTTAGTATTTCCTTCCTTACCACTTCTTTCATCTTAAGATTTAACCGTCGTTGATGATCAATAACTGGTTTAGCGTCCTCTTCCAATTTTAACTTTTGTTGGCATAAAGTGATACTAATGCCCTTAAGATCATCCAGAGTATATCCAATAGCAGCATGGTGCTTCTTCAGAGTTTTCAATAATTTTTCTTCTTCCTACTCTGAAAGGTTAGCACTGATAATAACAGGACATATATTCTTTTCATCAAGATAAACATACTAAAGATTATCAGGTAATGGTTTAAGTTCAAACACGAGATCACCCTTGGGTGGAGGAGGATCCCTTAGGATTTCAACAGGCAAGTTGTTTTTCAATACGGGGCCCTGCATAAAGAATATTTCATCTATTTCCATTCTCTCATTCATATACATATCATTTTCATGGTCTAGCAGATATTGTTCTAAAGGATCGTTAGGAGGCACATCAATAGAATCAAGACCAACTATTTCATCCTTACTAGGTAATTCTTTATCATGGGGTTGTCAACGAAATTTAGCAAAGTTAAAATCATGAGACATATCCCATAAACCAACAGTAACAATGTCTTTTACGCAGTCTATCTTAGCATTAATAGTATTCAAGAAGGGTCTACCAAATATAATGGAACAAAAATCATCTTGTGGGGAACTAAGAATAAGAAAATCAGCAGGGTATTTAACCTTCCCACACAAGACTACAAAATCTCTAACAATCCCAACTGGTCAAATAGTGTCTCTATTGGCAAGCTTAATAGTAACATCAATCCCATCTAATTCAGTGGGTGCAATATCATGCATAATTTCTTTATATAAGGAGTGATGGATTATACTTGCACTAGCACCTATGTCACATAAACCATGATAGCAATGATCTCCTATTTTAACAGAAATAACAGGCAAGCCTACAACTGGTCTATGTTTATTCCTAGTATCGGGTTTGGCTATTCTAGCAGCTTCCTCTTGGAGGTAAATAACATGTCCATCTAAATTTTCAACCAAGAGATCCTTGACCATAGCAACTGTAGGTTCAACATTAATTTGCTCAAAGGGTGTAGGTGGTCTAGTATTACTCTTACGAACTACAAAGCTTTAGTATGATCCTTGATCTAACAGGGAAAGGTGGCTTCTCAATATAAGCAGTGGGAACAATAGGATCAACATTATAAGTGATAGTCTTTTCTTCAACTTTAACAGGTTCAACTACTTTTACTTCTATGGGAGGATGGTATTTAAAGCACTTCTCCTTGGGGAAATCAACATGAGTAGAAACTGATTCACAAAAAGAAGCTACTATCTCAAAGTCAAATCCATATTTAGTGCTAAAATCATGGAAAACATTGGTATCCATGAAAGCTTTAACACAATAAAACTTAGGGGTCATATCTGACTCCTTACCTTTGTCGAGATCCCAATCTTCAGAGTTGCGTTTAATTCATTCCAATAAATCCCATTTGAATTCAATAGTCTTCATCATAAAAGAACTAGCACAAGAATTACCGAGCATGGTGCAATTATTGAGAGGAAGCCGAGCATAAAATTTTTGAATGATCATTTTTCTTGAGAACTCATGATTGGGGCATCGATATAACATTGATTTACATCGATATAACATTGATTTAAGCCCCGCAAGCTTGAGGGATGCTTTCTTCTTCGCGAGGCCAAAAATTATATATATAATTACGATCACGATGAACCGGATGCATAGGGTAGAACTTCTGATGAAATTCCAACTTCTGCTGATTATAGTTCCATGATCCAATATCATCGCATAGCCTAAACGATGTCAAAGCATCTCCCTTCAAAGATAAAGGGAAGACCTTATTCTTCATAACATCCTCGGACATACCTGCAAGCTTAAATAATCCACAAACTTCATCCAAATAGATTACGTGTAAATCGGGATGCAGTGTTCCATCTCCTGTAAAGGGATTATCTAGCAGTTTCTCTATCATACCCGAAGGAATTTTAAGGAAAACATTTTTAGTAGGTCCAGTAGGTTGAGGAGCAACTCTTTGCTCTTCTAGTCGGGGTGAAGATACCCCGAACAAGCCCCTCAAAGGATGATGAGTCATAGTAACAAGTAACAGTAAATTTCAGCACACTATATAAATTTATCCTTACCAAAGGCGCTACACTCCCCGGCAACGACGCCAGAAAAGAGTCTTGATGACCGACAAGTGTAGGGGCTCTATCATAGTCCTTTCGACAAGTAAGAGTGTCGAACCCAACGAGGAGCAGAAGGAAATGATAGGCAGTTTTCAGTAAGGTATTTTCTACAAGCACTGAAATTATCGGTAACAGCTAGTTTTGTGATAAGGTAATTGATAGCAAGTGACAAATAGTAAAAGTAAATAAAGTGCAGCAAGATGGCCCAATCTTTTTTATAACAAAGGACAAGCCTGGACAAACTCTTATCTGAAGGAAAGCTCTCCCGAGGACACATGGGAATTATCGTCAAGCTAGTTTTCATCATGATCATCTTATTTGCGTTCGGTACTTTGATAATTTGGTATGTGGATGGACCGGCGCTTGGGTGATGTCCTTACTTGGACAAGCCTCCCACTTATGATTAACCTCTAATGCAAGAGTCCTCAACTACAAAAGAAGTATTAAGGTAAACCTGACCATAGCATGAAACAAGTGGATCCAAATCAGCCCCTTACGAAGGAACGCATAAACTAGGGTTTAAGGTTTTGTCACTCTAGCAACCCATCATCTACTTATTACCTCCCAATTCCTTCCTCTAGGACCAAAAAATGGTGAAGTTTCATGTAGTCGACGTTCACATGACACCAGTAGAGGAGAGACAACATACAACTCATCAAAATATCGAACGAATACCAAATTCACATGACTACTTACAGCAAGACTTCTCCCATGTCCTCAGGAACAAAAGTAACTACTCACAAGACATAATATTGTTCATGATTAGAGGGGTATTAATATGCATAATGGATTTGAACATATGATCTTCCACCAAGTAAATCAACTAGCATCAACTACAAGGAGTAATCAACACTACTAGCAAGCCACAACTACCAATCTGAGGTTTGGGTACAAAGATTGGATACAAGAGATGAACTAGGGTTTGAGAGGAGATGGTGCTGGTGAAGATGTTGATGAAGATAACCCTCCCCAAGATGGGAGAGTTGTTGGTGATGACGGCGGTGACGATTTCCCCATCCCGGAGGCAAGTATCCCCGGCAGAACAACTCCGCCCGAGCCCTAGATTGGTTCCGCCAAGGTTCCGCCTCGAGACGGTAGCGTCTGGTCCCAAAAGCCTCCTTATGATTTTTCCATGTCAAAACACCTCATATAGGAGAAGATGAGGATCGGGGGGTCACCGGGTGGCCCACGAGGCAGGGGGCACGCCCAGAGGGGGGGCGCCCCCACGCTCGTGGACAGGTGGTGGCCCCCCTAGTGAATCTGTTTTGCTAGATATTTTTTATATTTTCTGAAACGGTATCTCATGGAGTTTCGGAGTTTTTTGAGTTGTGCAGAATAGGTTTCCAATGTTTGCTCCTTTTCCAGCCCAGAATTCCAGCTGCCGGCATTCTCCCTCTTCATGTAAACCTTGTAAAACAAGAGAGAAAAGGCATAAGTATTATGACATAACGTGTAACAACAGCTCATAGTGCAATAAATATCGACATAAAAGCATGATGCAAAATGGACGTATTAGCGCTCTAGCTTTATCGGGGACGGGAGTAGAGCTTGTCCCGTCCATCGCAGCCCAGCTCTGTCTTGACACGTGTCCCTACCGACGAGGCATGCATCACCAAGTTGGCTATCCAGCTATTGTGCTGGAGAGGTGGCAGGATCTTCGCGAAGATCTTCATGCCACCATGCAGGCGCCTGCTTGGCTTGCAGGACGGCTACTGTGCTGGAGCGGTTACGGGGAGGCGGAGCCTTGCCGCGATCTTGCCGACGTCCCCGGCAAGGATCTTGCTGGGGGCTCACAAACGCCTCCAGCAAGGATCTTATAAAGTACCTCGTCTTCTGGCCTTCACAGAGATCTGCATGCCACTACACGCATATCGCTGGGTCTTGTCCTTAATGTTATCGACGGTATCAGAGCTCTCAACCCCGAGGGTGGTGCTTGTGTTGGTGCTCGGCAAGTTGTCCCGGCGAGGATATTGCCGGGGTCCCCCGAGCCATCCCAGCAAGGACCTTGCTGGCGGTCCAGCTCGTCTCCTGCTCTCTGGCTTGGTCACTCCTCCTCACCTTGCATCTACCCTTGATCACCCCCGCCGGGCCTTGCCGTGGGCATGGCTACGATTGCCCATGCACAAGCATGGGGTTCTAATGGGCCCAAACTTAAGTACACCGACAGTCATTTCCTATACGGGAAGATTGCAGTTATAAATAGCCACCACGCACCAACGTTGTCCGTTGGCTGCTCCACTTGAGATTATGAGATTGATTGAGCATCCCTCTCCAAGAGATTTGAGATGAAAATCCACTGTGAGAAAATCAAGAGCCATAACATAGATAGTGGTTTAGCATCAGAGTAGATCCGAGTTGAGAGTTCTTGTACCTATTACTCTTGACAGATGCATACTCTCTAGACGGATAGGTGTCGCCTCGAGTGACGAAGAGTAATTGTCATCTCTGAGTCAAAGTATTTTGTAACCAAGAGTCAATATGGTTTGTGAAGAGTGAACGAAGTAATTGTGGTTACCGAATACAAAGTTTTTCGAAGGTTCGAAGATTGCCGAAAAGAATATACGCCGAGTGAAATCAAGTTAGCTTTGAGGAACTTCACATTCAGGATAATAGGAAGGTGAGATTTTATATCCTATGTTCAATGACAAGTCCCTCCAACTAGACATAACACTTTCGCAGAACAGTGAACTGGTCTACCAAATCATCTATCGCCATCGAGCACCATTGGTATTTTCTATCCTACTGCATTTCATTCGATAGTTTATTTTCGGTGCTCTTTCCTATTGATAGATATATACAAGTGTATAATGATACTTTATCTTCCAAGAATTTCTTTCAGTACTGTGACAGTATTGAGTTGGATATTTGGTTTTGCAGTACTTAAGATTTTATGTCTTTATCTTATCCACTTACATATGATTCTACATAATCATTCTCCTCGGCTGAATATTTTATGGTAGTGTGCATATTATGTATCTATGATGTGTACAATTGCTTCATGGTGCAATTATATCTATGTTTATAGTTTCTATTCCGTAATAGATTCGGTCCGGAACTAGTATTGTCTCAGAATGAGTTTAGTTTTGGAACTAGTTTTGTCTCAGAACGAGTCCTGTTCTGGAACTAGTTTTCCTTGAGAGCTAGTTTTGTTTTAGATTTTTGGTTCGGGAATAGTTTTCCTTCGTAGAAATGAATCTACTTAGTATTTTATCCACTTTGTTGTGTTGAGAGATTCAACATTTCGAAATAAATTTTGAATCTCCCGTTAACCCCCCTCTGGTCGATATACTCTGGTCCTTCACAAAATCCAATGGGTATGTTCTCATGATGGGTATACATGAAACCGTCTACATGGAAAGCATTGCAGAAGTAAAAAATGTGACTATATTATGGCTAATGATGATAGGGCTAGAGGAATAATAAACAAGATTTAAGTACAATGGATCGATATTTGTATTAATTTTCGGCTAGGATTTTTCTGTTATGTTATTGATCAAAATATATAAACTAATTATGGTATAAGGAAGTGAAAAATAGAAGATACATATTAGCGGTTATTGCAAACACAATCCTTACTCCAAACGAAAAACCTATTATAAGACTCACAGTAGTTCTCATGGAGGCAAATAGCTCATACAGAAATATCCAAATAAGGTTCCACTCGATTTTAATTTGGCTATAGGTTTTCCAATAATCGAAAAATGCCTTTCTAATAGCACATCTATGTCCTGAAGTCAATATAACAAAACAGGAATACATAAGTACAACAAACTAGCCGTGCAAATGCGCGGGTCACCCCGCTAGTGTATATTATTTTAAATGCAAATGCTGACATTTTTAAAAATATGTACTTCGTGACTTCAACTTTCCTTTTTCCCATTCTTTTTAGTTTGACACTTCCAAATTTTTAGGCGGTGACCTTTTTAAATTTTATATTATTCGGCCATTCCCAAATAGTTTTAGTAGGTCGTGGGGGTCAAAGGAGCAATGGCCCCCTCGACCCACTCCCTCTCTCTAGCCCGCTGCTTTGTTTCTCGTTATGTTCCCCTTTCTCTTCCTCTCTCGCCGCTTGTCATTGTTGCTTCGATTCCAGCCGATTTCGGTGTCGGTCCTGAGGTACACATATGAGCCTGCCCATCTCATCTGGTTCATTTGGATTTGTTTTTAATTAGAGGTGTTATGCACATTCCATATGCCAGGGTTTCAGCGACGACAACACGCGACGGTGAGATGATGACTACGACTGTGTAGACTGCAGGCGACCCTTGGCTCCAACACAGGTGAGCATATCACCCCTCCCTCTTTTGGTGTAGGTCACTGCCACCGTAATTTCTTTATTTGCATCCCTAGGGTTCATCACTAGTTAGTGGCAATTTGGCGTAGTTTTGTAGAATTAAGGTAGATATATATATTCGAAAAAAATCTAAATTAAGGAAATGACAATTTGTTGTAGTTGTCTAGAATTAAGGTTGATACATATAGAGGCATCTAGATTAAGGTAGATATAGTTTTGGCAACCCTCTTTGGTAGCATTTGAATTGTGAAACAAACAGTTTGAGTTGTTGTTGTAATCCATAAATATGTTGGGGGAAATCTGCTGGGTAGTACTATTTCACCATCTCACATATATCACTTGGTTTGAATCCATTACCTTCTCACTGAATCTTCGGTCTAATTCACATAGTTGAGGGTCCAGTGTGGCAATATGTGGTAAATATAGTGTCCGAAGAATATTTCCTCTCGAAAGTAATGCTCCAAGTTAGGTGTGGCAAAATAGGTGACTGTTTGTTTCTTGTCACAACTAAGGCAATATTTTTTTATTAGCACTATAAGCCCGACATGTTATAGATATAGACTAGCATATATATACTACACTTCATGCATACGATTGTGTGAAGATATCGATAGTGCTATACTGTTGTTGTCCAAAGCTAGTTATGCACATGTCATCATCTTTAAACAATTTTTCTTGTGTACAAACTAGCATGTGTTAGATAATCTGATCCTAACTTGTTATTATCTTGTACTTGCAGCCATGAGTATCTAGAACAACCACTACCAGTCCTCGAGCAACTTTGTGGCATATGGCAAAGTCGACAAAGGTGAAACGAGCACATACAAGGTATGATTAGAAAAACATCCATGAGCATTGCAAACACATGCATATATACATATATCTAACCATTCATTATTGATGATTTCAAATATTTGACTCGCTAAGCGTATGTACAAAACACATCTCCAGCACCCGTCGAGCAGTAGTAGCTATGAGACGTGGACATGCTCAACCCCGAGCTTGTCGCATCAAAGGACACTACGGTGAAGTTCCTAAGGGAGTTGAATAAATCCCTGTGGAATGAGAGGGATCAGATCTTTGACCAAATCTCATATTACTACGATAAGAAATTGAAGCTCAACGACCAAAAGGACAAACTGGTAGCCGAGATCGATTCTCTGAAGAAGGAGATATGGCTCCTGAAGGAAAAGAGGGTTGAACTCAAGACAGTGAAAGTCTATTACAGAAGGGAGGGGAAGAGAAACAGGAGCAAGTTGTGTGAGATGAAGATCACTCTTCAAAGAGAGATGTCATCCATATGTAGTAGGTAGTTTGATTATATTGTCAAAGTTGTTCACTTTTGCTTCTAGATAGCTAGCTAGTATACTATTATTTGTGCATTTGAAATTATCACTAAAAGTACTAACCTTTTGTGAAGCTGAATGTAAGTAAACTTTAATGGTTGCATATATACTAGTTTTAAATTGTTTGGTGTATTTTTTATTAGCGAAAAATCTAACTGCTGGCGTTGGCACACACACAACTCCATAGCTAACACAAATATATTTTTGTCATTCGCCATGTGGCACGCCAGTAGTACTCACAATAGTGCTGACGTGTGTGCAAACGCCACCACTAAAAATATACACTAGCGCCACACTGGTGGCTTTGTAGCCCTATGCTACAAAAGGTAATTTTGGCACACCATAGCTAGGCTATTTTCCACTAGTGTATTAATATACTATCTTGGGCATCTTTTATGATTATGTGCCCCATTGAAAATTTCCAAGCTTGATCAAATAGTTGATGTTGTACAAGGAAGACAAAGTAATGAGATATGTTCGCTTATATTCACATAGAATTTATATTGTCATGGATCCTCTGACATGCGCTGCTTGCTCATAATCTTCTGCTATCAAAAAGTTCGTGCTAAGTAGAAATGCTTCTTGTGTGTCCAAAAACCCTTAAACCCAGTTTCTTGTCTAGAGAGTCCACTTATCGACCTATGGATTGAATAAGATCCTTCAAGTAAGTTGTCACGGTGCAAAAGGCAACTAAAATTGCTCCTAAATATGTATAATCTTTTATTGTAAGGGAAAATAAGATTTTTACAAACTTTTGATGGTAAATAAATAAAAGACAAACTTCATAATAAAGGTTGCTATCACAAGGTGCAATATAAAGTGACGTTCATTTGCATTAAGAGCTTGCACATCCAAATGAAAAAGCGCATAACAAGCTTTGCTACCCTCTAATAAGGGATTATCTTTTACTTTTCAGCTTTTACTTTTATGCAAGAGTCAACAATATTCATTCTTATTTAGATCCTAGTTATTCTCCACTTGGCAAGCATCATGTGTTAGGAAAAGATCCAATCACATATACCCATCTGGTCATAGGTGATCATGAGTTATTATTTTTGACAATATCACAAAGGTAAATAAGTTTGGAGGTAAAACACTAAACCCCCATCTTCTTATTTTTCTTACTGAAACGTTTGTTCTAAAAATATGCTTTGATGTCAGCAATCATGGTAGACTATATGATGGTTGAGTATGTCCAATTTGCTAAATCAAAAGCTCTTACATAGAATCTTTCTGGAGTATGATGGATTGTAATTGCTTTCATGACTAAGATCATAGTTTGCCATCTTGTAAGAAAGTTTATTGTCTAAACTTGCACATTGTGGGAATTGTTACTTGATTATGAGGAGTTTATGATGAATAATTGTTGTTGTAATAATATCATGATGCTACAATGTCCGTATTTTGTTTTGGTGACACCTCTCTCTCTAAGCATGTGGTCATGATTATCATGTTCCGCATTCTCTTGAGGAAAAGCGAGGTTTAAGCTTGGGGGATTGATACGTACATTCTGCATCATGTTTTCCCAATATTATATATAGTGTTTGTGATCAATATTTCACTTTATGATGCAATTCTAATGCCTCATCTCTTAATGTGCAAGAGTTATATAAAAAGGGAGTTTGCCGATAGCTGGAAGTCTGGACCCAAAAGAGCTAAAGCAGAGGTAGTTATTCTTTGGAGCTCCAAATAACCTAAAATTTCGTAGAGAATAATGTACGAATGAAAAAATACTAGAAAAATAAGTGTTGGAGGGGAGCAGCCTTGGCACACAAGGCAATAGGGCGCACCCTACCCCCTAGGCGTGCCCTGATGTCTTTTGGGGCCCGCAGTGGCCCTCTGATGTCCTCCCTCTGCTATATGCGGCCATTTTCCCTAGAAAAATTGAAGAATACTTTCAGGAGGAAGCACCGCCCTCTCAAGGAGGAACGTGAACACGAGAACTTTTGCTCCCGACGAATCTATTCCGCTAGGGATACTTCCCTCCGAGAGGGGGAAATAAAGGCATCAACATCACCAACAATTGTCTCATTATGGGAGGACTCAACTCCACCAACATCTTCACCAGCACCATCTCATCACAAACCGTAGTTCATCTCTTGTAATCAATCTTTGTCTCAAAACCTCAAATTGGTACCTGTGGGTTGCTAGTAGTGTTGATTACATCTTGTAGTTGATGGTAGTTGGTTTATTTGGTGGAAGATCGTATCTTCAGATCCTAAATCATATATTATACTCCTCTGATCGTCAAGATGTCACATCCCTAGCTAACCCTTGCTTTAGGACCTGACTAGAGTGTGCATCATGTTTACTTTCAAAGAAACTTGAAATGGGATTAACAGAAACCCCAGCACCCCCTCCCCTAACAACTAGGGTTTGCTAAAATATTTTCCAATGTACCCAAAATGCCCTTCAAAATGTTCATCATTTCTGCCTTGGTCTTAAACCTCTGCCAAAAATGGTGCACAATTTTCTAGGACAATCTAGGGCTTTAGATTAATTCATATGGTAATTGAATTTGGGCATTTAAATATTAGTAAATATTTTAAATGCTCAAATAATCATGATCTATAATGTTTCCTACTGTTCATATTATTTACAGCAGGTATGACAAGTGTCATGAGTTATAAAAATGTTTAGGCATTTTTATTAATTGAACAAAGCTGCAAAAGAAATGTAACAGAATAGAAAATAGGAAAAGGAAAATAGGAAGAAGTACTTACCTTGGCCCAGCCCTGTAGCAAGCCGGCCCATCCCACCAGCCCTCCTCCTGTCGTCTTCCTCCTCGCGCCAGAAGGACGCGCGCGTGGCCGCCGCGCGCCGGCACGCGCCCGGCCACCTCCAGGCTGCTTGCCTGCCTCCCCGATGGCCTGGATGACTCCACGAGTCGACACGCAGCTGCCCCGACCGCTCTCACTTCTCCCCCTCGTCTCCTTCGCCCTCCCCTGGCTCTTTCTTCTCCATCACCGAGCCGCCGTCGCCGCCGCTCGCCGTAGCCGCACTCAGAGCCACCCCCTCGCCCCGTGAGTGTGTCCAGAGGATCCGCCGCGTCGTCCTCTTCCTCCTCGCTGAGCCACGAGCCACCGGAAGCCCTGCAACGACCCCACGACCCCACGACCCCAGACGTTTTCCGAGGCACGCCGCCGCGTTTGGCCTCGCCGGTGGCTAAACGCCGGCGAGTTTGACCTGTTTTGACCACGGGTTTGACCCCCTGGGTCAATGACATGTGGGCCCTGCCCGCAAGTCAAACTCAGTTTAGGTGTTAAGTTAATTTTAATTAGTTAATTAGTTTACTCACTGACATGTGGGCCCTGGCCCCACTGACAGCTAATTAGTTTTAGTTAACTCTAATTAACTCAGTTAATTAGCTGTGACACTGACATGTGGGACCCACTGGTCAGGTTTGACCTGGACTGGCCCTGTTGACTGGCTGACGTCAGCATGATGTCATGCTGACGCAGTAAAGGTTTTTCTGGGATTTTTAGATTTAATTTAATTCAGGAAATTCCAGAAAATACCCAAAACTTCTAAAAATCATATAAAATCAACCATAGCTCAGATGGAAAAGATTTATATATGAAAAATGATCAGAAAAATCCAATCTATCTAATGGCACTGGTTTCATGCATGTTTGAAAAAGTTAACTTGCTGTATATATCAAAAACATGATAATGCACTTATTCAAATACTAGTTTGAACTTCAATTTGAATCCTTGATTCAAATAGGTTCAAACCCCTCTGGTCTTAGTTGCATTAGCCAACACACATGCATCTTGCCATGTCATAAACATGCATCATATTGTTGCATTTGTTTGTTAATGATTGTATCATTGGTATTTCCTGTGTTAGGTCCTGCTCCCGAGGATACTGCTGCGTATCCAGTTGAAGAGCAGTACCCGACAGCTACCTTGTCAGGCAAGCAATCATTGATCATTCCGATACAACCCAATCTTCTCGCTCCTGCTCTCTTTTACTGCATTAAGGCAACAACGCGTGAACTGCTACTTGCTGCGGTAGTTGAACCCTATTCCCTTGCATGACCTGTCATTGCCACAGTAAATAGTTGAAACCCACTAGCATGTGTAGGAGTTGATTGAGCCATGTGATGTGTGATCCACCATGCTATTTGCTTATGTTGCCTGCTATGCTTAGAGTTGTGTCTGGTCTGGTTCATCTGGGTGATGGATCAGAGTGAAACAATCTTTCGATAAAGAGAAGGAAGTGTGGAATACTTTTGGTAAAGGTATCGATGAAAGGCCATGTAGGAGTACATGGTGGGTTGTTTCATTGGAATCGTCCATAGGACCCGAGATCTGTATGTGTGGTTCAAGTTACAGCTACTACCATGCATTGGGATCCTTAATTGACCCTCTCGGCTTATTAATTACCCTCGATCTCTGTCCAGGAGTTGCAACTAGTTTCTGGTGTTTATAGCTTACTGGAGGTCGTGCACAACGCTGACCCTCGGGGTGGGTTGTGATGCGACAGGTACGTGGCACGGTGTACCGGTTGCCCGTTTGGTGACTCGGGAACCCTGTACACATCGTTTGGGGCCGTGAGCGACACCCCGGCCGGATCTCCCCACGGATGGAACCCAAATAGGCGATAAACCTGGACGAGAGACTTGTGTAGTTAGTCAGGTCGTGGCCGACACCCCCGCTGGGCTTCCGCTTGAAGGTTGCCGAGTACACGCCGAGTAAACGGCGATAAGTGGTGGAAGCGTGTGTGAAGAAGTACACCCCTGCAGGGTTATCAAACTATTCGAATAGCCGTTGTCCGCGGTACGAACTACTTGGTTACTCTTACAGTTCATAGACAAGTTGATGGATACTACTAAAAGCCTCAAGATAAGCGTGAGTGCCGTGGATGGCCCTTCCGTAGGATGACGGAAGAGGATCCTCGGTAGTGTATTGACGTGGTGATTAGAGGACTCGTGTTCGTAATAACATCTTGCAATCTGTTGGAAGTTGTAGTATAGGTTAGCCAAGGTCAAAGCTGGCATTCTGCTATAAACTCCACTACCCCCTTTGATAATGTTGCATGTATGATAGGTTCTGTGGTAAGACTTGCTGAGTACCTTTGTACTCATGTTTGCTTAATAACTGTTGCAGAGGAGAACCCTGCCCCTGCTGATGGGTTCTACATAGACGTTGACGTCGACGAGTAGCTTGACACCCAAACGGTGATCTGGAGCTTGTGAAGGGCCTTGTAGATAGTCAGGCTACACCAAGCCTGTTTTATTTTCTAAGTTGTCTGTACTCAGACATGTAGCTTCCGCTTGTGCTTGTATGACTGTATGACTTGAGTGTTGGGTCATGTGACCCCTACCTGTATGACTATGTTATGTACGGCTCTTGGAGCCTTTTAAATAAAGTACTTTGAGTCATAGAGTTCTGTTGTGATGCAATGTTGTATTTGCACATATTGAGCATATTGCGTGTATGATTGAAATGCTTGGTATGTGTGGGATCCGACACCTAGTAGTTTTCCTTTGGTAGCCTATCTTACAGGGAAATGCCTCCTAGTGATTCCAATGAGCCTTGGTAGCTTGCTACTGCTCGGAACACGTAGGCTGGCCGGCATGTGTCCTTCTTCGTTCCTGTGTCTGTCCCTTAGGGGAAATGTCACGCGTTGTTCCTTTAAGTCCATGTAGCTTGCTACGACTTGGGTTCATACGTTGATGACTGACACGTTCGTTGCTGGGTCATGGATGCCTGTCTCTGTAATTTAGTGCCACTTTTGGATTATAACTAGCCATGTCGGCCCGGGTTCTATGTCATATGGATGCTAGCGACACTGTCATATACGTGTGCCAAAATGCGCAAACGGTCCCGGGCCAGGTAAGGTGGCACCCGTGGGGTTACCGTGCGTGAGGCCGCAAAGTGATATGACGTGTTACAGCTAGATCGGTGTGACTTAGGATCGGAGTCCTGACAGCGTTGGCATCAGAGCTGGACTGCCTGTAGGTTTGTCAAGCCAAACTGGTCGATGTTGAGTCTAGAAAAATTCTTAGTTATATGTAGGGGAATTGATTGTGGAAGGGAACGTAAGGCTCTTTTTACTCCTTTACCTTATGCCCTTCTGATCTGAGTCTGTCTATTCTTTCTACGGGGATTTAGGACTAGGCCTCTTATCCTTACTAGGTTCACGTGTTACTAATCCGTAGACTCTTAGGATTTTTGGTTTCAAGCCTCAGTTCAGTTTCTATCCTTTTGAGTATGATGATTATTGAACCGGAACCTTGATATGGAATTGTTGAGTGGCTATGCTATCATTTGTATGATGTCTCAAATCTCTGTTTGAGCATTTACACTTGTTATGCTGCCCGATTTCTTCCAGAAACACTAATGCCTTTGCATTATTTCGTGTTTCAGATGTCTGGCCGCATTCCTCACCAAGTGGTTCGTTTGACTCGGTGCATTAATGTGCCCGGTCACACGGCCAGGCTAGTCCGTGTGATGACTGAGACCGGTTATCGCTGGTATCCTGAATACACTGTGGAGGAACAGTATCGGGATTTCAATCAAAGTCAGTATTTATGCACAGTCCGGATATACCCCTCATATCCCGGAGCAAATGATCCCATCCATTGGTCTTATGGACTCGGGATTACCATCGAGATGGCAGTGCAGGATGCCGCTTATTCGATGATGACCATTCTCCGTGCTAGGCATGCCCTGTTGCTGAACACTGAGTTCTGTTACATGCCAGCTTCACTCCCCGGAGAAGAAGGCTACTACACTGGTCTGTATACTGATGCTGCTCATGAAGAGCCACTGCTTCAGACTACTGTTCAGATGTTGGAGGATAGGGACCGTGAGGTCCGTGCCCTCCGAATGGAGCTGTATAACACCCGAGCCGCTCACTGGACTACTTTGACACGGCTTGCACCTGCTGTGCATGCCGGATATCTGGACATGCGGGATTTGTATCCTGTGCGGACTCGTCTGCCTGATCGCATGGATTGGCGTGACGTTGGGGGTATTACACCTCCACGTGGGCGTCGGTTACCACCAGCATCGGGACCGAGACCACACCCATGCCCTTATGGTCCACAACCTTCGAGTGCTCGCGAGTTCCAAGATCCGTCTGTACCACTTCCAGGCTACGGTGGTAATCTTTACGAGGATTACTACGCGAATGTCTGAGCTAGTCCGTGGTAGTAGTAGTATTGTAATAGTTGTATTTCCACAGTCCTGCGTGTCTTGTGGAATATGACTAGTGTGTACTGAATTCCGGAGGTGTAGTTAAATAATGTATAGGAGCCTGGAATGCCTCTGATGGGATGTATCGTCTTTCACCGCAGTTGTACTTTAGCCTTGGCTTGTACTAAACTTTGTATGGTGTGTATGACCACTAGTGTATATATAGCAGTTCCTATATTACCATGTCGTACGGATGAACATCTCTGCATTCTGTGTCATCCATTACATTCTGCACTTCTATGTCAAATTTTGCCATCCTTGTCTAAACCGTTGTTTTGTTTTTCCTAGGATGGTCAACACTCGCAACACTCCTGCTGCTCAGGAGCAGGGTGAGGCTAGTGGGGCTAGGGATGGAAATCTGCCCCAGCCACCCTCCTTGGCGGAAGTTATGCTTGAAGCAGAACGGAACAAGAGAGAGACCAACCATCTGCTGGAACGCATAGAGCAAAACATTGGGTTCCGTCAGAGGAATGAGGTGGTGTCAATCCACGATTTTATCAAGATGTGTCCACCGAAGTTCCATCACTCTACTGAACCTCTGGATGCTGATGACTGGCTACGTAGTATCACCCACAAGCTACACTCTGCCCGTGTGGCCGAAGCTGACAAGGTTATCTACGCCGCCTACCATCTTGAGGGCCCTGCCAGTCTTTGGTGGGAAAATTTTGAAGCTATGCGTCCTGCTGGCCAAGTCACTACCTGGGTTGAGTTCAGTGAGGCATTCCGTGAACATCACATTCCGGAAGGTCTCATGGATCGCAAGCGGGAGGAATTCTGCAATTTCACCCAGGGCCGTCTGACTGTGGATGGCTACAGTCGTGAGTTTGGTAATCTGGCACGCTATGCACCTGAGGAAGTATCCACCGATGCCAAGAAACAGGCGAGGTTCCGCAAGGGACTCAGCCCTGAACTTCGTCGTGATCTACGTCTGCACGAGTGCACCTCTTTCCAGAAGTTGGTTAACAAGGCTATCAGTGCTGAGACAGGCCAGACTGACTTCGAGGCCACCCGCAAGCATACTCGAGACCTTGGTTCCTCATCCGGCTCTGGTTCTCACAAGCGCCGTGTATGGGTTCCTAACACTGCTCTGCCACCCAAGTATACACCGAGGACATCCTATGAGGCGCCTCGTCCAACTCAACAGTTTGCACCTGCTAAGACCTATGGAGGTCCACCCTCCAACTTTGCTCCACGCACCACCACTGTGACATGTTTCAAGTGTGGAGAACCGGGACACTACATGCGTGATTTTCCCCAGAACCAGCCAGGAAAACCCGTTGGCCGTGGTAAGCCAACCGGCAAGGTGAACTATGTTAAGCCAATCCCCACTGCACGTGGTCATGTCAACTATGTTTCTGCCGAAGAAGCTTATGAGGATCCTAACGTCGTCCTTGGTACGCTTCTCGTAAACTGCCATCCGGCATCTGTTCTTTTCGATACTGGAGCATCCCATTCGTTCATATATGAAAGCTATGCTCGATTGCACAACATGACTTTTTGTGACATGCCTACTTCCATGGTTATTCAAACTCCTGGTTCAAAGTGGCAGACCTCTAGGGTAAGCCATGGAAATGAAATCCTTGTCGATAGACTTGTTTTCCTTGCATCCTTAATCGCTCTCAAGTCCTCGGACATAAATATCATTTTGGGTATGGATTGGATGACAACCCATTACGCCAAAATTGACTGCTTTACTAGGACCGTTCAACTTACACATCCATCCGGCAAGATAGTCAATGTCTTGACTCGAATGGCTGAACGTCAGCTCTACTCTCTTAATGCTAGCCCTCTACCAGAACTCGAAGATATCCCGGTAGTCCGTGACTTTCCGGATGTTTTTCCAGAAGAACTGCCAGGAGTTCCACCTGACAGAGATGTCGAGTTCGTGATAGATCTTATTCCTGGAACTGTCCCAATCTCTAGGAGACCTTATAAGATGGCACCACTAGAATTAGCTGAGCTAAAGAAACAACTCGATGAGTCCTTGCAAAAGGGTTTCATCCGTCCTAGCTCTTCCCCTTGGGCTTGCCCCGTCCTCTTCGTCAAGAAGAAGGATGGAACGGAGCGGATGGTTGTAGACTACCGACCTGTCAATCTGGTCACCATAAAGAACAAGTATCCGCTTCCTAGGATCAACGACCTGTATGATAAGCTCGCTGGATCCTCAGTCTTCTCTAAGATGGATTTGAGGTTGGGCTACCATCAAATCAAAATCAAGAACGGGGACATTCCTAAAATGGCTTTCGTTACTCGTTATGGCCAATACGAGTACACCGTCATGTCCTTCGGATTAACCAATGCCCCAGCTACCTTTTCTCGGTTAATGAATTCTATATTCATGGAGTACCTGGATAAATTTGTCGTGGTATACCTCGATGATATACTCATTTTCTCCAAGAACAAGGAAGATCATGCCGAGCATTTAAGGCTGGTATTGACGAAACTTCAAGAGCACCGCCTTTATGCCAAATTCTCTAAATGTGAATTTTGGTTGCCAGAAGTAACCTATCTAGGTCATGTAATCTCTGGCAAGGGTATTGCTGTCAATCCCGAGCAAGTTCAAGCCGTCCTTGATTGGACTCCCCCTGAATCGGTCAAGCAAGTTAGGAGTTTTCTTGGCTTAGCGAGCTATTGCCGATGTTTCGTCGAGAACTTCTCCAAGGTTGCTAAACCTCTAACCGAACTCCTCAAGAAAGATAAAAAGTTTGAGTGGACCCCACAGTGCGAGTCCAGTTTTCAGGAACTGAAAAGACGCCTGACATCTGCACCTGTACTGGTACCACCAGATTTTTCCAAGGACTTTATAATCTATTGCGACGCCTCGCGACAAGGACTGGGTTGCATTCTCATGCAAGATCGTCAAGTGATTGCATACGCATCCCGACAGTTGCGTCCACATGAGGATAACTATCCTACTCATGATTTAGAGCTTGCAGCTGTAGTCCATGCACTCAAAACATGGCGACATTACCTTCTTGGTAATCGCTGTGAAATTTTCACTGATCACCAAAGCTTGAAATATATCTTCACCCAACCAGATCTAAATCTCAGACAAATACGTTGGGTTGAGTTGCTCACCGACTACGATTTGGGAATCACTTATACTCCTGGAAAGGCCAATGTCATGGCTGATGCACTAAGTCGTAAGTCTTATTGTAACAATTTAATGTTACAACAAAATCAACCACTTCTCCACGAGGAATTTCGTAAGCTTAACCTTCACATTGTTCCTCGAGGATTCCTTTCCACCTTGGTGGCGAAACCTACCCTTTTGGATCAAATCATAGTTGCCCAGCGGTATGATAAAGGCATATCTCGGATCAAGGAGAACATCGCTAGCGGACTCGCTAGAAGTTTCTCTATGGATGATCGAGGTGTAGTGTACTTTGAGAACCGCTTGGTGGTGCCCAAGAAACCACAACTACGACAACTGATTCTCAAGGAGGCCCATGAATCTCCTCTCACGATTCATCCCGGTAGTACCAAAATGTATCAAGACCTACGTCAAAGATTCTGGTGGACTAGGATGAAGAGAGAAATCGCTCAGTTCATTGCTAACTGCGACGTTTGTCGTCGAGTTAAAGCAGAGCATCAACGGCCTGCTGGCACCCTTCAACCTCTAGCTATTCCTGAATGGAAATGGGATAAAGTCGGTATGGACTTCATCACCGGGTTTCCCAGGTCCAGGAAAGGGAATAATGCTATCTTCGTCGTTATCGACCGCCTCTCTAAAGTAGCTCACTTCCTGCCTGTTCGGGAGAGTATTACCGCTAGCCAGCTAGCAGACTTATATATCTCTCGAATAGTATCACTACATGGTGTACCGTTGGAGATTAAATCAGACCGTGGAAGTCTTTTCACTTCACGATTTTGGGAAAGTTTCCAGAACGCTATGGGGACTCATCTCTCTTTCAGTACTGCCTTCCATCCGCAGTCAAGTGGTCAAGTGGAACGAGTCAATCAAATTCTGGAAGACATGCTTCGAGCCTCTGTCATTTCTTTCGGTATGGAATGGGAAAAGTGTCTTCCATTTGCCGAATTCGCTTATAACAATAGTTATCAAGCCAGCTTGGGTAAAGCTCCCTTCGAAGTTCTATATGGACGAAGGTGTCGAACACCTCTTAACTTGTCAGAAACCGGCGAAAGACAATTCTTTGGCCCGGATATGATTCAGGAAGCAGAGGAACAAGTTCGCATCGTTCGTGAGAGATTGAAAACAGCCCAGTCTCGCCAAAAGAGCCAATATGATAGTCATCATAAGGCTGTGACTTTTGAAGTCGGCGATAAGGCTTACCTTCGGGTTACTCCTCTTAAGGGAACCCATCGCTTCGGTATCAAAGGCAAATTGGCCCCTCGTTTCATCGGTCCTTTTCGCATTCTTGCCAAACGAGGAGAAGTTGCCTACCAATTGGAACTACCTCCGCACCTCTCCAGAGTTCATGATGTTTTCCACGTTTCCCAACTCAGGCGTTGCTTCTCGGATCCTATCCGCGGAGTGGACCACGAAACGCTTGATCTCCAAGACAATCTCACATATCAAGAATACCCCATTCGTATTCTTGATCAAACTGAGCGCACCACTCGACGCCACAATATCAAGTTTCTCAAGGTTCAATGGTCACATCATTCCGAGAGTGAAGCCACATGGGAAAGGGAGGATCGTCTTCGACTTGAGTACCCCACCCTCTTTCCGGAGGAACCCGAATCTCGGGACGCGATTCTTTTAAGTGGGGGTGAGTTGTCACATCCCTAGCTAACCCTTGCTTTAGGACCTGACTAGAGTGTGCATCATGTTTACTTTCAAAGAAACTTGAAATGGGATTAACAGAAACCCCAGCACCCCCTCCCCTAACAACTAGGGTTTGCTAAAATATTTTCCAATGTACCCAAAATGCCCTTCAAAATGTTCATCATTTCTGCCTTGGTCTTAAACCTCTGCCAAAAATGGTGCACAATTTTCTAGGACAATCTAGGGCTTTGGATTAATTCATATGGTAATTGAATTTGGGCATTTAAATATTAGTAAATATTTTAAATGCTCAAATAATCATGATCTATAATGTTTCCTACTGTTCATATTATTTACAGCAGGTATGACAAGTGTCATGAGTTATAAAAATGTTTAGGCATTTTTATTAATTGAACAAAGCTGCAAAAGAAATGTAACAGAATAGAAAATAGGAAAAGGAAAATAGGAAGAAGTACTTACCTCGGCCCAGCCCTGTAGCAAGCCGGCCCAGCCCACCAGCCCTCCTCCTGTCGTCTTCCTCCTCGCGCCAGAAGGACGCGCGCGTGGCCGCCGCGCGCCGGCACGCGCCCGGCCACCTCCAGGCTGCTTGCCTGCCTCCCAGATGGCCTGGATGACTCCACGAGTCGACACGCAGCTGCCCCGACCGCTCTCACTTCTCCCCCTCGTCTCCTTCGCCCTCCCCTGGCTCTTTCTTCTCCATCACCGAGCCGCCGTCGCCGCCGCTTGCCGTAGCCGCACTCAGAGCCACCCCCTCGCCCCGTGAGTGTGTCCAGAGGATCCGCCGCGTCGTCCTCTTCCTCCTCGCTGAGCCATGAGCCACCGGAAGCCCTGCAACGACCCCACGCCGTCGTCCCCTTCCTCGGATCGCCGGAGTACCTCACCGCCGTTACGAAGCTACAGCGCGTCCCCGACCCCGCCGTCGAGCTCATTAGCACCGCAGTGAGCTTCTACGTCGAACCCCTCCTTCCTCCGTTCCTTTTGCACCGTGTAGCCGCCGTTTTGTTGATCACCGAAACGCACCGCCGCCGTGCTCGCCGCCGACGATGCTCCGGTGACCTTTTGGTCACGGGCACCCGTCCATCGCACTCACCGCAGCCCGTAGATGCGAACGGTGCTACGCACGCATCGCCTAGGCACCTATAGCCGCATCCCCACACACGCCCGACGCCGGTCGCCGCCGTCGAGCTTGTTGCCGTCGACTCCGGCCACCCCAGGTCCGGCGACCACCTCCATCCGATGCAGAAGAGCAAGGGCTCTCCAACGCACCCAACCACAGCTCGAACCGTGCACCACAGACGTTTTCCGAGGCACGCCGCCGCGTTTGGCCTCGCCGGCGGCTAAACGCCGGCGAGTTTGACCTGTTTTGACCACGGGTTTGACCCCCTGGGTCAATGACATGTGGGCCCTGCCCGCAAGTCAAACTCAGTTTAGGTGTTAAGTTAATTTTAATTAGTTAATTAGTTTACTCACTGACATGTGGGCCCTGGCCCCACTGACAGCTAATTAGTTTTAGTTAACTCTAATTAACTCAGTTAATTAGCTGTGACACTGACATGTGGGACCCACTGGTCAGGTTTGACCTGGACTGGCCCTGTTGACTGGCTGACGTCAGCATGATGTCATGCTGACGCAGTAAAGGTTTTTCTGGGATTTTTAGATTTAATTTAATTCAGGAAATTCCAGAAAATACCCAAAACTTCTAAAAATCATATAAAATCAACCATAGCTCAGATGGAAAAGATTTATATATGAAAAATGATCAGAAAAATCCAATCTATCTAATGGCACTGGTTTCATGCATGTTTGAACAAGTTAACTTGCTGTATATATTAAAAACATGATAATGCACTTATTCAAATACTAGTTTGAACTTCAATTTGAATCCTTGATTCAAATAGGTTCAAACCCCTCTGGTCTTAGTTGCATTAGCCAACACACATGCATCTTGCCATGTCATAAACATGCATCATATTGTTGCATTTGTTTGTTAATGATTGTATCGTTGGTATTTCCTGTGTTAGGTCCTGCTCCCGAGGATACTGCTGCGTATCCAGTTGAAGAGCAGTACCCGACAGCTACCTTGTCAGGCAAGCAATCATTGATCATTCCGATACAACCCAATCTTCTCGCTCCTGCTCTCTTTTACTGCATTAAGGCAACAGCGCGTGAACTGCTACTTGCTGCGGTAGTTGAACCCTATTCCCTTGCATGACCTGTCATTGCCACAGTAAATAGTTGAAACCCACTAGCATGTGTAGGAGTTGATTGAGCCATGTGATGTGTGATCCACCATGCTATTTGCTTATGTTGCCTGCTATGCTTAGAGTTGTGTCTGGTCTGGTTCATCTGGGTGATGGATCAGAGTGAAACAATCTTTCGATAAAGAGAAGGAAGTGTGGAATACTTTTGGTAAAGGTATCGATGAAAGGCCATGTAGGAGTACATGGTGGGTTGTTTCATTGGAATCGTCCATAGGACCCGAGATCTGTATGTGTGGTTCAAGTTACAGCTACTACCATGCATTGGGATCCTTAATTGACCCTCTCGGCTTATTAATTACCCTCGATCTCTGTCCAGGAGTTGCAACTAGTTTCTGGTGTTTATAGCTTACTGGAGGTCGTGCACAACGCTGACCCTCGGGGTGGGTTGTGATGCGACAGGTACGTGGCACGGTGTACCGGTTGCCCGTTTGGTGACTCGGGAACCCTGTACACATCGTTTGGGGCAGTGAGCGACACCCCGGCCGGATCTCCCCACGGATGGAACCCAAATAGGCGATAAACCTGGACGAGAGACTTGTGTAGTTAGTCAGGTCATGGCCGACACCCCCGCTGGGCTTCCGCTTGAAGGTTGCCGAGTACACGCCGAGTAAACGGCGATAAGTGGTGGAAGCGTGTGTGAAGAAGTACACCCCTACAGGGTTATCAAACTATTCGAATAGCCGTTGTTCGCGGTACGAACTACTTGGTTACTCTTACAGTTCATAGACAAGTTGATGGATACTACTAAAAGCCTCAAGATAAGCGTGAGTGCCGTGGATGGCCCTTCCGTAGGATGACGGAAGAGGATCCTCGGTATTGTATTGACGTGGTGATTAGAGGACTCGTGTTCGTAATAACATCTTGCAATCTGTTGGAAGTTGTAGTATAGGTTAGCCAAGGTCAAAGCTGGCATTCTGCTATAAACTCCACTACCCCCTTTGATAATGTTGCATGTATGATAGGTTCTGTGGTAAGACTTGCTGAGTACCTTTGTACTCATGTTTGCTTAATAACTGTTGCAGAGGAGAACCCTGCCCCTGCTGATGGGTTCTACATAGACGTTGACGTCGACGAGTAGCTTGACACCCAGACAGTGATCTGGAGCTTGTGAAGGGCCTTGTAGATAGTCAGGCTACACCAAGCTTGTTTTATTTTCTAAGTTGTCTGTACTCAGACATGTAGCTTCCGCTTGTGCTTGTATGACTGTATGACTTGAGTGTTGGGTCATGTGACCCCTACCTGTATGACTATGTTATGTACGGCTCTTGGAGCCTTTTAAATAAAGTACTTTGAGTCATAGAGTTCTGTTGTGATGCAATGTTGTATTTGCACATATTGAGCATATTGCGTGTATGATTGAAATGCTTGGTATGTGTGGGATCCGACACCTAGTTGTTTTCCTTTGGTAGCCTATCTTACAGGGAAATGCCTCCTAGTGATTCCAATGAGCCTTGGTAGCTTGCTACTGCTCGGAACACGTAGGCTGGCCGGCATGTGTCCTTCTTCGTTCCTGTGTCTGTCCCTTAGGGGAAATGTCACGCGTTGTTCCTTTAAGTCCATGTAGCTTGCTACGACTTGGGTTCATACGTTGATGACCGACACGTTCGTTGCTGGGTCATGGATGCCTGTCTCTGTAATTTAGTGCCACTTTTGGATTATAACTAGCCATGTCGGCCCGGGTTCTATGTCATATGGATGCTAGCGACACTGTCATATACGTGTGCCAAAATGCGCAAACGGTCCCGGGCCAGGTAAGGTGGCACCCGTGGGGTTACCGTGCGTGAGGCCGCAAAGTGATATGACGTGTTACAGCTAGATCGGTGTGACTTAGGATCGGGGTCCTGACACAAGATGAACATGATTTGTGAGTAGTTCTGTTTGTTGTTGAGGACATGGGAGAAATCTTGTTATAGATAATCATGTGATGTTGGTATTTGTTCAATATTTCGATGATATGAATTGTGTTCTTCCTCTAGTAGTATTGTGCGAATGTCGACTATATGACACTTCACCATGTATGGGCCTAGGGAAAGGCATTGGGGAGTAGTAAGTAGATGATTGGTTGCGAGGGTTACGGAATCTTAAACACTAGTTTATGTGCTACTCCGTAAGGGGCTGATTTGGATCCATATGTTTCATGCTATTTTTAAATTTATCTTCATTCTTCTTTCGTTGTTGCCATGCTTGCGAGAGGGGGCGATCATAAGTGGTTTTCGTGTTCAAGTGAAAACAACCCACCAGCATTGGTCCACCCAAATATCAAATTATCAAAGTACTGAATGTCAATCAACTAAACATCATGAAAGGTAACTAGATAATATTCCCTTGTGTCCTCAGGAACGCTTTCATCACTATAAGAAGTACTTTCAGCTTGTCCTTTGCTATAAAAGGGATTGGGCACCTTGATGCACCTTTTTACAAGTGTTACTTGCTACTTGTTATGAATTATCTTTCTATCAAACAATCTATTACAACGCTTGTAGAGAATACGTTGGTGTAAACCGCTTGTCAATTCCTTCTTCTCCTCATTGGGTTCGACATCTTAATTATCGAAACGACTGGGATTTATCCACTTTACATATGGGTCATCATCCCCTTTGAGGAGGCTTTGCATAGATCTCATATTGATGTGGTCCAAATGATGATGCCAACACTACTACAGGAATGCCTAGTAGTGGCTGGCGCAAGTGGGCCAGCAGTGGCAGGCCAAGCTCAGGGTGCCCGACACTGACCTTTTGTCACTTCTATAGTAGCATCAGTGATTTGCGCGCGCCTGCCACTGGTAAGTCTCTGCATTGGCGGGCAATCATCTATGCATTCCATTGGTTTAAATTATTAGTTGTGGCGGGCCCTCAGTGGCACGCACCACAATTACTTCTTCGACGCCAGTCCTTCTAGCAGCCAATACACATTACAACATAAAAATAACCACATTACATCATACAACTAATGTAAGTGATCATACACATTATATTTAACATAACAATAATGTAAACTTCATACAAATAGATGTACACATTAGAGTACAACAGCTCACATCACATCATTAGTATGTACACATACATACAAGACCTCATGATAACAACAATACCATAGTCACAGTGAGCTGGATAAAGATAATCAAATTCTCTACTTGTCCCCATGGTCGTGCATACTTCATAGTTGATTTTCTCTTTGCGGACGTCGTTGGAATAATGATCCTCAACTTCTTTGCGGATGTAGTTGACATAATGATCCTCCACTTCTTTTTTAGTTTTATATCCTTTATGGAGGTTGTTCTTGTAAGTGTACACTTGTTCCTTGCATATCTCCCATGAATCATAAATTCGAAGATTCCTCCTAGTGTACACCACATACGAGTTCCACTTCACCTACATATATAAATAAATAAACAAATAAGCTAAAAACTCAAATTCATAGTTATCCAATCACATAGAGCAAAGTCAAATCATAATCTTCATAGTATCATACACAAAAGAAATGACCACTTTGCATAGTTCACTAGTACTTCAAAAGCAAATTTTAGCTCCATCATAGCAACATGGAAATTTATTTCACACAGATCGAACATATAGATCACATGAAGGCAGTGCACTAGTTGTTCAGAAGTAATAGTTCAGCTCCATCAAGAGATATCCTCGCCTTCCATCATCTTCATGATCTCCGCTTGGGTTGTCCCCGTAGATTCCATCGCTGCGCGCACACTCTACATGGATAGTTACACACTCTCAACGGGTGCTCTACCGCTCTCGGAATATGATTGAGCACTCTTGGTGGCTGCTCGAGCACTCTCTACATAGGCGAGGATGATCACCGTGTACTTACCCACCCACGTGACGATGTCTACAACAGTACAAATTCCCTCTATGGGTGTAGGAGTCCTAACGAGGAGCGTTGGCTTGTCCATCTAAATCGCATTAAATAATTTGACATTTGGATTAAACATTTATAAAAAATAGCATGACCTTTGACAAAAATTGGACATGTTCAGTGCCAGAAATTAACTGAAACGTAACTTAATGCTGGCTTTGCAAAAACATTGGCACTCACTATGAACACCCTTGCATCATGAAAAAATATTGTACCATATGTTCATCCATATGTAGTACATTTTGTGTAGCACACTTATTCAACTTTAACATATTTACTTATGAAAATTCTATGGTACATCATACTACAAATTTTAGCTACACTAATAAAATGTTGTACTATATTTTTATCCATATGTAGTACATTTTAACTACACTAATGAAATCACCATTAATAGAGAGAATAGAGGTCTATTTACTGGGCCAGAGTCGGACGACAGGTTGGACAAGGCCGAGGTCGATGGCGGAGGTGGACGGTGAGTAGGATGGGTATGAGGATGATGTCGGATGCAGAGGAAGGCGCATGCGACGGTCACAAGGAAGTAGTTCGAGGTAGCATTGCATGATGATGCCAATGAACTTCGAGGCAGGGACGGGCGGCCTGGGCGACAAGGAATATTGGCTCCTCAACGGTGTTTGAGGCAGCGGACCGTAACCTCCCCGGTGGCAACAGATGACGCCATGATGTCGGTGATGGTGCGATAGAGGGAAGAAAGAGAACTTTACATTTGGAATGAGTTCTAACTACTGCGGGTGGGGGATACGACAGACAAGGTAATGTATAGCAGGGACAGGTGCAGAGCGGACCCCACCACCACAGTATATGCGTAGTAGGTGGCAAGACAACAAATAGTTGTGGCGGGCGATAGCTACACTAATGAAGGAAAGCCTAGCTATGGCACGCCAAAAACAGCCTTGGTGGTATAGGATCCCCATGCCACCAATATTGCGCTAGCGTTAAAAAATAGTGGTGGCGCTAGACCCTACGCCAGCACTATTATGTATACCTATGGCGTTGGATTTAAACACACGACGACATTATCAACAATAGCTATGGCGTGTGACATATTGCAAGGACAGTAATAGGGTAAATCTTCTCTGGCGTTGCGGATTGTCCGATGCCAGTACTATGTTTTCAAAGGTTTAAAAAAATGCTGCCAGGGCAAGAGAAAATAGCTGCCACGGCAGCAACATTTATTACAAATTTATACAAAAACGTTTTTGTCCCACATTGATTTCGACAAGATATTTTCATTAATATATACACACACATCCCTTATTAACGTGCGTACAAATATATATTAACCACGCACTTAGTTCTATCGATCATGGTCACTAATTAAACATTCGCTAAACTAAACCATGAGTGCATATTACATCTTGTTCATTCAACTATCCTTTACTACTAACACGGTATTGCACTCCTTTAGGATTTTTTTTGAAGAATAGGAAACCCTTGCATATATATGGTGCATCATTCGGACCAGCTCCGTATATATAAGCATCTCAATATGGAGGAAAAACTTGTCTTTGACAAAATAAAGGTCTTGAATGGCAAGGGATACACTAGTCGAAATGTAACAAAACAGAAAGTACACTGTGAAGCACATATTATTACCGTATAATATTTGTAGTCACTTTGAAGGTTGAGGGAGAAGCCATTATTGTTGTCAAGGTGATAATCGTCGCACATTCCCCTAGTGTGGCCACAGTTGGGGCACCCTTCCATTTTTTGCTGCGATCATATAATTAAAATCGTCATAAAAAATCGGCATGAGCTTTACAAAAAAACTAGACATATATATTGAGTGCCAGAAATTTGACGAAACATAACTAAATCTACGCTTTGCCAGAACTCTATGGACATTCGGTGCAAAAATGTAACATACTGCGAGACACTTCCTGAGAGCAACGTGTAATATCACATATATGTAAAACAAGCACACACCGAAAAAGTCGATCAATTCACAATTATCACACACACACACACACACACACACACACACACACA
>LR738712.1:311018050-311141327 GCA_902687465.1 Secale cereale | reverse complement strand
GGGGGCGACGGCGGAGGGCGGGGCGGGGTGGGCGGGAATTGCGGTGGCGACGGTGGAGGGCAGGGCAGGGGTGAGGGTAGTGGCGCGAGATGGGGGAGAAAGTGAAAACGAGTTGATTTTCTCTCAGTTGTACTGCAGCCTATATCTAGTTGTTCATTATTAATGCTGGCGCAAGTGACGTGGTCAACACCAGCAGTAGGTTTTTTAAATATTCATGGATGGCATTTTGAGCGACGACATGCATAATACAGACATACTATTGGAGCAACGACATGCATAATAAAAAATTATTCTTGTGGTTCAGAGTACGTAAATATGGTATGGTTAATTTAGGGTACACGTACATGGTACACATAGAAAAATATAAGTACACAAATGAACCTTGAAGTACGACGCCGTTTGAAAACCCTCTCAATGACGGTTTGGGTCTTCTTAATCCTGCTTGAGTACTTCCGGCCAGCGCTATGACTCTTTCTCAGGAAGGGACGTCCTGTCGCAGGCAAGGTAGTTCTGCTCATTCTAGTGGTGTAGGCTTGCTCTTTATATATCTCCTCTTCTATTGGGTCCACGCCAAATTGATCATAGTCATGCTCGTTGGTGACTGCATCCCTCCCGACGATGCTCCTTTTGCCTCTTCGGACGACAACACGACTCGGCTTTGAAGGTTCAGTTAAGTAGAAGCATTATGCCACGTCCTTAGCGAATACCGAAGGATCATATTTGAAAGTGATTCCTTTCACTCTTTTTAAATCAGTGGGTTGTGCTTTGGGGATAGCGAATACCGAAGGCTCATAATGTAACCACGTTTTTCATGCTCAACGGTGTTTGCCCATCTGACCCTGAACAATGGCACCATGTAATCTTTGCCGTACTCAAGTTCCCATATCTCTTCGAGCATGCCGTAGTATCTATTACTCTCATTCTAGGTCAACTGCAGCATCATCACACCCGAGTTCTAGTAATCACAGTTTTTTGCATCACCCCAGTATGGAATGTGTATCCATTTATATCATATGATTGGTATGTGGCGACAGTGCAAGTGGGGCCTACTGCTCATGCATAGATGAGAATTGCATTGTCTATACCAATCGACTGTGGTTTGTCCTTATTTTGCTCTTTAACCCAGGAAGAAAATTTGGATTTGTGCTCTCTAATGATATGGGCCTCGGGCCTCTGCCTCCCTGCCATTATGTGCTCTCTCCTTAAGGTCTCCTTGTGAGTTTGCGGCCAAGGACTGATTATATCTGCGTGTTGTAACACTACTGTGTGTGCTCTTTTGAATCTATCTCGGCGGTTTTCTATATCCACATTTAAATCACGCTTCAGCTGTGAGTGACCCACTCCTTCGATCCTGTCAGCATGTTTCTTCAATGGAAAACCAAAAGATTGATAATCATTTACGACATTCTTGCAGAATGATATACACTCCTCGATTAGATAGGCATGGACGATGCTTCCATCCGGACGCGCTTTGTTACGAACGTATCCCTTCACAGTTCCATTCATCCGTTCAAACCGGAACATGGTATGCAAGAATGTTGGTCCAAGGTATTTCACCTCGGCAAAAATATGAACTAGTAGATAGACCGTGACATCAAAGAATGATGGTGGGAAATATATCTCAAGTTTACATAGTATTGAAATGATCTCCTCTTGTAGTCATGTCAGATGTCGCACACTGATCGACTTCTTAGACATAGCATCAAAAAAGTTGCATAAGTCAATGAGTGTGTTCAGGATGTGATCGTCCATTATCCCTTTGAGAGCTACCGGAGGTAATTGTGTCATCATCACATGACAGTCATGCGACTTCATGTTCCTTTGTTTTTTCTAGTCAAGATACCTGCGTATGAGTCCCAAGAAGCCGGAAGGAACTTTGAGACCATCGAGCATTTGAAAACTTGAGAAAGCTCATCCTCATCGAGAGTGAAGCAAGCTGGGGGGCAATAATCATCTTTGGTTTTGGACATGGTTTTGCCCTTGGCTGGCTCGTTGGCTGGCTCGTTTTTTTCCCTCGGACCATATTTACTCTTTTCTATCATGTCAACAGTTTGCCAAGGAAACTCTCACAGATATTTTTTTTAGATACGCATCATATCAAGAAAATGAGGCGTACTGAGTAGTTCCCAATACTTCAAGCCCCGGAAAATAGACTTCCTTTTCCATACTTTTAGCATCATTTTCTCAAAGGACGTCTTTCTTTTATTTCCTTCCTTAGGGAAATCTTCCCAATTCATTAACATTTACAGGGTTTCTTCTCCAGGCCTCTTACGCGGTGGCCCTCAAGTCTCATTAGTGTTGTCGAACAGATCTCCACTCGTCATCTTTGTCAAGCCACCTTTTATGGCCCATGAATACTGTTTTGCTACTGCCCTTTTTCGATAGCTGCCAAAAAGATGTATCATCCATACATTTAACACAATCACAGTGTCCATGGCACGCCTGTCCGGAAGTAAATCCGTAACCCAGATAGTCATGAACGGTCGTGAGCAATGCTGCTCTCATGTGAAAATAATTTCCTGTTCTAGCATCCCAGGTTTTGACCCCTTCGGGCTTCCATAATATTTCTAACTCCTCCTTTAATAGCTCAAGATATGTGTTGATCTCATTGCCAGGTTGGATTGGCCCTTGAATTAGCATAACCATGTGTATGTACTTTTGTTTCATGCAGAGCCAGGATGGCAGGTTGTACAACAATACAAATACGAGCAATGTACTATCACTACTGCAGGATGCTGCTAACGTGACACTACGATCAGAGACCCATCAACAAAACTGTGTGCGATGCCATAATCACAAACGGTGGTGTAAAAAACCGTCAAAAAAGGTGCAAAATGTTTGCAATGGAGGATTGATCAAACATGATTCATATTTTGGTTGCGTGTGCGATGATGGGCATACGATTCAGTTCAATTGACTTCTTGCGATGAGGAGGAAAAAAAAGAAACAGGTTGCCAAATGAGGGCGTGTGCGATGTACATCATAAGGTTCAGTCGGATGAACTATTTGTGATAAAGCAGCACAAAAGAAATGGTCATCCAGATCAAGGTGTGTGCGATATATGGCATGTGGTTCACTCGGATGAACTGTTTGCGTTGAGAGATGAGAACAGAAACGGTTCAACTTAACAAGATGTGTGTGATACGTGGCAAACATGTCTGAAATCGACGTGTGCGAAGACCTATAACAACACAGACGATCACTGCTAACAAGCCGTGTGTGTTGTGAGAAAACGATTGCTGGTATATAATTGTGAGTGATTTATGAAAACTTCACCGACGGGTTCCATTGTTTAATCTGTGTGCGATGTGGTTTCCTTTGTCCGCACAACATCTACGCTCTCTCTACAAAGCATCAACATATACACTTAAAATGACAGCATTGCATAACCAAATTTAGCATACAATTACACAAGTGACTACACACATAACATTTCCACACACCAAAGTAAGCAATTACATGCATACTAAAGTAGGAGAAACATGGATCTAGTAATCTACTTATTGTTGCGATGACGCTTGCCATTGCTCTGCTTCTAGCTGAATCCCTGGCCGATTTGGGGAAGGAGGCACTTCCTCATGTCAACGGTCCTCTTGTACATGTCGTAGCTCGTGTACGCCTCCTTGGCCGCGTACATGACATGAGGTTCGTCGAGTTTCTCCATCCAGTCCGACTGACACACATGCTTGTCCTTGTTGCATGAACCCTTCATGTCTCTGTAGTAGGGGTCGATGATGGCCTCAGCGAGGTGAACCAGTGAGTCCTTCTCATGCACCTTGCTGCCCCAGATCTTGTATTGGCCCTGGATGTCGACAAGATTCTGGCAGTCGATGCCCGAATTCTCGAGCGCATTTACATCATTGGTGATGTCCACCGCAGCGAACATGTAGTGGGGGATGTTGACAAACCAAGTGAAACGCTCGCAAGGCCTTTTGGTCGGGCAGTAGTGCGAGACGAGGACGTGGTGGCGCACTCACATGTGGGCGACGACAACCTTGGGACGAGACCCGACATGAGTGCAGGTGTATTCATGGTCGAACCCGACCACCTTGTACTTCTTCACGGCAAGCAACAACTCCATAATGTGGATGGAGTGCTCCACCCAGAATGAGTCGTTGGTGTACACCACCGAGAGTTCCATGAACCTTCTGTGGGTGTCCACCACGGCACACATGGTGAACTGTTGCTCATCGTCGGCAGCCGCTCAGAGCCCCATAGGAGCCGCTCAGGATACCCTCTAATATTTTCTCATGGTGGGTGTGCTTCTTGCAATGGTGGGGCGTGATCGAAAGGTTGGCCACTGTAATAAATGGGGGCCTGACGGCCTCTAATCGTCATGTCACTACTGGAATCAGGATATTTGCTGTCAGCCAGCTCTTTGTCATTTGCTAGCTAACAGCAAAGAAGGTCTCTGCCATCAGCTTAAAAGAAGCTGACGGCAAAGAAAGAGCTGACGGCAAAGACAATGTTTGTCGTCAGCCAGCTCTTTGCCGTCCGCTAGCAGATGGCAAAGCTCTATGTCGTTCGCTAGCAGATGGCAATGAGGGAGGGTGTCCTACCGAAGAGAACCACCTAACGACCACTTTCTTTGTCGTCTGCTGGCAGACAGCAAAGCTTCTTTGCCCTCGGCGAGCAGACGGGAAAGGGAATAGCAAGGCTAACGGCCGTTTCCCCCTGTCCCCACGTCCCTAGCTATGCTCTTTGTCGTCTACTAGCAAACGCAAAAGAAATTAAACCTAACTAAATAATGGCCGGCCCGTGCCACACCCCTCTCTCTCTCCGTCACCTCACCCGTGCCATCCCGTGCCCATCGCCCTGGCGCCCCGCCGCCTGTCGCCACTCCGCTGTCAGGACCGGTCCTTCAGTAAAATAATTACCGAAAGACCGACCTTTTTATTAAACCAGCAGGGAATATTATTACCTGCTGGCAGACAAATCCTTAATACAGAATTCCAGTACACAGAATATTATACAAGGTTGAACTGGGGGTTGCTCAACAGTTTTATTACAAGAGCGGCAATATAATACATAGAGGCGGATATGACACAAGGCAGGGTGGCATACTACTAACTCGCAATAAAAGGTGGTGGAATATGCCACAGTGAAGTGGGTGATGTGACTCCAACATATTACCGCTCATTGAATATCAGAGTGAGACCCGATGAATTTATTTGGTGGTAGGCGGAAGCGGTTATAGAACAGTGATCAACACCAGGATCGCAAGGGACTGACTGGGACTCCACTAAGCGTCGGACTCGCTATCGAATTCTTCATCCATGAGATCGCCTTCGTCCACATCTGGCCAAATCAACAAGCCAGGTGAGTACTTTGAATGTACTCGCAAGACAGTTCGGACTTAAGATATAATAAATGCCAACATGATGCATATGAGTATTCCAGCAAAAATGCGACCGGAATAAAATATAAACATGCGGTAAACAAGATAGAAGTCGGGCGGTAATCATCCCGAAATCCAGAAGATAAATAGAAGGAGACCAAACAAGTGTCTGGGTGACGCCTCGTGAAATAATAAATGTTAGCAGGCCACAGTCGGGCGTCTGAGCGACACCGCATAAAGGGCTGATAAATAAAAAGAATGCCACAGTCGGACGTCTGAGCGACATCACATAAAGGGCTTATAAATAATAAGAATGCCACAGTCGGACGTCTGAGCGACATCACATAAAGGGCTTATAAAAAGAATGCCACAGTCGGACGTCTGGGCGACATCACATAAAGGGCTTATAAATAAAAAGAATGCCACAGTCGGACGTCTGGGCGACATCACATAAAGGGATTATAAATAAAAAGAGTGCCACAGTCGGACGTCTGAGCGACATCACATAAAGGGCTTATAAATAAAAAGAATGCCACAGTCGGACGTCTGAGTGACATCACATAAAGGGATTTTAAAAAGAATGCCACAGTCGGACGTCTGAGCGACATCACATAAAGGGCTTATAAATAACAATAGTATCATGATGAAATATTTCTGAAAGTAAATCAATACAGAGATCGTTGGTGAGTTCATCTACCAAATGAACTTGACGAAACACTATTCTGGTTACTAACAAGAATATACTAGTGACGGTCACCGGGTTGACATGAAGATTGACCCTAGGCCATAAACATGGCTACTGAAGGAATTTAACTCTGCAGAGCTTGTACCATTAGTTCATAGCCGACGGACTCTACTAGCCATGGGGACTAGTTCCGTCTACGGTGTTTTAGTAGAAACCCAACTAACCAGTACACACCCGCGACGACATTCATGGAAAACTTTAAGACGGGGAGGCTACAACCTCGAATAGCATGGGATCAAATTTATATATGCGCGCTCTAAGGGGTGCCCCCCTCTCGGTCCCAACCGGAAACACCCATGCCCCCTGACCGGATGACGGGATTTAATCCAGGGCCATGGAACCCTCATCCCGGCCCCTCTACCTGGTGTGTACTCGGGAAGTGGTTTACAACTGACTAGACCGTAATCCCAACGGACGGCCAATGATAGTACCGGAAAGGGAGACGAACGGAATCATGACATGATTTCCGTTGATACTGAGTTAACAAACTACTGGCATGCTCCAACAATACCAGCATTCCACCCATCATATCACCATATGATCGAGGTGGTTCAAACATTATCCTTCGGTGCTCACCCGAAGCTTACTAGCATGAAATATAACCATACACTTATGCCCATATGGTCATGATTATGAAACGAACTACTCGAGCAAACATGCAACACACTCATCATATCAAAAGTTCAAACATGCTTGCTGGTTCTGAGAATTCGGAGCCTAACTCGGTGTGGTTCGTGTCTCCGTCACGGCCTCCGGTATCTACGTATTCAAGCAAATAAATACTAACATAAATACCGCGCGTGCAAATAAAGTTGCTCCAAAAATTTCCACATAAATATGAAAAAAAACTAGGCAGAAAACTAAAGTGGACATAAAAAGAATCAACTCAAAATCATTTTTACTTTAAAAGATATTAGAGTTTCTGTCCAGGGACTCATCTGTAATGAAACAGAAAATTCCAGGGGCTAGAACAGAAAACAGCAAAGCGAACCGGTACGCAGTACGTCAACTGAAGGAGAAAACGTACTTTGCCCGAAGGCGCTTACAGAAAACGGTTCGGGGGCAGATATGTGAGGCTGACAAGAGGCCCCACATGTCTGGTTTGAAAACTGGAAACAGAGCCGCGCCGGCGCCGGTGCTGCGGTGATTGCCGGCATCGATCCACGACGAGTTAGGGGAGTGGAGGGGTACGTACGGCTTCTCGGTGGTCTTCTGCGTCAAACGGTGGTGGAGTTGAGTGTCAGCGAGCCCTACGTCAACGGCGACCCTTTCTCCAGCGGACGGCGGCTCGGGTGGTAGTGGGCCTCGTCAGAGAGGGTTCCTGGGATCAAATTAATGTGGGGGTTAGGTCTAGGTGGGTGCCAGGGTGCTACACTCGAGTCCACGGCGGCGGAGAAGCTCTCATCGGAGTGAACGATGCTGGAGCCCGAGGCGGAGGGAGTTGGCCGGAGTTGGGGAAGAAGGGCCCCTCGAGGCTCTTCCAGAGGCTGGGCGTGGTCTAGGGAGGTCGTGAAGGTGTGCGGGCTCGAGAACAAGCTCGGGGGTGCCTTATATAGCCGGCCCGAGGTGGCTGCCATGAACGGATAAGTCCGGCGAGTTGATTACGGTGCTGAAGTGGTTGGATAGCGGAGTTAGGGGCTTGAGCATCGTCATGGGGGTGTAGTGGTTCCATTCCCGCACCTAAATCAGCAGGGGAGAGGGAATTACGGGCTGCCCTCGACGGAACAGCCGCGCGGCACATCGGCGGCAGAAACCGCGCTCTGCGCGTGCCAGGCCACGGCGACGGTGCGGCAGGCGTGCGCTGGCGCTGGTGGTGGACACGCGGAGCATAGGGTGATTTGGGCGGCGCTAAACGGCGTCGAGCTGCGGGGTTGCTTCTGTCAGCCGCCACGGGCGGCGCTGTTGTCGTGGCAGTCGCCGGCGTGGTCGGGCCAGAGTGCCACCGACGCCCAGAAGCGGCCAAGCAAGCGTGCGGCGCACTGGATAAGAAGAAGGTGCAGTGCAGCGTCGAGCCAAGGGGGTACTAGCGAGGTTTGTCGCTGCGCCTGATGAAACTGACGAACTGTCGACTGTTTGTCGACAGTTTCAGTTAACAGCTGAAAGTACAATGTAAGCTAAGTGTTTGATGAAATGTTTCTGGCATGTGTGAAATATTTCTGGTGCTGATATTTGGTGGAGTGACCTCTTAATGCATCTAGAGGCTGCCTGATTTTTCACAGGATTTTGGAGGAAGATAAATATGAATTTCACCAAATTTTGCAAATCTGGTCCAAACTTGCAGCAGGTGAAATTTGAAAATTTTGAATTATGGACCAGTGAAACAAGATGGATCTATGTTGTGGGTACTAAAGACTATCTAGGAGAGTTGGTTTGGAATCAAACAATAAGCCATACATGGTGGTTCCTTTGTAAATCACCAAGGTCCACTATAAAAGATAGAATTAGTTTTGGAGTGAAATAAAAAGGGGAAAAATCCCAATAAGGTCAAAACTTACTGGAATTGATGAAAGACTTGTCCTAAGGTGTGAAGAGATTCTTGGAGAGAAATATTTCTGTTGGGGTCATGGCAAGATGAAGGTTGGAAGGGAGGATAAGTCCAAGATCAAACTTGAGAGGCAAAAATCAAGAAGGGGAGAAAACAAACAACCTTTTTGAAACTCAACTTGGGCTTGAGCCAACCCAAGAGAAGATCTTCAAGGTCAAAAACCAGACTTGAGAAATCACCAAAACTTTGGCCAAAAGAATTTTAGAAAGGGCAAAAGAAAAGATCAAACAATCCTCTTCCAAAAGGCCAAAAGTTTGGAAGGAAGCCAACTCAAAAATTTGGGGTGTTACAACACCTACCCCGTTAGGAAAAATCTCGTCCCTGAGATTTCAGCTGATCCTCAAATAGGTGTGGATGCTCTGTCCGAAGGAAATCTTCCCTTTCCCACGTTGCCTCATTCTCTGTGTGATTACTCCACTAAACCTTGAGGAATTTAATTGACTTCTGACGGGTTCTCCTTCCAGACTCCTCCAAAATCTTTACTGGGTGTTCTCGGTAGGTGAGATCTAGTTGCACATCAAGGTTTTCATGTGACACATGTTTCTCTGGGTTGCTTACACACTTCCATAGTTGGGAGACGTGGAACACGTCGTGGACGTCTGACAGTTCCTTGGGAAGGTCCAGTTGATAAGCTACTGTGCCTTTCCGTGCAACTATACGGAAGGGTCCGATGAATCGTGGTGCTAGTATCCCTTTGACTTTGAATCGTTGCAGTCCTCTCATAGGTGATACACGTAAGTATACGTCTTCATCGGGCTCAAAACTTATTTCCCGATGCTTTTGATCGTAATAGCTCTTTTGTCGGCTTTGGGCGGTTTTGAGTCGATCCCGTATTATTTTTACTCTCTCCTCGGCTTCCTTTAATATATCTGGGCCGAATATGCGACTGGCCCCTGTTTTCGACCAGTTCAATGGAGTACGGCATCTTCGTCCATACAAAGCTTCGAAAGGTGCCATTTGTAGGCTAGCTTGGTAACTATTGTAATATGCAAACTCGGCATATGGTATACTTTCCTCCCAACTAGTCCCATATGTGAGGACACATGCCCTTAGCATGTCTTCGAGTATTTGATTTACTCGTTCCGTTTGTCCTCCCGTCTAGGGGTGATAAGCTGTACTGAACGTTAGTTGCGTTCCGAGGGCTTGCTGCAACTGGTCCCAAAATTTGGAGACGAATTGAGTGCCTCTGTCGGATATTATAGTCCTGGGGACCCCATGTAGGCATACTATACCGGCGAGGTAAAGCTTGGCGAGATTTTGGGTGGTGTGGGTTGTCTTGACGGGTATGAAATGTGCCACCTTGGTCAGTCTATCCGTGATGACCCATATGGCATCATTACCGTGTTGTGACCGTGGTAGTCCAACAATAAAATCCATTCCAATATCGTCCCATTTCCATTCTGGTATCTTGTTTGGCTGTAATAGCCCTGCGGGCTTTTGGTGCTCGGCTTTAATGCGTTGACATGAATCGCAGCATGCAATAAATGTGGCTATATCCCTCTTCATGCCGTGCCACCAAAATATTTCCTGAATATCCTTGTACATTTTCGTACCTCCAGGGTGGATTGAGTATGGAGCGGTGTGGCTTTCTGCTAGAATTTGCTGTTTAAGGTCGTTGCTATTCGGTACGCAAAGTCTGTCTCTGAACCATAATATTCCTTCACTGTCTATGGTGAATTCTGAGGCCTTGCCCTGACTTACGTTTCTTTTTATCCCTTCGATGCTGGGGTGTCCAAGCTGAGCCTTCTTTATTTGCTCTATTAGAGTAGGCTGTATTTCTAGCTTGGATATTTCGCCTTCCGTGACCATCATTAGGTTGAGTCTGGCGAATTCTTGCTGAAATTCGGGTCTCAGGTTCTGTATGCTGCCGCTGTTCGGGTTGGGGTTACGGCTGAGAGCATCTGCTACCACGTTTGCTTTTCCTGGGTGATAGTGGCTACCAACGTCGTAATCTTTTACCAGTTCCAGCCAGCGTCGTTGTCATAAATTGAGCTCTGGCTGTGTGAAAATATATCTGAGGCTCTTATGGTCCGTATATATTTCACAGTGATTTCCAAGCAAAAAGTGCCTCCACTCCTTGATTGCATGAATGACTGCTGCCAACTCCAAATCGTGAGTAGGATAATTTTCTTCATGTTTTCGCAGTTGCCGGGAAGCGTAGGCGACTACTTTGCCTTCTTGCATTAGTACGCATCCGAGGCCTTTTCGGGATGCGTCGCAATATACTTCAAAGCTCTTGTGTATGACTGGTACAATTAACACTGGGGCTGTTGTTAACCTCTTTTTGAGCTCTTGGAAGCTTTTCTCACATGCTTCGGTCCACGTGAATTTCTTATCCTTCTTGAGTAACTGTGTCATTGGTTTGGCTATGGTGGAAAATCCTTCAATAAACCTTCCGTAATATCCGGCCATACCGAGGAAACTGCGTATATCCGTTACACTGGCTGGCGACTTCCAGCCAAGTACAGCCTTGACTTTATCTGGGTCCACAGCAACTCCTTCTTGTGTTAATACGTGTCCTAGGAAACCCACTTGTCTCAACCAAAATTCACATTTGCTGAATTTGGCGTAAAGTAGGTGTTTCCTTAATTCTCCCAGTACAATGCGGAGGTGTTCAGCATGTTCTTTCGGTGTCTTTGAATATACCAAGATATCATCAATAAATACCACCACAAATTTGTCCATGAATTTCATAAATACCTTGTTCATGAGGTGGACAAAATATGCGGGGGCGTTGGTCAGTCCAAACGGGATTAATGTAAATTCATAAAGTCCGTATCTTGAGGTGAATGTTGTCTTCGGGATATCTTATGTCCGTACTTTCAGTTGATGATAACCTGACCTTAGATCAACCTTTGAGAAAACCTTGGCTTGCGCGAGCTGGTCAAATAAATCATTTATCCGTGGCATCGGATATTTGTTCTTGATTGTGACCATGTTGAGCGCTCGGTAGTCTATACACAACCTCATGGTCCCATCCTTCTTTTTGGCAAACAATACCGGCGAACCCCAAGGTGAGGAGCTGGCCCGTACAAATCCTTTGTCTAGCAGTTCCTTTATTTGCTTCTTTAATTCAACCAACTCGGATGGTGCCATTCTGTATGGTTTCTTATATATGGGGGTGGTTCCCGGTGCTAGCTCAATAATGCATTCTATTTCTCTGTCTGGCGGCATGCCTGGTAGTTTGTCGGGAAATACATCCGGAAATTCACATACAACTGGAACCTTGCTTAACTCAGATGTATCAACTTTGTTTAATTTTGGTTGTCGTGACACCGGTCTTTCCTGAGCTGCGACTCTTATTGTTTTTCCATGATGATGAGTAAGAATCACTATCCTGTTGAAGCAGTCGATAAATCCTTTATTGGTGGTTAGCCAATCCATACCCAGGATAACATACAGTCCTTTGTTTTCCAACACGATGAGGTTTGCGTGAAACTTTAATCCCTCAATTTCAATGGTCAAACCTTGGCAGTAATTCTGAGTGATCTGCTTACTTCTAGGGGAATTGATGGTCATTGATTTTCCCAAGGGAAGCATTGAAAAACCATGTTCCAAAGCAAAACTCTTCGAAATGAACGAATGAGCAGCTCCAGAATCAAACAAAACCGTGGCAGGTATTGTGTTGACAGGGAACGTGTGACACCCCGAGACCGGTGCGCCAGGTGTCAGCCAGTTATTCGTTGTCAGTGCCATGTCATCTGCTTGCGTGTTGCTTCTTGTCGTGTCATCATGTGTGTTGCATCAGCATGTTTTCAAAACTTGCATCCGCCCGAGTTCCCTCGTCCTTTCCGTTGTCCGTTCTGAGCCCAGACACACTTGCACGCGCCCGCGGTGCCTCCGAATATTTATTTTGTGAGTGGCCGGAAAATGTTCTCCGAATGGGATGAAACTTGGCGTGTGGTCTTATTTTAGTGTAGACAGGCCGCTTGCCAAATTTCATCGCATTCGGAGTTTGTTTGATAGCCCAACGGATATATATAGCGGCACTAGTAGCCGGTCTAAACGTCGGACGTTTTCGGTCTCTGAAAACCCCCGCGGGCCTCTTTTACCTTCTCTCCTCTTAGCCCGAAGCCCCTCTAACACAGCCCACTAATTCCCTCTAGGCCCATCCTACTCCTCCTCGCGACCGGAGCCTCACGATCGCGATCCGGTGGTCCGAAACGGCCCCAAAATCCCCTAAACCTAATCCCTACCCTATTTAAGCAGCCCCCCATGCCATTTTTGTCCTCCACCAACCTCCCTCCTCAAAATCAGTGCCAAACCCCTTCCCTCGCTGCCACTTGGCCTCCGCCAAGTCACCGCGCCGCCGCTGGGCATCGGGCAGCCTGTCAGGCGCTGCCACGTGCCCCAGCAAGCCAACCGCGCCACCGCCACCTCAGCGCGGGGCCACCCGTCAGCGCCCTGGCTTCCTCCATCGCGCCAGGCCCGTGGGGCCCAGCCGCGGCCCGCTCCCGGGTCGGAGCGGGCCCGAGCCGTCGCCGCATCCCGAAGGGACGCGCGCGCGCCCGAGCGCTTCGCTCCCTCGCTGGATCCTCGATCTCCCTCGCCGTGCCAGCCGCCGGTGACCCGCAGGTCGGGACCTCGCCGTCCCTCTCCTTCCCATTGCCCTCCTCCTTCTCCCTCTGTCTCACTCTCTCTCTCTCCGCGCAGGAACACCACCGCCGCCCTGGAGCCCCCGCCGCCGTTCTCCAGATCTGTCCCGCCGGAGTCGCTCGAGCCACCACCGCAGAGCTCGACGCCGGCCTCCCCGTCCTCAACCCTCACCGGATCCGGGAGCCCCGTCCCCGGATCTATCCATTCCCGTGGTCGGTCGTCCCGGCCGCCTGCCGGACCACCTCCCGCCGGATGACACCTGCCTGCCGTAGGCATGCCGCCGCCGGCCTCGTCTGCATCGGGACGATGATGCAGGCCGGCCAGCCTCTGCTTCCCTGGGCCGTCTCCTTCCGCTGGGCCTCGGCCTAGTAGGTGAGCCCACACCCAGCGGCTTGCCTCTCTCTCTCTCTCTCTCTCTCTGTAGATCTGTTGGGCCAGTATGATCCGGCCCAATGCATGTTTTTTTTTCCTGTGGGCGTTTTCTCTTTTTCCTCAGAAAAGCAGTTTTGCAGTAAAGCCCCTTAAATTCATGCATATAGTATCTTGGCAACTGTGCATCGCATGTAAAAACTTTGTACATGTAAAATGCTTAGAATTTTGTGTAGATTAATAATTTGTAACTTTCATCCATGTTTATAAATGTTAACCTGCTGTTTGTTTAAGTTTGCATCAATGACATGCTAAAATTTCAGCATCATGTGTGCATGTTTGCATAGTGATAACTTTTTGTGTGCTTATCCAAATTGAGTGTATGATATGTCAAAACAATCGTGGTGATATGCTCTACACTTTGTTCCATTGTGCCATGCTTGTTTGACTTCATCTAGATGCTATAATATCTGTTACAAGGGTGCTACTTGTTATAAACTGCAGCTACTTGTTATTTTGTTGCCATGTTCGAGATATGATAACTTGGTGCATGTTTATCCAAATGATGCAAATGATATGTCAAAATGTTCATCATGAGATGCTCTATATGTTGGTTGCTATAGCATGCTTGTTTGAGTTCATCTTGCCAAGTTTATCTATGTTGCAAAAGTGCATTTGGCTGTTATGATTTGAAACTTGTTACAAGATGTGTAGTTGAGGAGCTCGTTGCTATTGTTGTGTTTGTCCCCTTGTCACATGCCTAGATGTTTTAGAATCTCCATGATGTGTTCTTTGCTGTGGTGCAAACCATTTGCCATGATATGCCTTGTGTTGACTTAAACATGCTTGCAAACATGCCATGTTGTTATTGTTGTTTTAACACTTAGTGAAATTTCACCAAGTCTGGAATCTGTAATATCCTGATGCTATGTTTGCTTGTTGTCCTATGTAAATCCATGATAGTTTTGGGGTGGATATTGATCATTCCTTGTTGTATATGTTGTTGTCTATCCATTCATGCCCTCACTTGCTCATTTGGATTGCTGTAGCTTATTTAATTCTTGCTCCCAAGTTGCTATAAAATATTGCTGTCAGGTTTTAGTGGCATGGTCAAAATGTTCTAGCTTGTTGCTATTGATCCATGCCTCCTATGGAGTTGCTCCAATGGAGTTGTTTGCTGTAGGATATGTCTACTTCATGTCCATGCTTATTGTTGCCATGTTTGAGTGCTGTAGAGTATATATATCTTGCTCCAAAGTTGCTATGTGGCTGTTAATTTCAGCTTGTTGTTATATCTTGTTTCATGTGTATCTTTTAGCCCGTTGCTCCGTTTGGGGTGTTCCTTATATGAAACTTGAGTGATTTTGCATGTAGAATCATAATATCATCTTGTTCACATGTTTGGAGTATGTTTGCTTGATGTTTGGGTGCATCTTGCACCGTTGCCATGTATTGCATCATACCTTGCCATGTTATGCTTCCTGTATAGACTTGTTATGCTTCCTGTATAGACTTGCTGTGCTTCCTGTATAGATTTGTTTTGCATCATAGATATACTTTCCATGTATTGTATCATATAAACTTGTGTTGTTTTCTGTGCTTCCTACCTTGCCATGTTATGCTTCCTGTATAGAGTTGTTATGCTTCCTGTATAGACTTGTCATGCATCATACCTTCCCATGTTATGCTTCATAGACTTGCTGTGCTTCCTATATATATTTGTCATGCATCATACCATGCCATGTAATGCATCATATATAGACTTGTGTTGTTTTGGTGTGCTTCCTACCTTGCCATGTTTTGCTTCCTGTGTAGACTTTCTGTGCATCATAAGTAGACTTGTTTTGCATCATACTTGGTTGAGCATATTGTTATGTTCTTGAGTGGTTTGTTTACCATATTGCTTGCTTCTTCTCGTTAGTGTTTGTTCCGTTGCGTTCGTGAGGATTCGTTCGTCTACCCATGGTTCTTCTTCAAGGCTTCTTCTTCGTCTTCTTGATGGATCCGTTCTTCTTCCTTGCGGGATCTCAGGCAAGATGACCATACCCTTGGATACCTTTACTATCATTGCCTTTGATTAGTTGTCTCGATGCTATCGTTATATGTCGCGCTACCCATCATTAATGTCAGCCTCTCCTTGTTGCCATGAAACCTCTAACCTTTGAAACCTTCCTAGCAAAACCATTGTTTGGCTATGTTACCGCTTACTCAGCCCCTCTTATAGCGTTGTTAGTTGCAGGTGAAGATGAAGATCGTTCCAGGAGGGAACTTGTTGTTGGTATATCACAATGTGTTATATATATAATAACACACCTATATACTGGGCATGGGTGGAAGGCTTGGCCTTTTGCTTGGTGTTTTGTTCCACTCATGCCATCTTAGGCGCCGATAAACTGGGTGTTCCTTGATTTTGCGTTCCTTACACGATGGGTATATGAGGACCCCTTGACAGTTCGTCTTTGAATAAAACTCCTCCAGCAAGGCCCAACATTGGTTTTAATTTGCTCATAATAACAACTTAATTAATTAATTAAATTGCATAGGGAGTTAGCGCTACCCGAGGATTCTTTCTACATAGCAGGGGGGCCAGTGTTGATGGTGTTGGTCCCAAACGGGCCGACTGCGGGGCCACCACGGGGAAACTCGGGAATTGGCTCCCGTAGGCTGTCCCATCCGGTCGTGGCCTGAGACGAGATACGCGCGGCTACTATCACGTTGTCGGCACACCGGGATGTCTTGCTGGACTTGTTTTACCATTGTCGAAATGTCTTGTGCACCGGGATGTTGAGCCTGATCGGATTTCCCTAAGATAAGGGGTGATGATATTATATTTATCACTTCAGCTAATCGTGAGAGCTTGTGATGGGCTAAGTTGGGACACCCCTGCAGGGTTATGATCTTTCGAAAGCCGTGCCCGCGGTTATGTGGTAGATTGGAATTTGTTAATGTCCGGTTGTAGAAAACTTGACAGAGGATCCGAAGTAAAACACACAACTGTGTGAGTAACCGTGACTGTCTCTTTTCACTTTGAGAAGAGAACACGGTGGGGTTATGTTTGACTCGTATGTAGTTCAGGATCTTTAGCGATCACTACTAGTTGCGACCGTTTGCATAGATGCTCATCTTATTCTTGTACTCGTAAGTTAGCCACCATATATATTGCTTAGCCGCTGCTGCAACCTCACCACTTTCCCTCTTCCTACCTATTAAGCTTTGATAGTCTTGTTACCCATGGTTATGGGATTGCTGAGTCCTCGTGGCTCACAGATACTACAACAACAGTTGCAGGTGCAGGTTTCCGATGTCTTGACGTGAGAGCGTTGTTCTTTTGTTGGAGTTCATCTTCTTCAGTCTTGGGTTAGGTTCCGGGTCGGCAGCCTGGGATAGCAGATGGATGTCTTTGTGCTTTTCATGTTTGCATCCGTAGTCGGATACTTGTATTGATATTGTTGTATTCATGAGATTTGTATGTATTGTTGTATCCCCCATGTATGTATGTAATGGTACGATGTAATGATATCCATCTTGCTAAGCGCCCGAAATGCGGTTCTGCCCCAATCACATAAGTTTCACGTGATCGGGATAGAATCGCATCTTGGGCCTGACAAGTTGGTATCAGAGCCTCGACCGACCATAGGAGCCCGCTTGATTGATCGTAGTTTGGCCGTTGTCGAGTCTAGCAGAAAACTTTTTCGGAGTCTAATTATATCGGAGAGTAGGAATTCTTTTTACTCCCCTGCCCCTTCGTCGCTCTGGTGAGGAATCTTGACGTAGGTGTTTTGAATTGCTCCTCTTCCCCTTCAAATTTTTTTAGGATCGCGTGGATAGTTTTCGTTCGTTGCGTTGTTAGTTCGTTCATCTGGTGCATCTCTTGTCAAGTGGATCCAACCCTCTTCTTCTTTGCAAGTTCAACCCTCAGTTCCTTTTAACCGACGGCGTTTTCCCCGTCCGTTGTGGTCTTTCTTTTTCCCACCCGCCCACCCTTTCGCTTCTCGGAGCCGGATTCCTTAATCAGGTATCCATCCTACTCGTGTGAATCCTCTGATTCTTCCTCAATTACTTCAACTGGTGAATTCTCGTCTAACTCGTCATCATTCTTCTCTTTTCTTCTCCGGTGAATTCTCCTCTTGTTTGATATTCTTCACCTCTTCTTCTTTCCGGTGGATTCAATTCCAATATCTCGGTGTTGTTCTTATTCTTTCATCGACTCAAGTGTTTTCCTTTTGTTCGTTCGTCTCTCGCCATTTTATTATTCCGGAGTTCCGAAGATACCTCAAGATAATCGTCTGTCTTCCAATTAATTCAAGGTTGTCACCTCATTCGAGTTTTTCATTTGTTCCGGTGCATCATCTCCTTTGCATTCCATTTCAACGGAGTTCTCTCTTCGATGGGCTCATAACCCACAGGTCTTTCCCAGGATCTTACAGACTCTTATAATTTTCCCGGAGTATTCTTAAATTCTTTCAAATGCGACGTAAGTATGGATTCCATCAGTTATATGCCTTCTTCAAGTTCGCTTTTAATTCTTTTCATCATTGGTTCAACCTTTATTCTTTTCATTCGTCCGGAGCATTTCATCAATTATTTCTTTGTGTTCCTTCGAAGGCCATCATTTCAGAAGATTTCTTCGTTCTCAGTTTTCAACTTCATCCTCAAAATATTCTTCATTGATGCCTCTTCGTTCGTCTCACATTCGTCCGGTGCTTCGTTCAAGTATTCTTTAATCAGTTCACGATCTCTTTGTTCTCGTCATTCGAAATTCCTCAAATTCTTATTCTTCTCGGCGATTCATTCACTTGTTTTCACTCGTTTTCAATTCTTCACGGTGGTTATTCTCTTTCATCACGCGATTTTAATTCTTCCCGGTGGCTTGTTCTTTCTTCACCAGGTTTCAATTTTTACGGTGGTTCGTTCCTTTTTCTTCACTCGGCTTCAATTCTTACGGTGGTTCGCTCAACAGTTCTTTTCCGGTGCTATCATATCAATTCATTCAATTTATTCCCATCTTACCGGTGTTTCATGAAGATTTTCGCAAGTTCGCGATATATCCATCTTTAATCAATTCCAACGAGAATAAGTAGTATGCGAATCCATTGCTTCTCATCAATTTAATTGGTGGAGGATAAGCATAACATAATTCTTATTCCTTTTTCATTAAGTTGATTAATTCCTTCCTTCGGAGTTTATTCTTGATGAATAAATTCTAGTTTCAATCGCTTTAATCTTTTCTTTCCCGGAGTTCAAGTTTTTCTCGGCTATCACGTCGGAACCCCGACTAATCATCGCAAGGCTTATTCTTATTCTTTTTCATCCTTCATCATCCTTTCGTTACCGGAGTTATTCATGGTGTTTCTACATCATTTAATTCATTCTTCAATGTTCTTCTAATACACCCGGAGCAGTTCTAGCATTATTCTTTTGTGTCTCAGAATGCAAATAATTCTCCTATTCTTATGAAGTGGAGTTTTGCATTTCTTCCTTCATCTTAATTATTCCATCTTTTGGTTGCGGCATAATTCACCTCAAGTTTTGGGATGAATTCAATAAGTCCATAACAAGCTTATTCTTTTGTTGTGATTTTCTCAACAAATCCGTTCAAACCTTATCCTTAAGATGCTCTTTCGATTCACTCGTCGTGAAAGTTGTCATCTTCTTCTCCGTTCTTTTTATTCCATTATTCCAATTCTTCCGGAGGCCTTGTGTTGTTACTCTCGTCATGGATCGTTACATATTCTAAAATTCTTGCTCCATTCCATTCATGTCCAACCGGTGTGCTATTTCTTTCGGTTTAAGCCGGAGTGCTGCCCGAATTCCGTTGTGGAGATTCCTTTTCTATCTCTTTTAACTGGCGTGGTTTCAAATTCATTCCTCTAGTTCCTTCAACTCTTGCTTCATATCCTTCAACCTCTTTGGTTCTCGTGTGTTCCTTGTTCCTCTTTTGTAATGGAGTTTCTCTTTCTCGTTAATCTCCATTATATTCTTTCTTCCGAAGTTGTTCATCCTCTCAAGGTTCTTTCCTTTCACTCTGTTGCCCTCGAAGAACCTTGTTCTTCCTTTTCCCTCCCGTCTCGTTCCTAAGATCTCGGGACGAGATCTCTTGTTAGTAGGGGAGTGTTGTGACACCCCGAGACCGGTGCGCCAGGTGTCAGCCAGTTATTCGTTGTCAGTGCCATGTCATCTGCTTGGGTGTTGCTTCTTGCCGTGTCATCATGTGCGTTGCATCAGCATGTTTTCAAAACTTGCATCCGCCCGAGTTCCCTCGTCCTTTCCGTTGTCCGTTCTGGGCCCAGACACACTTGCACGCGCCCGCGGTGCCTCTGAATATTTATTTTGTGAGTGGCCGGAAAATGTTCTCGGAATGGGATGAAACTTGGCGTGTGGTCTTATTTTAGTGTAGACAGGCCTCCTGCCAACTTTCATCGCATTCGGAGTCCGTTTGATAGCCCAATGGATATATATAGCGGCACTAGTAACCGGTCTAAACGTCGGGCGTTTTCGGTCTCCGAAAACCCCCGCGGGCCTCTTTTCCCTTCTCTCCTCTTAGCCCGAAGCCCCTCTAACACAGCCCACTAATTCCCTCTAGGCCCATCCTACTCCTCCTCGCGACCGGAGCCTCACGATCGCGATCCGGTGGTCCGAAACGGCCCCAAAATCCCCTAAACCTAATCCCTACCCTATTTAAGCAGCCCCCATGCCATTTTTGGCCTCCACCAACCTCCCTCCTCAAAATCAGTGCCAAACCCCTTCCCCCGCTGCCAATTGGCCGCCGCCAAGTCACCGCGCCGCCGCTGGGCATCGGGCAGCCTCTCAGGCGCTGCCATGTGCCCCAGCCAGCCAACCGTGTCGCCGCGACCTCAGCGCGGGGCCACCCGTCAGCGCCCTGGCTTCCTCCACCGCGCCAGGCCCGTGGGGCCCAGCCGCGGCCCGCCCCCGGGCCGGAGCAGGCTCGAGCCGCCGCCGCAGCCCGAAGGCACGCGCGCGCGCCCGAGCGCTTTTCTCCCTTGCCGGATCCTCGATCTCCCTCGCCGTGCCGGCCGCCGGTGACCCGCAGGTCGGGACCTCGCCGTCCCTCTCCTTCCCATCGCCCTCCTCCTTCTCCCTGTGTCTCACTCTCTCTCTCCCCGCGCAGGAACACCTCCGCCGCCCTGGAGCCCCCGCCGCCGTTCTGCAGATCCGTCCCACCGGAGTCGCTCGAGCCACCACCGCAGAGCTCGACGCCGGCCTCCCCGTCCTCAACCCTCATCGGATCCGGGAGCCCCGTCCCCGGATCTATCTATTCCCGTGGTCGGCCGGCCCGGCCGCCTGCCGGACCGCCTCCCGCTGGAGGCCACCTGCCTGCCGTAGGCGTGCCGCCGCCGGCCTCGTCTGCATCGGGATGATGATGCAGGCCGGCCAGCCTCTCCTTCCCTGGGCCGTCTCCTTCCGCTGGGCCTCGGCCTAGTAGGTGAGCCCACACCCAGCGGCTTGCCTCTCTCTCTCTCTGTAGATCTGTTGGGTCAGTCTGATCCGGCCGAACGCATGTTTTTTTTCCTGTGGGCGTTTTCTCTTTTTCCTCAGAAAAGCAGTTTTGCAGTAAAGCCCCTTAAGTTCATGCATATAGTATCTTGGCAACTGTGCATCGCATGTAAAAACTTTTTACATGTAAAATGCTTAGAATTTTGTGTTGATTAATAATTTGCAACTTTCATCCATGTTTATAAATGTTAACCTGCTGTTTGTTTAAGTTTGCATCAATGACATGCTAAAATTTCAGCATCATGTGTGCATGTTTGCATAGTGATAACTTTTTGTGTGCTTATCCAAATTGAGTGTATGATATGTGAAAATGATCGTGGTGAGATGCTCTCCACTTTGTTCCATTTTGCCATGCTTGTTTGACTTCATCTAGATGCTCTAATATCTGTTACAAGGGTGCTACTTGTTATAAACTGCTGCTACTTGTTATTTTGTTGCCATGTTCAAGATATGATAACTTGGTGCATGTTTATCCAAATGATTAAAAATGATATGTCAAAATGTTCATCATGAGATGCTCTACATGTTGGTTGCTATAGAATGCTTGTTTGAGTTCATATTGCCATGTTTATCTATGTTGCAAAAGTGCATTTGGATGTTATGTTTTGAAACTTGTTACGAGATGCCTAGTTGAGGAGCTCGTTGCTATTGTTGTGTTTGTCCCCTTGTCACATGCCTAGATGTTTTAGAATCTCCATGATGTGTTCTTTGCTGTGGTGCAAACCATTTGCCATGATACGCCTTGTGTTGACTTAAATATGCTTGCAAACATGCCATGTTGTTATTGCTGTTTTAACACTTAGTGAAATTTCACTGAGTCTGGAATCTGTAATATCCTGATGCTATGTTTGCTTGTTGTCCTAGGTAAATCCATGATAGTTTTGGGGTGGCTATTGATCATTCCTTGTTGTATATGTTGTTGTCTATCCATTCATGCCCTCACTTGCTCATTTGGCTTGCTGTAGCTTATTTAATTCTTGCTCCCAAGCTGCTATAAAATATTGCTGTCAGGTTTTAGTGTCATGATCAAAATGTTGTAGCTTGTTGCTATTGATCCATGCCTCCTATGGAGTTGCTCCAATGGAGTTGTTTGCTGTAGGATATGTCTACTTCATGTTTATGCTTCTTGTTGCCATGTTTGAGTGTTGTAGAGTATATATATCTTGCTCCAAAGTTGCTATGTGGCTGTTAATTTCAGAATGTTGTTATACCATGTTTCATGTGTATCTGTTAGCCCGTTGCTCCGTTTGGGGTGTTCCTTATATGAAACTTGAGTGATTTTGCATGTAGAATCATAATATCATCTTGTTCACATGTTTGGAGTATGTTTGCTTGATGTTTGGGTGCATCTTGCACCGTTGCCATGTATTGCATCATACCTTGCCATGTTATGCTTCCTGTATAGACTTGTTATGCTTCCTGTATAGACATGCTGTGCTTCCTGTATAGATTTGATTTGCATCATAGATATACTTGCCATGCATCATACCTTGCCATGTATTGCATCATATAAACTTGTGTTGTTTTCTGTGCTTCCTACCTTGCCATGTTATGCTTCCTGTATAGACTTGTTATGCTTCCTGTATAGACTTGTCATGCATCATACCTTGCCATGTTATGCTTCATAGACTTGCTGTGCTTCCTGTATATATTTGCCATGCATCATACCTTGCCATGTAATGCATCATATATAGACTTGTGTTGTTTTGCTGTGCTTCCTACCTTGCCATGTTTTGCTTCCTGCGTAGACTTTCTGTGCATCATAAGTAGACTTCTTTTGCATCATACTTGGTTGAGCATTTTGTTATGTTCTTGAGTGGTTTGTTTACCGTATTGCTTGCTTCTTCTCATTAGTGCTTGTTCCGTTGCGTTCGTGAGGATTCGTTCGTCTACTCATGGTTCTTCTTCAAGGCTTCTTCTTCGTCTTCTTCATGGATCCGTTCTTCTTCCTTGCGGGATCTCAGGCAAGATGACCATACCCTTGGATACCTTTACTATCATTGCCTTTGATTAGTTGTCTCGATGCTATCGTTATATGTCGCGCTACCCATCATTAATGTCAGCCTCTCCTTGTTGCCATGAAACCTCTAACCTTTGAAACCTTCCTAGCAAAACCATTGTTTGGCTATGTTACCGCTTGCTCAGCCCCTCTTATAGTGTTGTTAGTTGCAGGTGAAGATGAAGATCGTTCCACGAGGGAACTTGTTGTTGGTATATCACAATATGTTATATATATAATAACACACCTATATACTGGGCATGGGTGGAAGGCTTGGCCTTTTGCTCGGTGTTTTGTTCCACTCATGCCATCTTAGGCGCCGATAAACGGGCATTATGTTCCTTGATTTTGCATTCCTTACACGATGGGTATATGGGGACCCCTTGACAGTTCGTCTTTGAATAAAACTCCTCCAGCAAGGCCCAACATTGGTTTTAATTTGCTCATAATAACAACTTAATTAATTAATTAAATTGCATAGGGAGTTAGCGCTACCCGAGGATTCTTTCTACATAGCAGGGGGGCCAGTGCTGATGGTGTTGGTCCCAAACGGGCCGACTGCGGGGCCACCACGCGGAAACTCGAGGATTGGCTCCCGTAGGAAGTCCCATCCGGTCGTGGCCTGAGACGAGATACGCGCGACTACTATCAGGGTGTCGGCACACCGGGAGGTCTTGCTGGACTTGTTTTACCATTGTCGAAATGTCTTGTGCACCGGGATGCCGAGCCTGATCGGATTTCCCTAAGAAAAGGGGTGATGATATTATATTTATCACTTCAGCTAATCGTGAGAGCTTGTGATGGGCTAAGTTGGGACACCCCTGCAGGGTTATGATCTTTCGAAAGCCGTGCCCGCGGTTATGTGGCAGATTGGAATTTGTTAATGTCCGGTTGTAGAAAACTTGACAGCGGATCCGAAGTAAAACACACAATTGTGTGAGTAACTGTGACTGTCTCTTTTCACTTTGAGAAGAGAACACGGTGGGGTTATGTTTGACTCGTATGTAGTTCATGATCTTTAGCGATCACTACTAGTTGCGACCGTTTGCGTAGATGCTCATCTTATTCTGGTACTCGTAAGTTAGCCACCATATATATTGCTTAGCCGCTGCTGCAACCTCACCACTTTACCTCTTCCTGCCTATTAAGCTTTGATAATCTTGTTACCCATGGTTATGGGATTGCTGAGTCCTCGTGGCTCACAGATACTACAACAACAGTTGCAGGTGCAGGTTTCCGATGTCTTGACGTGAGAGCGTTGTTCTTTTGTTGGAGTTCTTCTTCTTCAGTCTTGGGTTAGGTTCCGGGTCGGCAGCCTGGGATAGCAGATGGATGTCTTTGTGCTTTTCATGTTTGTATCCGTAGTCGGATACTTGTATTGATATTGTTGTATTCATGAGATTTGTATGTATTGTTGTATCCCCAATGTATGTATGTAATGGTACGATGTAATGATACCTGTCTTGCTAAGAGCCCGAAATGCGGTTGTGCCCCAATCACGTAACTGTCACGTGATCGGGATAGAATCGCATCTTGGGCCTGACAGAACGTACCGAGTACGATATCCGGTGCATCCTATGCTTGCTCCTTGGTCACATGGTTCAGGTGGCCTTTCTTGTGATTGTTATTTGGGTTGAAGTTGTTACGCTTGGGCGCGGAATTGTTTCCGTTGCTGTTTGGCTTCGGTGCTGAGTTTCTTGGCTTAGGGCACTGTTTAGCATAGTGTCCCTCTTCTCCACATGCGTAGCAGGTAACACCCGGACGATAGGTGAAATCCTTGTCTCTTGCATGAAAATACTTATTTGGACGTGTGTCATTGGTCGTGGGTTTGTTCGCCCCATTCCTCTGGAAATTCACCTTATTCTTGTTGTTGCGGGGGTGGTTGGTCTGATCCCTTTTTCTCTTTCGAATTTTTTCCAGACTGCGACGTTCATTTTCCAACGTAATGGCTTTGTCTACCAGTGTCTTGAAATCTGGAAAAGTGTGTACGACTAACTGGCATTTTAGTGCTGGTGCTAGTCTGTCCAGGAATTTCTCCATCTTCTTATTTCCCGTCATTCACTCTTCGTTGGCATAACATGATAATTGCGCAAACTGACTGTTGTACTCCTGTATTGTCATGCCTCTTTGCTTGAGTTCATCAAATTCTCTTTTCTTGATCTTCATAATACTCTTAGGGATGTGTGCCCCACGAAAGCCTTCCTTGAAATCTTCCCAGGTGATATTATTTATGTCGGGATGCATAAGAAGGAAATTTTCCCACCATGACGCGGCTGCTCCAGTAAGGTAATGTGGTGCGTACAACATTTTTTCATGGTATGAGCATTGTGCCACAATTAATTTCCTTTCAATATCTCGAAGCCAATCATCGGCCTCAAGAGGTTTGTCTGTGTGCAAAAACGTTGCTGGACATGTCTTCTGAAATTCAGACAATTTTGAGTGCTGTTGGTATGGCTCGCGGTGATTTCCCATGTTAATTACATGGTTCATCATTTCTTGGTGTTGTTGCTGACTTTGCTCGTAAAGACGGCACACTTGAGAAAATGCCGTCCCACTGCCCTGCTGACTTGACTGCCCCTGTGTGAAATTGTCGTCTGTCTGTGTGCCATAATTTTCTTCTGGCAGACTTGGCATGGAACGTGTCCAGGGACGAGTCATTTCTTACTCTGGGGTCATAAAGCAGAAATCATGAGAAGAACCGAGCAGCAAAATAAACCAAGATTTTGCAAAAGCGATCAAACACGAGCTCGTAAAAGATTTTTGAAATAAACTGGTTGATTGCGCACGGAGGAAGGCTGCTAGTACATATTTTACACGCAGGTTCTAATTATACATACATCACTCAGGGTGTGCGTACACATCCTGACATGTTATTAAAACTAGTGCACTCCTCCAAGATCCTACATGATGCGCATACAGACTACTCCCATCAACCTATTTTACATAACACACAAATATTACAAGCGAGCGCGGTGCGTTGCGGAATAACGCGCTAGTCGGAGATGTTGAAGATTTCCCTCGGCCTGCCGAGGGTAAGGCCCAATGGTGCTGGAGACTCAACTTCTTCCTCACTAATGGGCTCCAGGAGCGGAGTAAGGGTACGAGGTGTCGAAGCAGGTGCAGCAGGCGGTGCAGCTCTGACTGGAGTAGGAGCAATGACTTGGTTAAACTCCTCAGTGGTAGGCAGACGGCGAGCGTTGGCTAAGATGGAAGGTGCATAGGATGCGGCGGATGAGACAAATGTCATTGGTGGTGCAGTATGGAGTAGCTCCCTCCTGTTGGCGGAGCCACTCTGGACCAACTCCATAGGGGTGGCCACCAGGTCGTCCACCAGATTATCAAAGGCTGCCTCAAGTGCCTTGAGGTACTCAACCATTGATTCAATGGCTTCGTCACGCTCCCCATCTGCGCATGCAAATGCATAATGACACGTATATGGCACATGGCATGCGAGGTAACGGTAGCGACGAGTCTTCATCGAAGGAAGAATGTCCCGGAGACGAGCTATCGCCTCACGGGCAGCCATCTGCATTGCATGCCTCTCCGTAGGCATGGCTCTGCCCACAAATCGGAGGCGGCGCACTTCAGAACGCACACCTTTGAAGTGCACCACGGCCTGATGCATGGACACGCTGTCGTTGAGCTTGTAACGGTAGAGTGTAAACTTGGAACGGGTGGATGGCCCGATCGCGACTTTGGTGATGGCGAAGAGGAGCTTGACAAACGCCTCAGGAATGTTGGCGAACACTTGTGCATCACAGTCGTTGCTGGCCATCTACAAAAGTAGACAAAAATTCCGAATAATCAAGTCATAAATTTATGCTGACCAACAGAAAATTGCTACAAATGTAAAAATGCTGAAAAGCAAATTTTTCGCTAATAACCGATTAGCGAGCGCACCTAGTGGCTTCCTACAGTCAGCCTGGCTCTGATACCAAGGTTGTAAGGACCGGTCCTTCAGTAAAATAATTACTGGAAGACCAGCCTTTTTATTAAACCAGCAAGGAATATTATTACCTGCTGGCAGACAAATCCTTGATACAGAATTCCAGTACACGGAATATTACACAAGGTTGTGATGGGGGTTGCTCAACAGTATTATTACAAGCGCGCCAATATAATACATAGAGGCAGATATGACACAAGGCAGGGTGGCATACTACTAACTCGCAATAAAAGGTGGTGGAATATGCCACAGTGAAGTGGGTGATGTGACTCCAATATATTACAGCTCATCGAATATTGGAGTGAGACCCGATGAATTTATTTGGTGGTAGGCGGAAACGGTTATAGAACAGTGATCAACACCAGGATCGCAAGGGACTGACTGGGACTCCACTAAGCGTCGGACTCGCTATCTAATTCTTCATCCATGAGATCGCCCTCGTCAACATCTGGCCAAATTAACAAGCCAGGTGAGTACTTTGAATGTACTCGCAAGACAGTTCGGACTTAAGATATAATAAATGCCAACATGATGCATATGAGTATTCCAGCAAAAATTCGATCGGAATAAAATATTAACATGCGGTAAACAAGATAGAAGTCGGGCGGTAATCCTCCCGAAATCCATAAGATAAATAGAAGGAGACCAAACGAGTGTCTGGGTGACGCCACGTGAAATAATTATTGATAGCAGGCCACAGTCGGGCGTCTGAGCGACACCGCATAAAGGGCTGACAAATAAAAAGAATGCCACAGTCGGACGTCTGGGCGACATCACATAAAGGGCTTATAAATAAAAAGAATGACACAGTCAGACGTTTGAGCGACATCACATAAAGGGCTTATAAAAAGAATGCCACAGTCGGACGTCTGGGCGACATCACATAAAGGGCTTATAAATAAAAAGAATGCCACAGTCGGACGTCTGAGCGACATCACATAAAGGGCTTATAAATAAAAAGAATGCCACAGTCGGACGTCTGAGTGACATCACATAAAGGGCTTTTAAAAAGAATGCCACAGTCGGACGTCTGAGCGACATCACATAAAGGGCTTATAAATAACAATAGTATCATGATGAAATACTTCTGAAAGTAAATCAATACAGAGATAGTTGGTGAGTTCATCTACCAAATGAACTTGACAAAACACTATTCTGGTTACTAACAAGAATATACTAGTGACGGTCACCGGGTTGACATGAAGATTGACCCTAGGCCATAAACATGCCTACTGAAGGAATTTAACTCTGCACAGCTTGTACCATTAGTTCATAGCCGACGAACTCTACTAGCCATGGGGACTAGTTCCGTCTACGGTGTTTTAGTAGAAACCCTACTAACCAGTACACACCCATTTAACATCCTGTCGTCCGGAATCACCCGCGACGACATTCACGAAAAACTTTAAGACGGGGAGGCTACAACCTTGAATAGCATGCGATCAAATTTATATATGCGCGCTCTAAGGGGTGCCCCCCTCTCGGTCCCAACCGGAAACACCCATGCCCCCTGACCGGATGACGGGCTTTAATCCAGGGCCATGGAACACTCATCCCGGCCCCTCTACTTGGTGTGTACTAGGGAAGTGGTTTACAACTGACTAGACCGTAATCCCAACGGACGGCCTATGATAGTACCGGACAGGGAGATGAACGGAATCATGACATGATTTCCGTTGATACTGAGTTAACCAACTACTGGCATGCTCCAACAATACCAGCATTCCACCCATCATATCACCATATAATCGAGGTCGTTCAAACATTATCATTCGGGGCTCATCCGAAGCTTACTAGCATGAAATATAACCATACACTTATGCCCATATGGTCATGCTTATGAAACGAACTACTCGAGCAAACATGCAACACACTCATCATATCAAAAGTTCAAACATGCTTGCCTGGTTCTGAGAAGTAGGAGCCTAACTCGGTGTGATTCGCGTCTCCATCACGGCCTCCGGTATCGACGTATTCAAGCAAATAAATACTAACATAAATACCGCGCGTGCAAATAAAGTTGCTCCAAAAATTTCCACATAAATATGAAAAAAACTAGGCAGAAAACTAAAGTGGACAGAAAAAGAATCAACTCAAAATCATTTTTAGTTTAAAAGATATTAGAGTTTATGTCGAGGGACTCATCTGTAATGAAATAGAAAAGTTCCAGGGGCTAGAACAGAAAACAGCAAAGCGAACCGGTACGCAGTACGTCCACTGAAGGAGAAAACGTACTTTGCCCGAAGGCGCTTACAGAAAACGGTTCGGGGGCAGAGATGTGAGGCTGACAAGAGGCCCCACTTGTCGGGTTTGAAAACTGGAAACAGAGCCGCGCCGGCGCCAGTGCTGCGGTGATCGCCGGCGTCGATCCACGACGAGTTAGGGGATGGGAGGGGTACGTACGTCTTCTCGGTAGTCTTCCGCATCGAACGTTGGTGGAGTTGAGTGTCGGCGAGCCCTACGTCGACGGCGACCCTGTCTCCGGCGGACGGCGGCTCGGGTGGTAGTGGGCCTCGTCGGAGAGGGTTCCTGGGATCAAATTAAGGTGGGGGTTAGGTCTAGGTGGGTGCCAGGGTGCTACGCTCGAGTCCACGGCGGCGGAGAAGCTCTCACCAGAGTGAACGATGCTGGAGCCCGAGGCGGAGGGAGTTGGCCGGAGTTGGGGAAGAAGAGCCCCTCGAGGCTCTTCCAGAGGCTGGGCGTGGTCTAGGGAGGTAGTAAAGGTGTGCGGGCTCGAGAACAAGCTCAGGGGTGCCTTATATAGCCGGCCCGAGGTGGCTGCCGTGAACGGATAAGTCCGGCGAGTCGATTACGGTGCTGAAGTGGTTGGACGGCGGAGTTAGGGGCTTGAGCATCGTCAAGGGGGTGTAGTGGTTCCATTCCCGCACCTAAATCAGCAGGGGAGAGGGAGTTACGGGCTGCCCTCGACGGAACGGCTGCGCGGCACGTCGGCGGCAGAAACGGCGCTCTGCGCGTACCAGGCCACAACGACGGTGCGGCAGGCGTGCGCTGCCGCTGGTGGTGGACACGCGGAGTGTTAGGGTGATTTGGGCGGCGCTAAACGTCGTCGAGCTGCGGGGTTGCTTCTGTCAGCCGCCACGGGCGGCACTGTTGGCATGGCAGTCACCGGCGTGGTCGGGCCAGAGTGCCACCGACGCCCAGAACCGGCCAAGCAAGCGTGCGGCGCACTGGATAAGAAGAAGGTGCAGTGCAGCGTCGAGCCAAGGGGGTACTGGCGAGGTTTGTCGCTGCGCCTGATGAAACTGACGAACTGTCGACTGTCTGTTGACAGTTTCAGTTAACAGCTGACAGTACAGTGTAAGCTAAGTGTTTGATGAAATGTTTCTGGCATGTGTGAAATATTTCTGGTGCTGATATTTGGTGGAGTGGCCTCTTGATGCATCTAGAGGCTGCCTGATTTTTCACAGGATTTTTGGAGGAAGATAAATATGAATTTCACCAAATTTTGCAAATCTGGTCCAAACTTGCAGCAGGTGAAATTTGAAAATTTTGAACTATGGACCAGTGAAACAAGATGGATCTAGGTTGTGGGTACTAAATACTATCTAGGAGAGTTGGTTTGGAATCAAACAACAAGCCAGACATGGTGGTTCCTTTGTAAATCACCAAGGTCCACTATCAAAGACAGAATTAGTTTTGGAGTGAAATAAAAAGGGAAAAAATCCAAATAAGGTCAAAACTTACTGGAATTGATGATAGACTTGTCCTAAGGTGTGAAGAGAGTCTTGGAGAGAAATATTTCTGTTGGGGTCATGGCAAGATGAAGGTTTGAGGGGAGGATAAGTCCAAGATCAAACTTGAGAGGCAAAAATCAATAAGGGGAGAAAACAAACAATCTTTTTGAAACTCAACTTGGGCTTGAGCCAACCCAAGAGAAGATCTTCAAGGTCAAAAACCATACTTGAGAAATCACCAAAACTTTGGCAAAAAGAATTTTAGAAAAGGGAAAAGAAAAGATCAAACAATCCTCTTCCAAAAGGCCAAACGTTTGGAAGGAAGACAACTCAAAAATTTGGGGTGTTTCATCCGCCCTCACTGCCAGCGCTCCGCCGCCACCGCCTGGCGCCGCTCTGCCCCTGGTGAGGTTTTCTTTCCTTTTTTCTATCTTTTATTGTTTTTGTTTTTTGATTTAGGTTAGTTAGTTAGTTAGTTTTTTTAGGTTAATTAGTTAGTTGTTTTACCCTACTGTACATAGGTTAATTAGTTAGTTAGTTATTTTTTAGGTTATTTATTTAGTTAGTTTTTTAGGTTAATTACTTAGTTAGATAAGCCCAAGAACAAGAAAAGAAAAGAAAGGAAAAAAGAAAGAAGACCTCAAAGGACTAGGAGGAGAAAACATAGAAAAATGAGATGAAGAAAAAAGAAAACAAAAGAAAAGAAGAAGAAAACTAGAACTAAAGTCTAGGGCTAAAAGAAGAATAAGAAGAAAAAGAAGAACTAAAAGAACTACGAGGAGAAAACATTAAAAAAAGAAGAAGAAGACAACAGAAAACATACAAAAAAGTAGAAGTGGAGATGAAAAGAATAAGTAGAAGTTGAAAATGAAAAAAATAAGTAGGAACATTAGAAAAAGAGGGTCGCCGAGGGGAAAAGGGGTCGAGGATCAAGGATTGAGGGGGAAAGGAGTGGAGAGTCTAAGGGTCGAGGATCAAGGGGGAAAGGAGTCGAGGGTCTAGGGGTCAAGGATCAGGTGTTGAGGGGTCGAGGATCGAGGGAAAGGTGTCGAGGGTCTAGGGGTCCAGGATCTGGGTGTCGAGGGGTCGAGGATAGAGGGGGAAAGGAGTCGAGGGTCTAGGGGTCAAGGATCGAGGTGTCGAGCGGTCAAGGGGAAAAGGGGAAAAGGGGTAGAGGATCAAGGATCGCGGGGAAAAGGGGTCAAGGGTCTAGGGGTCGAGGGTCGAGGGGAAAAGCGGTCGAGGGGTCGAGGGTCGCCGGCCCGACCCCCTGATCCCAACACCCTGACCTCGACATGACACCCCGACCCCACCTCGACACATAAATATTTTATTGTGTTACACACTTAAATATTTTATTATGTCTATGTTTTACTAATTTCGTTTACTCTTTGTCATTGTAGGTGTTGACAGATGGTGGGCGCGGGTCGAGAGACCCCTGAGGCTACTTCATCGGCGCATGCTGGGAGTGGTGTTATTATTCCAGCCCAGCACGTCCGGAGAGTGCTGGATGACAGTATGAAAACACCGGCGGGCACTTCTTCTTCGGCCGGGAGAGGTCGGGGGAAGACAAAGAGGGCTGCTAGAGGTGGACGTGCCGGCGGGAGAGGTAGGAAGGCTGCTGCGCCTTCCTCGCCACCACCCCCAGTTGATTCTCCGGACCACCGTAGTGCGCCATCTTAGGTGGACCCATCTCGGACACCGGTCCACGAGCCTCGGGCCGACGAGCCTCGGGTCGACGAGCCTTTGTCCCAGGAGATTCTAGTCCCAGAGTCTTGGTCGCACGTGACTCCGGAGACTAGTGGCCATGATGATGCCGAGGAGACCTGGTCTGACGATAGCTATAGCGAGGACAGCTAGTTGAGAAGGGCAAGAAGGTCTACCAACGTGGTGGTACAAAGCTCCTGCCTGTGACGCCGACCCGCGTTCAGAGGTGGTTGATTGTGCCTAATGGGGTGAAGTAAGTGCATTGACTCATTTTTTTACCTTTTGCCTTCATGTTTCTTCGAATTAATATGTAATGTGTTGGCCTTGTCAAACGGCAGGGGTCGAATACACGCCCGTGGTGTCCGCAGGCCCAACTAGGTCTTTGGTGTGCTTTGCCGGCACCACTTCCCGGGGTGGGTCACATTGCCCGGTGAGGGTGAGGTTCCACAGCTAGCACTGAGTTGGGAGCTATACGTGGCTGCCCCGGCCACGCCGGAGGAGAGGGTCGACGGTGTGTTGTTCGAGACAGTTGCCGACATTGTGATTCGGCGGTTTTGGGTAATTTATCATTTACGTGATTGAAAATCAACAGTACCTAGTGATTATACTAATAAGATTTGGCTTGTTTGATTGCAGACCTTCTACCGGTGTGCTGAGGAAGACGAGGCGGGCGCGGCTAAGGTTCTTGAAGCCGAGTGCAAGCGCCTACTTCAGAACTTACGGCATGTGGCTCGGGTGCAGGCCGTTCAAGACTACTATGCCTCTACTCACATTAGGAGGGAGAAGAAGAAGAAGTGTCGCGCCAAGTTTCTGAGTAAGGACAAGTACATGAAGGTATTTACCTATTCTTAAGGCCATGTACTTAGTTTCCTTTATTTGATTCATAGGCGTAGCGTTGAAATTTCTCTTGTCTAACTTAGGTGCCCCCGAGATGGTGTGCGGATAGGATGGACTGGTAGGCGTTGGTGGATGAGTGGTGCTCTCCCATATGGCTATCCGTCCACAACAAGGCCAACGATAAGCGTGCCCAAATTCAAGGTGTGCCACACCATCAAGGGAGCTCCAACCTGTTAGAGTACGGGGATGCCTGGGTATGTGGTTTGCTTCACGATTCATGCAATTTAATTCTTCATGTTAGCTTGAGCCATTAACTAATATGTTGTACCTCTCATTTAGGCGCATCAACACAAGAAGGAGGTTCCAACGATGTACGAGCTATATGACATGGCTCATACTGCCCCCTACAATAAAACCAAGGCATTCTCTAAGTTTGACCTTGATCATCCAGAGAGCTTGGTCAACATATCCTCCCACAACAAGCTCGTGAGCTACAGAGACTGGGGGAAGGTGATGAAAGGGGATGACTTCAACCTGAGCCAGAGTGCTTTTGATCCAGAGCTTGTGATGCTATCTGGTAACGGGAGGAAACATGGCTCGGTAGCCATTGGGGATGGACTGATACGATGTCCTAGAACTCTCCAGGAGATCAAAAAGCTCCAGACGAGCTCTCTTCCTAAGATGAGTCCTCGTCCACGGCCAGTGGAGCTTGCAATCGAGGCTAGGGCCCAGGACCTTCTGGCTTTGGCAAACAAGCAGGCGGCGCAGAGGGAGAAGGAGTTGGCGGAGAGGACGGCTAGGATGATGGAGGAGGAGAGGAACCAGAACAATGCGGGTCACCGGGCCCTATACGAGCTCCTCGTGGTAAGTTTCTCCTGCGTATTAGCCAAATCATGCATGTAAAGTTCGTTTCATTAGTAACTAATATGACTAACTCGTGAAAACAAAATGTGAGTTTCATTAGTTACTAGTGTTCACATATTAGTTGCATCATGCTAACGAGACATTGCAAATGATCTTTGGTGCAGCATGCCTCCCGACAAGCATCGACCGATCGTCCTCCATCTCTCAATTGTGCAACCTCGATCGGTCCTTCTCCGTCTGGCACTAGCGCTCACCCGACCGGTCCTTCACCTCCGTGATGATGGTAAGTTTTCCCAAGTGACATAATAACCTAACTTAGCTCTAAACTGACATACTTTACCTAGGATAGCTATAAGACGACCTATACTTACCATTTTTTCTCTTAAAGGACTTGATATGCTTAGTTAGCTAAAAATGGCATAACTACCTAGGATAGCTCAATAATGATCTATAATTATCTTACCTAGTTCATTTATGACATAATTAGATCACTTGGGTAAAAAATGGCATAACAACCTAGGTTTAGCTCCAAAATGACCTATACTTAGCTTATTTTCCTCGAAAATGACGTAATAACCTTACTTAGCACAAAACTGACATACTTTACCTAGGATAGCTATAAGATGACATATACTTAGCATTTTTTCCTCTTAAATGACTTGATATGCTTACTTAGCTAAAAAATGGCATAACTACCTATGATAGCTCAATAATGATCTATAATTAGCTTACCTGGTTCATTTATGACATAATTAGCTCACTTGGGTAAAAAATGGCATAACAACCCAGGCTTAGCTCCAAAATAACCTATACTTAGCTTATTTTCCTCGAAAATGACATAATAACCTTACTTAGCTCCAAACTGACATACTTTACATAGGATAGCTATAAGATGACATATACTTATCATGTTTTTCCTCTTAAATGACTTAATATGTTTAGGTAGCTAAAAATGGCATAATTACCTACGATAGCTCAATAATGATCTATAATTAGTTTACATAGTTCATTTATAACATAATTAGCTCACTCGGGTAAAAATGACATAACAACATAGGTTTAGCTCCAAAATGACCTATAGTTAGCTTATTTTCCTCGAAAATGACATAATAACCTTACTTAGCTCCAAACTGACATACTTGACCTAGGATTTCCATAAGATGACATATTCTTAGCATTTTTCCTATTAAATGACTTGACATGCTTAGTTAGCTAAAAATGTCATAACTACCTATGATAGCTCAATAATGATCTATAATTAGATAACCTAGTTCATTTATGACATAATTAGCTCACTTTGGTAAAAAAAATGGCATAACAGCCTAGGTTTAGCTACAAAATGACCTATACTTAGCTTCTTTTCCCCGAAAATGACATAATAACCTTACTTAGCTCGAAACTGACATACTTTGCCTATGATAGCTATAAGATGACATATGCTTAGCATTTTTGCCTCTTAAATGACTTGATATGCTTAGTTTGCTAAAAAATGGTGTAACTACCTATGATAGCTCAATAATGATCTATAATTAGCTTACCTAGTATATTTATGACATAATTAGCACACTTGGGTAAAAAATGGCATAACAACCTAGGTTTATCTCCAAAATGACCTATACTTAGCTTATTTTCCTCTAAAATGACATAATAACTTTACTTAGCTCCAAACTGACATACTTTACCTACGATATGCTTAGTTCACTCAAAAATAGCGTAATTAGCTAGGTTAGCTCCATTTTATCTAAGTATGATTACTTATTCTTCTAGTCTTGTTCTTCGTCATTTTCTTCTTCTTCTTCTTCTAGTCTTCTTCTTCTAACTTTCTTGCTTCCCATGTTGCAGATTTCATTTAATTTATGGAATCTTGCATGGATGGAGTGCTTCTTTTCCCTTTCTGCTTTTATTTTGTATCGATGAACTTACATGGATGGAACTTGTTATATGGATGGATGGATAGGTGTTGGATGAACAATGTGAAACTTTTACAATTTGTATGGATGGAACTATGTGTTGGTTATGTATGTATATATGATGAAACATGTGTGTTGGATATGTCTGCTGTGAAATTTGTGTGTTGAAACTTGTGTGTTCAAATTGAGTGAATTTAAGAAAAAACAGAAAAAATAGGGGCTATACAGGCTCTTTGCTGTCTGCTGGCAGATGGCAAAGCTGCCACGAGGCAGCTGCCTGTGCAACCTGGGGTGCACTAGGCTGGCCAATATGGCATGCTTTGTCGTCTGTTGGCAGACGACAAAGACACCAGCATCTTTGTCGTCTATCAGCAGACGACAAAGAACGTCGTTAACCCCTAATGGACATAACCTGGCAGGCCTGCCGTCCAACCTCTTTGCCGTCTGCTGGCTGACGGCAAGTCCTTAGCATCTTTGCCGTCTGCCTGTAGACGGCAAAGTACCCTTTGCCAAAGCTCGTTCAGCCGGACGGTTTGTCGTCTCTCGGCTGACTGCAAAGGTCTTTGCCGTCCGCCAGGAGTGCCCTTGTCGTCCGCCATGGCTGACGGCAAAGATGTTGATTCATGTAGTGCGTCTTGTCACGACGTTCATAGCGAAGGATTCCAGTGCACGCTAGACAACACCGCCACGCACGCATGGGCTCGAAAATGTGTTAGTGCCTATTTGGTTTGCAGGATTTGTAAAATGCACTAACATGCTATCTTTGATCTGACATGATTAACATGGGCAGATGAATCCAAAGGAGAAATGCTTATTGATTGTAACGATATGAATCAAGCAACCAATATGGGGGGTGGAACATGTATGTACCGAAAGCCTCCAAAAGAATCCTTCAAAAATCATAGTACTTTGTCATTGTAAACTTGGAAAAAGGTGTCACAAATTGAACTCCCTTATGGTTAACATTTAAGAGGAAAGGAACATCACCTCGATATATAGCTTCTCCAGGCACGGAAATCATCTCAGGAAACTGACAGCTTGCTCCAAGTTGGGGCCGATAGATTCTAGTATCAAGACCTTCATTGTGCATAGTTTCGGGGTCAAGCTTGTCGGAATTATTTTCTGAATGACACACAAACAAAGATATTCAAAATTAGAAATAATGTTAATTTGTAGAACGAGAGGTTGAAGGTGGCTGTTGTACTTGAACGGGTGTTGATCCAATAACAAGTTAGGAGTATTTGTTGGACGAGTAGCCCACCACTATCAATTTCGGCGCAGAAATGACATTGATTCTTGTTGGACCTTCTTGATCAACTACAAGTAACCTGTAAAGTGTAGGTGTCTCCTCAATGACCATACCATGGTACACATCTTGTGATGTCTTCCTGCTGCACCAGCAACACACATGAATAGTTCGGAGAGTCATGGAGGTGATGTGGAAGGTACTCAACCCATTGATCGCCTCAAGACGAAGGTACTTGAGTGAAGTACAGCCAAGGAGCAGGCACTCCATGTCATTGTTTGTGAGGTAGACGATGACGATCTCGAGGTGCTTCAGTCGTTATAGAATAAGAGCAGGCGCGTCATTAAAGGGGGAGTGGCAGTTCCTGAACTTGGCGACGCGCAGTGTGGGTGCGAGGCGGAGTGCGGCCAATGGCAGCGACTGCATATGCCCATCATTGAAAGTGAGCTCCACGAGCTGATCTAGGGTGGGGGATCAGAAACAGTCGTCGAGCTTGGCTCGGTCCTTGCCGTTGGAATGGAACTTGCCCATTCTAAGGCCTATGGTGGGGCCAAGGTGACTGCCGAGGATCTTGGAGAACACATCCAAGCTTTTGTGATAGCCATGGCAGAGCTGATGGGTGTCGATGAGGTTAAGAGGGCTGGAATTCCATAGGGGGCACCACCGCCAGGAAAGGACGGTTGTCTGGGCCCCATAATTGATTGGGAGGAGGGAGATGATGACTGTCAACATATCACCGGGGAGGCTGCTGATGAAGTGTAGGCCTGCTGGAGTCGTTTGCGGTTATAGCTCGCCCTGCATCCGCTTGTTGGCAGCCTCGTTCTCCACCTCTGGAGTCTCCTTGTCGGCAGTGCTTTGTGATAGAATTGGGAGTACTGGGAATATTTAGTTAAAACAGGGCAATAGAAAAGTGTATTGGTAACTAGAAGTTATTAGGTAGGAATATAGTAAGATAAGGGAATAACAATTGGTTGCTTAAATACTACACAATTCATTTGACATTGCTTGGTAAGTGAACATGCAGATAGTTGAAACGAAAACTTACTTCGAACAAAGTATGGAGGATGATTTTGTCGAGGAATTTAGCATATATCTTATGACTAGGCCCTTTTATGTGCAATGTAATTCTAGTGCCAGCTTTCAATACAAAAAACTTAGAAATTTCATTCCAAAAGCCAGTGTCAAAATAGGAGTCACCACGTTCATCAAGTCCTACTGTAGCAACGATTGTAATTCCATGTTTTGTGTGTAGTATGACATCCGTGCAGCCTTGATCTATTTAAAGGGAAAGATTGTGCACTACATAATCTGTTGCATAGCAAGGGATGCGCTGCAGAAAATGGTAGGATTGCTAAAGAAAATATGGTAACATGCAAATATGGGCTCAAATTGAAAGAACTGTACATCAGTTGAAATATAAGGACAAAAATCTATAATTAAATAGATACGGTAAACATGATGTCATGGAAATATGAGAGTAATCGAAAGAACTATACATCATTAATTTACCTAATATAGAAAGAAGAGGGGAAAATCTCCTTTGACATATATGGTGCATGTTGCACCTTTTGTCCAAATGTAGCAATATTTAGAATATGTTAAGGAAAGTAGGCCATGCCAACTGATTTAGGGTGAGATTGAACATAACGCGTGCGTCATCAAGCGATATGGTACGGTGAGATGGAATCTTTGGCAGAGGTCGCAAAGTCCTGATGTGTCGGCGCACTGTACATTCTATGAATGATAGAAAACCCTCAAATCAGCTCGAATAAAAATGAATTCAGGGTGATTTCCGCCGGGTGCTTAAAGGAGGCAGATAAACTGGGATAAGAGATGAGATAATAACTCATTAAAATAGTTACCTTGTCGTCCATGAGAAAGAACCCTCAGCACGGCAGATTCCCCAACCGAGCTGAGCTGGGTCGACCGCAAGCAGCGCCGAGAATGCTGATGGCGATAGGCGGCGGCAAGCGGAAGTGGCGAAATGCGGTGGGTTTTGCCGGCATTCTGGTGGCGGCAGAAGGCATTGAGCTAAGTGTTAACCGACGCGATAGGCGGTGCCATGGCATAGATGGAAAGGAGCTTCTGTAGGTGGGAATGGGGACAGGAGGGGGTGGCGGGCGGGGGTGAGGGTATTTGTGACATGGGGATGGTGCGGGTTTTATTTTTTATTTTTTGAATTGGATGGTGAGAGTTTTCTGTCCCACAAAGAATTTTGGAGGCGACGGTTTGCTAGAGTAAACCGTGTGGGATTGATGCAACAGGCAAAATGAAAGTCATTGCACACGGTTCCATTTTTGGGAACCATGTGTGTTTTACGCAACATGTAAAATGAAAGTCATTGCACACGCTTCCAATTTTGGGAACCGTGTGATTGACGAACTACCTCTATCTTGGTTTATTGGTCCCCCTTTGTAATTTTTACCAAATTTTGACCAAAAATTTAACTAAAAAATGTTAATGCATGTCACCAACAATTATATCATTGAACACTATGCTCAAATACCCATCCAACAATATAATTTTTGCTGACCTGCACTAACATTTTGTCAGTTAAACCTTTAGTCAAAATTTGACACAAATTACAAAAGGGACCAATAAACCAAGACAGAGGTAGGTTCCATCAAACCGAACTGGTTGCATCAATATCCCACGGTTAGACATAAGTAAACATAGATTAAACATACTCAGACATAGATAATAAGCATACACATACACAAGCATAGTTCAACCATAAGTACATAGTTCAAACCATCATTAAATATTGCTCAATCGTACATAGTTCGATCCCACATCTCATCTCACATGCCGGCACGATCCTGAAGCTTCTCCGAGTACTCGGTGCACGCGCTGTGCTCCACCCTGCGAGAATACTTCTGCTTGAAGGAGCCAACGACCCGTCCTCTTGCATGCGCCATAACACTTTGATACATGAAGCTTGTGGTAGCAAAATGGGAATTGATAGCCGTTGTTCTAGGTTCTAATATGCCCGTTATGCATTCCCGCATAAAGCTCCCTCGGGATTTACCTCTTGTACCTCCTCTGAACATCTTCATCCATGCTATCCACATCGTCATACATCACATATACAAAAAGTAAAAAAATGTGGCATCAAATTAATGGCTACAAACTAATCTCTAGCGAACATTTGGCAGTTTCCAAAAATTGGCATCAAATACACGATTACCTGTCCTGAAGTAGGATTAGGAATTTATGGCTATTTATTTATACATATCCAGATATTATGGTGTGATTTTTAAGCACATTTGTCTATGTACAGACCAATCTTGAAGAAAATAATGGCACAAACATATGTTCAACCGTGTGCAGTACAACATCCCAGACATTCATCGTGCCACCATCATCAGTGCATTCCATCAGAATGTGCACAACTGCAAGATGCGTGAGGAGCTGGCGATGAACAAGGTCAGAGATATAGCCGAGCTTTATATTCTGGCAGATAGATGTGCTCGGGCTGAAGTGGGGAGGAAGTACCCCGGTGAAGATGCCAGTGCGGAAACCGACTCCACAAATGGAGACGCCGTTGCCCCGGCAAAGATGGGTCGTCACCGCAACAGGAAGCGTAAGGGAAAGACCATGCTTGCCGTTGAGGGATCCAACGACCCCGGCGCCGCTAAGAAGACCAAGGCTAACGACCCTAACAAGGAAGTTGCCGGGTGCGCCGCCTACCAGGCCTTGGCGGCTGCCGTCAAGCCAGGAGTCTCCGACAAGCAGTATTGCAAGATCCATCACACCAAGGGCCATGACCTCCAGAATTGCCGGCAGGTTGAGCTGCTCACAGAGAAGCGGAAAGCTGAGTACGAGAGGCGTGATAAGGAGAAGGGCCCGGATGGTGCCAAGGCGCCCTACAAGAAGCATGGCGGCTGAGGTGGTCACCATGGCCAAGATAATCAACCAGACAAGCCCGCTCGGGGCCGTGACAAGAAAGAGGGAGACGATGATCACGATGAGGACTACGAGTCCAGTGAGCATGGGTTCCAGAAACCTATGGAGTCCATGTGCATCGACGGTGATGCCTCGTTGCATACCTCTCACCACCAATTAAAACAGTGGGCTCGTGACGTCACTGCGGCAGAGCCATCATTCGACGCCCAGAGGCCACTGAAGTGGTCCAGCACGCCTATCGTTTTTGACACCGAGGATCACCCTGATCACATAATGGCGGTTGGGTGTTTGCCGTTGTTGGTTTCGCCAACAATATGCCACCTCAAGGTGACAAAAGTGCTAGTTGACGGTGGGGCCGGTCTGAACTTGATCTCGCCCACTGTGATCGAGAGGCTCCAAATACCTGATGGAGATCTCGAGGAGATAGGCACGGTTCGAGGGGTCAATCTGGGGAGGAGTCAACCCAATGGTAAGATCGTGTCGCCTGTTACATTTGGTGGCGAGCTGAATCACAGGACAGAGAAGATTGTTTTTTATGTTGCCAAGATCCCCTTTCCCTATAATGGGAACCTTGGCCGCCCAACGCTGGCCAAGTTTATGGTGGCATCACATTACGCCTAAAACACATTGAAGATGCCCGAGCCAATGAGCATCATCACCGTCCCCTCCGACAAGAAAGACGCGCTCATCTACGCCGACCAACTCTAACGAGAGGAAGTTGCAGCAGATGCCGCAAAGGCACTTGCTCCTACCGCTAAGACCCCGAGGGAGAAGAAAACTGGCAAGGCCTCTACCCCTGCTGGCAGGCCCCTTCCGGCAAGACTTCTGACCCCAGCAAGAGCTCCTGCACCCCCTCCGGCAAACGTGCCTCTTCGGAGCGCCGCGTTCCCATTGGGGACGTACCATAGACCTCCGCCAGTGGGAGCAAGAGGTCCAAGGCGGCCCCACCATAAACCAAGAGGGTCCCTATTAGGGAGGATGGCACAGGTGGAGCTTTCGCCATAAGCTCCACCCTTGATAGCAAATAGGACGGCGCGCTCGTCACCTTCCTGCGGGCGAATGTCGACGTGTTTGCATGGAAAGCATCCGACATCACCGGCGTTCCCAGGGAGATGATTGAGCACCACCTTGCTGTCTGTCCCCATGTGCGGCCCATCAAGCAGAAGGTCAGGAAGCAAGCTTTGGAGCTCCAAGAGTTCATCATCAAGGAGATTAGGAAGTTGGAGGCGGCAGGCTTGGTCAGAGGAGTACTGCTTCCTATGATACAAATCCATCCGATTTGAGGAGCTTTGGACTGCCTGTATATGTTACCAAGATGGTAGCTAAGCACTTCGCTGAGCTGAGAGTAATTACCAAGGAACTAAACCAACCCGTCGAGGACAAGAAACTCCTTGAGAAAATGAGGAAGGATGACCAAACTAAGCCTTAAAAAAAGACATAAACAACGGGATTCTTGATATTACCAAAGCCCTCACTATTATGAGGAACAAGAAGATTGAGTAGCACTCCAAGATGAGGTTGGGTAAATGGGTGTTTTAGATTTTCTTCGGAAAACTTAAATCTCTCAGTACCCAGCAATGTAATAAATGAGAAATAGACGACAACAAGGTAAAATCAAATACGGATAGGAAACTAGGCATAGCATTGTAACATATCACATGAGCTATGATGTATCGAAGGTAAACAGAGTGAAAGAAATTACCACTGATGCACGAAGGCAACAAAGGATTTGCTCGACCAGTTCATCCTTTTGTACAAGGACTATGTCTGGTTTGAGGGGCTGTGACTTAAGACAGAAGATAAACTCTCTTCACCCAATTCTCCTTGACAATCGATACATCAACTATTGCCGATCACTCATGTTAGATAATTGAAAGCTATCTCTGAACATTTACGAACTTCTTCGAGAACCATAATCACTCTTGGTCTTTGAAAAAATTGACACCTAACCGTCTAGAGAGATTGAAGCTCTCAAGAGTAATAGGCGGAGCTTACTAAACTTAGATTCTCGTGATGCTGAACCACTATCTAATTCTTTGCCTCTAGGTTTTTTTCTCTCGATGGATTTCAAACTCAAATTACTCAGAGAGTGGGTTGCTTGAAAATCTTCTCATAATCGAGCGGAGCAGCCACCGGACAAAGCCGGCGGGGTGGCTATTTATAGCCGAAACCTTCTGATACGTCTCCAACATATCAATAATTTTTTATTGTTCCATGCTATTATATATTATTTTTGGTATTAACTTATTAACCTAGTGCCCAGTGCTAGTTTCTGTTTTTCCTTGTTTTTGAGCTTCGCAGAAAAGGAATATCAAACGGAGTCCAAACGGAATAAAACTTTCGCAGTGATTTTTCTTGGACTAGAAGATCCTTCAAGAGGACTTGGAGTCTAAGTTAGAAGATCCCTCAGGCGGTAAGAGTGGGGGCGCCCCCAGTGCTTGTGGCCCCATCGAGGATTCCCTGACCCCGTTCCTTGGCTTGTATATTCCCAAATATTCTCAAAACCCTAGAGGGATAGACAAAAATCATGTTCCACCACCACATGTCTCTGTTCCCGTAAAATCCCATTCAGTCATGGAGGGCATATTCATCTACCTTGCTGCCCCTCCGATGGTGCGTGTGTAGTTTACCATAAACCTACGGGTCCATAGCTAGTAGCTAGATGGCTTCTTCTGTCTCTTTGATCTTCAATACAATGTTCTCCTCGATGTTCTTGGATATCTATTCGATGTAATCTTATTTTGCGGTGTGTTCGTCAAGATCCGATGAATTATGGATTTATGATCAGATAATCTTTGAATATTATTTTAGTCTTCTATTAACTCTTTTACGCATGATTAAGATAGCTTTGTAGTTCTCTTCAATCTATATATTTGGTTTGGCCAACTAGAATGGCTTTTCGTACAATGGGAGAGGTGCTTTGTGATGGATTCAATCTTGCGATGTCCACACCCAGTGACAGAAAGGGTAGCGAGGCACGTATTATATTTTCGCCATTAAGGGTAAAAAGATGGGGTTTATATCATATTGCATGAGTTTATCCCACTACATCATGTCATCTTGCTTAAGGCGTTACTCTGTTTTTAACTTAATACTCAAGATGCATGCTGGATATGGGTCGTTGAGTGGAGTAATAGTAGTAGATGCAGGTAGGAGTCGGTCTACTTGTTGCGGACATGATGCCTATATTCATGATCATTGCCTTAGATATTGTCATAACATTGCGATTTTATATCAATTGATCGACAGTAATTTGGTCACCCGCCATATGCTTTCTTGGCGAGAGAAGCCTCTAGTGAAAACTATGGCCCCCAGGTCTATTTTCCATCTTATATTTTCAGATCTAAAAAACCAAAAAACCAAAAATATCTTGCTGCAATTATTTTGTGTTTACTTTATTTAGCTTTTTACTTTAGTCTTAAATATATCTATCATATATCACTCTTGTTTGTGACCGTGAAGTGATTGACAACCCCTTTTCTGCGTTGTGTGCAAGTGTTTGTTAGTTTGTTAATTTGGAGACTTGCTTGTCCCTCCTACTGGATTGATACCTTGGTTCACAACTAAGGGAAATACTTATCTCTAGTTTGCCGCATCACCCTTTCCTCTTCAAGAGAAAAATCAACGCAAGATCAAGAAGTAGCACCTTCCTAGAAGGTAAATGACCATTTTGGACACACGGTCCAGCCAACGGCCAGCCGACACATTCACAACGGTCGGATTTTTGAAGCAACAATAAAATTACTTGAGGAGCAAGTAATGCTAACTCCTTGGTCCGAGACAAATCTCTTGCAGCGAAGAAGATCACAGTCTCTTGCTGGCAAGTATTTGCTCAGAACACAAAGAGATTTCTCTCACAGATTTCATAAGTTTTAGTTTTAGCATCAGAGAATCAAAGCTACAAATGCTACACCCTCATAATTGTATGGTGGTCCAATGGCTCAATGAAAGAAGAAGAATAACGAAACAAATACTATGTCTTCATCTCGTTTGCATTCTTCTATGAGCGCAATCATGTTCTTGGGACAAACATCGAACTGATTGCTTGAACTTCAACAATTTTTATGGGTCACTATTTTTAGCTTTATCTTCGGTGATAACCTTCACTGCTATGGAGGGAGATTATCTTCGTCGTTTGCATCAAACTCCTCGATACTTTGGGGACCTGTTACTCTGTGTGCACTAAAAAGAACATAAGTCCCATACTGTTTATGTCAACAAAATCCCAAGCATAAGGGGCCTATCATTGCACTGACAATCTCCCCCATTTTGGACTGTTGTTGACAAAATAGATAATCATCGAAGTGAAGATAGATAAGTGAAATGTAAAATGAGCAAGAGTGAACCTTCGTTACTTGACTCGATGTTGAAATGTTCTACCCCTAGATGTATGCAGTGTTTATGATATTTGATAATATGCACTACAATTTATTCACTTGTTCGGAGGGTTTCTCAACCATTCAAGGTAATGATTCGCACTGATGAATTAATGTAATGAGAATAAAGTGCGATCATACATGACTTTTGTCAATAATTCCACCTCCAAAACAATTGCTTCGAGAGAATATACAGCAGGCGGTTATTAATATTACAACTCATATCACAAGTTTTACATCAGAGCACAATGAGAGGCTAAAAGTCTTCCAAGTGAATCAGAGAGAAAGTCTCATAAAATAGAGCAAATAAGCATGCAGACCAAGTCCAACAGAGCAAATCTATCAAAACTCTCGATGTGATTCTCCCCCTTTTTGTCAACTAGTGTCAAAAGGGTGACGAAGAACATGAGTGGAAAATAGGTGAATATGATTCACTCAGAGGCATCATCCGAAGAACTGTCCGAAGAAGTTTCTGATTTAGAGGTGGCTGGTATGTTTTCATCATCAGCAGCGGCAACAGATCCTTCAATGATGGCTTGGGGCTGGCAAGAGGAAGGAACATATGGATCAGCATGTTGAGTCTTGCGAGATCGAACATTTGCTTCAGCATGTTTCTCAGATGGGGAGGTTGCTTCCCACTCGTCGAGCAATTTGCGCAATTGAATCCAAAGTAAATTGGTTGATGGTTCACGAAGTGGTAGGCGGAGTGATTCGATCTACAAAATATTCAGCTGAGAACCCTTGATCAATATATTCATAGAGTGCTTTGAGATGAGAATGTATCAATTGCTTCTTTGAGAAGAACTTCCGAAGCAATTTCCAGGGACATTTGTTTTTCGGCAGCAATCATGTGCACATTTTTTGTTTGATTGTTGAATGCGTTAAGTTCAGCAGCCAAGTGCTCTTTATCTTGGCGATCCTCGGCCATATGTTTCAGAAGTAGCTGTCGAGTGAGAAAACTCACTTCAAGGTGTGAAGAAGATTGGGTAATATGTTCACGTTCACATCGAGGCAGCCGAGGTCCTTCAAAAGTGGTGTGGTAATCTGGAGAGCTTGGCATAGGTGCTTTGCCCGAGGAGATATCTTCCATCACATGCACGGTATCACGAACCGATGGAATGAAAGTCTTGTGACTGCTTTTGGCTAAATATTCGGTTTTCATTGCAGAGTCTACCACTTTCTGAATCCAAGGTGCAAAGACTTTGATGAACTTGGGATCTTGTGCGGAATCCTTCAAGATTTGCAGAAACATGTCTTCAACATTGATTATGAATCCTTGTGAGATGGCATGAATTTTGTTTCGAAGAATATCAAATATAGTGGTATCTTCATTCATTTTAGCCATCAGACAGATGGTGTAGGTGAGCAAATGGTAGAGAGTTTGATTGTCGAAGGTCAAATGCTCAGGTAGAGGAGGACCATTATAGTCACTCATTTTCTATGGGTCCATTGTGCAACAGCAATCTTCATCGCATATGGCATCAATGTTGTGAACTCGAATTACATACTTGCCATGCTCAAAGCAAAGAAAATGGAAGTATGAAACAAAATCCATTGTTGAGCATCTTATTCATTGGCCTTCACTCATGCATTCCATTATCCATTTGGAGCTATCATAGGCATCACTAGTAATATACAGTGTGTTGTAGAATTGAAGCACAATTTATCGATTCAACGGATGTTGATAGGCAAAAACATGAGTGAGACCAAAATCTTCGATGTCTTGCAAGACTTGATTGAAACAACCAATGCTCTTCATAGTAGTAATGTCTGGGACCCCAGGGAAAATCTTATGACTGTCATAGAGGATCCGAGACTAATATACGGCTTGTTCCTTAGTCCAGAAGCGAGGGTATTCTGAAGTTCTGGGCTTGTTGTATGGACACTCTTGAAAGAAAAGAGGATGAGTGTTATGATTAAAAAGAGGTCCTTTGACTCCTGCACCCTTAGAGAATAGTGGCAAATGCTCTCAAGGATAAATTTATTTGAGCTCATCTTGAACGGATAACACTTCATCGTCATAAACTACTTAGTCTAAATGATGAAGAGTGATGGACTTTGCTGTAGAGGGTCCAACGTCTGGAGTAACTCGACAATTATTGATGGAGATTCGCAGTGGTGAGGGATCCGACCCTTTGTTAAGCACCAAATCTTTTATTATCACTGGGGATCTATGAGAATTTTCTTCAACAAACAGTTGAGTAATAGGAGGCACTGAAACATTTTGTTCAACCTGAGCTAGAGAAGCCTATGGAGCAATCTAAGGAATTTCACCATCTTTCGAAACATTTGGCTGAGGCATAATTTCTTCATGTGCTGGAGAAGCCACAGGTACTGATTCATTGGGCCTTGGCGAGCTGGGAATATTTGCACCTAGTGTATCATTCGGCGAAGGAATTGCTTGATGAGGAGGGTTTTCTTTCTGAGTGTCAGCTTCAAGAGATTTTCCTGTCAGAGAAGGAGACAGAGTATTTTTCTTCGCAATTCTCTTTTTCTTCTTTTGCTTCAATGGATCAATGTGACCTTTGACAAGATCTTTGTAGCCGGTGACTTTGGCTTGATGATCAAGGCAGATTTCTGGAACAATTTGGTCTAGATCCGACTGAAATCTGAATCTTCTATTTCGAAGGATAGTTAAAGCTCGATTGATATCCATATAAGATTCTTCAAGGTGCTTGATAAGAAACTTGGATTTTGCTGCCATCATACATGTGTCTTGATCTTGTGACTATGTTGTAAGTTCATTGATTCCAACTGAATCTTACCTAATGTCTCAAACAAGATGAGATGCTTGAGCTATAACTTCAGAGGGAATGGGCAAAGATGCCACTTTTCCATCAAATAGCTTTTCCACAAATCTATCAAGTTGCTCCATGATGAATACTTGATTGAAATAGTGTGGGGCATTAGAACTATCTTGGGGTTGTGCAACAGGAGTAGTTTGTGCTACAATTTGTTCAGTCGGAGGCAAAGATGCCAAGGGTTGAGTGAGCGTTGAAGAAAATTTAGCAGCCTTTTCTTTCATAGTGTCAGTCTTTTCCTTCACAATGTCAGCTCCTTGAGCATTCTTCTTGACAGCGGGAGCTTTAACTTGCTTCACCTTCTTCTTCGGAATATTTTCTCCTGGTCCGGCTGTCCTCATATGGGCATTAACTACCAAATCTTGCAAATCAATTGCGTGAGGATGGGGAGTAGTGGAGATACCTCACCAGCCCACCAGTAATGGTGGCACCCAAACCTCAAGAGCCCCTGTTGTTCTACCTGGCCGCTACAACACATTATGCTAGCGCAGCGCTAGTGCCTATCCAAGAGGAGCGCCAAGACAAGACCCCACAGCCTCGGAGCGATGCTCCTGAGGCTCCCGCAAGGATGGCAAGCGACTGCGCCCTACAAGACGACATTCCTGAGGCCACAGCTGCCCCTTCTGGCGACCAAGCTCCTGAAGCTCCTTTACCCAGTCAGGCTACACATCAACATGAGAGCCAGGGCTTCACCCCCATCAAGCACCCGGTGTACTTTATCAGCACGATGCTCCGTGATGCTCGGGCGCACTATCCATGCCAAAGAAGCTTCTTCTTAAGCTCCTCGTTACTTCGTGCAAGCTGCGCCACTACTTCCAAGGCCGCCCCATCAAGGTCATCTCAGCCTATCCGCTGGAGAGAGTACTCCGGAGCCCCAACGCAGTGGGAAGAGTCGCATAATGGAATATCGAGCTGCAGGCATTCCAGTTAGAATTCAGTATGACCAGGGTCATCAAAGGAGCCGCGCTTGCCGACTTCATGGCAGAATGGACTGTCACCCCAAAGCCCGAAGCTAGCCGAAACATATCGCTCTCATCGGGAAGTGAAGCGCTAGACGACTGTGTCATGTACTTCGATGGCGTGTTCGCCCATCAGGGCGCGGGGGATGGAGCTGTGGTCATCTCACCCACTCAAGACAAGCTCTACTACGCCGTGCAGCTCTGATTTCAGCAGGGCGGCAAGGTCTCCAACAGCATCGCGGAGTACGAGGGCCTCATTGTTGGTCTCAAGGCTGTAGTGGCCCTGGGAGTGGAACACCTGGCTTTTGTGTTGTTTTGCTTGTTGCTCTGTCAAACAGAAATGTTTGACAGGATTGGCGATATGTTGCTAACCAGATTTTAATTAGTAGATCACATACACTAAAATAACATTGACTCATCTCGAGTCTAAATAAAATACGCACTGGTGTAGGTATATGTGTACCAGGATTACATCTACCCACTAGCATTAAAACACGGTAGTATAATTTGTCTGGTGTGTTTTTCATTGCATATTTATTGCATCTGTTTGCTAGTTGGGATTACGCTGCATATCGCACGCACACCTGGTTCACCCACAGGTACTTTCGGGAAGTACCTGTGGGGATGCAAAGTCACATATCCCTCCCTACCGATACACACCTCGTGTGCCCGACTTTCCAAAAATCTGAGCCTCGCAGAGCCCTTTCCATCTGATAATTCCTCGTCTATAATTCTTGCTTCCGGTTTCATTTCCGGAGAAACGCTGCCAACTTTATTTCTTTCGAACCAGTACATCGACCGCAATACAGATTTCCAATCTGATTCTACCTCTACCACCTACATTTTCGTGGAATCATCCGCGAAATTTTCCCTGCACCACAGTATGCATCCTAAGCTGGCGCAGCCACCTCACATGCATCTGGACCCCGTCACTCTCACCTCGGCCTTGCGTAGCGCAGGCAAGTCGCCACCCCGCTCCACCGCAGCATGAATTTACTCCGCCCCGAGCCGTGCATTGCCTCGAGCCCGCTCATTCCTAATGAGTATCATCAGACGGAACGACGAGCCGATCAGCGTGCCTAGTAGAGCAACAAGGAACCACCGCAGCGCCACCAGGAACACCGCCTCGCCGAAGGAGCTTGGATCGATCTCGTCCAAACCGAAGAGGTGGTAGAGCGGCATGGCATTGGTGTGTTGGAGGAGAAGCCGCGCTGCCATTTTTATAGCCCAGCCCCGGTGTACGGTGAGCGATGTCCAGGGGAATCGCTCGTCGCCCGATCACCAGCGTCCAGGAAGCGAATCGTGAGCAGTGCCGACAAGGTGCTGGCCTGCGACGTGAGTGCTCGCTGCACCGTCGCCGTGCGCGCCGCACACTACGACACTAGGGTCCTCAACGCCCTAGGAGCTAGATGCGCGCTACGCCAAGCCGCACGCGGTGCAAAGACTGAGATGAAGCAGCCAGCCAGAGATAGAAGAAGGAGGCTGCCAGTGGGCCCTGGACCCACGTGTCAGCAGGTTAGACCACTGTTCATTGGGGTGGATTTAGCATTTTTCGGGAGTCTGATCTCGAGTGCCCCTAGCCGTGGAGGTAATCCTGTTTTGCCCATGACTCTCTATGGGTATACCAATTATCGGTACCCCAACTCGTCTGTATCTAACCAAAGGGTTAAACTTAACCCAGAGGTTTTCCTCGGAGTGTCTATCTTTTTATAGTTGCAGTAACCCTAGGAATCTCGAGCATGAGATTCTTTTTAAGGGGGGAAGGTTTGTAACAGCCTCAAAATTGGGTTATAATTTTGTGATGTTCTTTTTTCCTAGCAACTGATACATCCAAAATGTATCTATAATTTCTGCTTGCTCCATGCCTCTTTTGGGTGATATTGCTACGATATTTATACACTTCCATACACTTTTGATCATATTTGGACTAACCTATTAACTCAGTGCACCCCAGTGCCAGTTTCTGTTTTCGGCTGTTTTTGTATTTCAGGTTTTCACGTTACGAGAACTGCCAGGAAAAATCCAGAAAAATTATATAAAAAATCAGCGTTCCAGAAACTACCGTGCGCCCAAAGGACAGCCGGGGGGGGGGGCACCAGGGCTCCAGGCGCCCTGGCGGCGCCCCCCCCCTAGGCCGCGCTGGGGGGCGCCTGGGCCCCCCGAGGCTCCTTCGATGCCCCCCTTTGGCATATATTTAAAGCGTCTCCCGAAACCCTCGAAACAGGAACTCTTTTTCGCGATCCCATCTCTGTTCCGCCGCCGCCGCCGCTTCCAAGATCGGGAGCACCAGGAGAACTCTTCCCGGCACCCTGCCGGAGGAGAGGGTCACCACCGGGAGCTTCTCCACCACCATGGACGCCTCCTGGATGAGTTGTGAGTAGTCTCCCTTGGACCATGAGTCCATGACCAGTAGCTATGTGATGTTCTCCTCCCGTTCTTGTGCTTCACTAATTAGTCCTCGTGAGCTGCCCTACATGATCGAGGCACATATGTAATCCTTATGCTGTTGCTATGATGAGTTTGCTGGGATCCGATGGATTATGAGATTATGTTCAGATTGTGTTTGAGTAATATATTTGATTCACCTCTTTTATGTTTATGTTCGTAAGTAATTCTTGCATGTTCTCCGTTGTTATTTATTGCTTTGGCCAAGTAATAGGTAGTGACTCCAAGAGGGAACGTTATGCTCGATTGTAGGTTCATGCCCCTCGATGACTAGTTTGAGTGACAGAAACATGATTCTAGGGGATGTGTTGTTGCCACAAGGGGGAAAACAACGGTGCTTGTGCCCGCGGGTGCAAGGATTGTTTACTTTACGCAAAGTTCTTTTAATGCAGTTGTCTGTTGCTTTGAGTTTACACTATGTGTGGGGCTCGCAACTTAATACCAGCGAGATGTTCTGGATAGATATCTCAAGGTGGATGATTAGTAGTAGATATTGATGGATTTTGGTCTACTTACTTTGGCGTACCGCCCATGCTTTGAACCTCTACCTTTCTTGCAATGTAGTCAGCATTGGTTTGCGCACATGGTCATGTCAATTGCCCAGCTGTAATTCGTTTACCTCACATAGCTGTTTTATCGTCTTTTGGGAGAGAGACATCACTAGTGAACATCATGAGACTCCGGTCCATATTACCATCATTGATCACATAGGCTATTTACTTGTCCACTATTTACTTACTATTGCAATTATATCTATCACTATTATCACTTGCGTTTGATCCTTTGTAAACTACAAGGCCGGAGGGATTGACAACCTCTCTGTACTCGTTGGGAGCAAAGTTATTTGTATCTGTGTGCAGGTCCACGTTGATTGCTAATATCCGGCGCCGTTAGCAGTTGACACCTTGTTGAAACTGGGAGTCTCTGGGAAATCGATCCTTGGTATTACCAAGGGAAAACTTCTGCTACACTGCATCTCAAACCTTCCACTTGGGGTAACCAACGAGGGGTGAGAAGCCACCTAGCAAAGCAATTTCTGGCGCCATTGCCGGGGACTCCACTCTTCAGGATAGGGGAGTTGCACGCTATCTTTTACCTTTGATTTTAGTCTTGTTAGTTTACCTTTCAGTTTTTTGTTTTATTATCTTTTATCAAAAAAATCACAAAAAAATTATTTACCTTTCTGTTAGTAGTCCTTTCTGTTTAGCCAAACATGTTAGGATTTGGTGCTTTGAGGGAATCAGAAGTTCTAGATTTCCATCAAAGGGATGGGGAAAATATGAATAAGGCATGGGACAGAATTTCTGATGCACATAGGAGAATTATGCCTTGGATACCTATAAAAATTGTGCTTAGAAATTTTTACCATGGTCTTTTTAAATGGTGTAAACACTCTCTTGACATTATAGCCGAGGGAGATTTCCTAGAATGTGATGAAGCTAGAGCTCTTGAAATTATACATGGTCTATCTAGTTACTTTGTTTATGATCATAATTTTGATACTATCATAGATAGACTTGTGACTATTGAATAGAGAATGGATGCTCTAGACTTAATGAAAGTAGAGAAACCCAAACCCAATAAGAGAGATATTTTGGAAATAGATAATGATTGGGAGCCTCTTGTTAGGATTGGTATCTCTAATCAAGACTTCCTTGCTTATTGTGATATTGGATCTATGGTTTCTACTATGCCAAAAATTGTTCATGATTCTTTAAAATTTAACATGGATAGATTATCATCTCATCATGAACACACTAATGGAGATATTTCTGAAATCCAGGGAAGAATAAAAGATGTACCAGTTAAATTCCTTAAAGGGATTGCAATGATTGATTTCTTCATCATGGAGCCAAACCAAGGAAATATAGTGCTTGGAAGGGACTTCCTCCGAGCAGTTAAAGGCTTCATCGATATAGGTAAGGGACAAATCCGCTTACGCGGGAAGGCAGAAGGTGTGTACCCCTTTCCTAGAAGGAACAAGAGTGAACTTGTTGAGGAACCATTTGAAGCAATCTATAGCTCCGATTATTATGATGGTTATTGATTCCTCTTTGCATTATGCCTAGCTTAAAGGCATAAAAGAAAGCGCTTTTGGGAGGCAGCCCAATGAATAAATTTATTTTGCTTTTGTTGTGTCTTGATGTTGTTTAATACAGTAGCATCATCATTGTATCTTTGCTTTTCAATTTTGTGCCAAGTATAGCCTCTGATTGCTAGAAAGTTCAAAAGTTGTGAGGTGCTGTCCAGGAAACAGATTCTGTCCTTGGATAGAAAAATTCGTATAAAATCACCAGATCATCTTTTTGGTCTGAATTTTTTCGACAGCGTTCTATATATAATTGTCTTTCGTGCGCATGTTCTGAGTTTTTTGATTTGAGTTGCAGAAGTTCCCTGAACAAATCATTTACTACCTGCTGTTCTGTTTTTCACAGATTCTGTCCTGTTTTGCTTTTCCTTCATTTTGCAAACCAAGAGCTTGCTTTTTCTTTGCAAAAACCTTTTGGAAATCTTGAGAAACAGTAGACCTTCAAAAATATCTTTATTTCCAGCAAGGTACAATTATTTTATTATGGGTACTAACCTCGCTAGTCAGATTATGATGAGTTATGTATGAAGGGAGTTTTCAAGTGTGCGAGGGAAGATGATAAAAAGATTCAGGAGTGTCAATTGCTCAAGCTTGGGGATGCCCCCCTGCACCCCCAAGAAATATTCAAGGAGACTCAAGCGTCTAAGCTTGGGGATGCCCCCGTGCATCCCCTTCTCCATCAACATTATCAGTTCGTCTTTCGTTCCACTATATTTTAATCACTTCATGTGTTATGTGCTATGCTTGGAGCGTCTTGCTTTTAGTTTCCTTTTTAGTTTTTCATAACGAGTCGGAACTCAGCGTTCTTTACGTGGGAGAGAAACACGCTCCACTTCTACCTAGAACATAACATAGAATTTTCATGACTATCTTTGTTGTGTGTGTTCTTTGTCTTTTAATAGCTGTATTCATGCTTATATTTTTAAAGAGCTTTTGTTTAGCTGGTTGCTTGAACTCTCTTTAATTACCATGCTCACCTTATTAAGAGAGTTTGCTTCTGTTGCATTGGTTAATATGTCTATGATAATGATGCTACGTGCATAATGGCGCTTAGTAGTTCAGGTTTTCTTATGGTTAGTCTCAAATAGCTGGAGGGTTCCCAATGTGTTATTGGAGTACCAACATGATTCGTTTGCCAATGATGTGGTATGGTTTAGTAATATCTTCCCTCAAGAATTTATTTTCATTGACTTGGCGTATGCTCACGCATATTTAAGACTGTAAAGAAAGTCTGTCAAGCCTTGATGATCTTTTATTTCTGAGTAGCGATATAACTTCCATGCCTGATTCAATGTTGCTTTGTCGCTCTGCATGATTATGACCGTCATTGCTCTCTTAGTTGGTCGCTCCCAGTCTTTTGCTAACCTCCACCTGTACTAAGCGGACTGACTGCTTGTGCATCCACATCCTTTTAAACCAGTTATGCCATATGAGTCCACCATACCTACCTATATGTGGTATTTCACCGCCACTCCAAGTAAATTTACATGTGCTACCTTTAAAACCTTCAGTTTTTGCAATACATAGCTCATGGGAAAGTAGCTTAAAAAACTATTGTGGTAAAGAATATGTTGCTTATGTATCTTATTTTCTTATAAGTTGCTTGCTGAGCGGTAACCATGTTTCTGGGGACGCCATCAACTGTTACACTTTTGTTGAATATCATGTGAGTTGCTATGCATGTTCGTCTTGTCTAAAGTAAGGGTGATTTGCCATGGGTTGAACGGTTTGAGTATGCATATTGTTAGAGAAGAACATTGGGCCGCCAACCAAAGCCATGTATCATGGTGGAAGTTTTAGCTTGGACATTAATCCTCAATCTCTTATGAGAATATGCTTAAGCATTAAAGAGGAGTCCATTATCTATTTTCTATGTTGTCCCGGTATGGATGTCCTCGAGTTGAGATCTATCAAAAACGAGAAATCAAATGCGATCTATCTCCTTGGACCTTTGTACAGGTGACATAGAGGTACCCCTTTGTGACACTTGGTTGAAACATATGTAATGCAATAGCAATCCATGGAAATCCGAGCTAATTAGGACAAGGTGCGAGCACTATTGGTATTCGATGCAACTTATAAGATGTCTTATGCATAACACATATGAAGTACTACTACCGTTGACAAAATTGTTTCTATGTTTTCAAAATAAACTCTAGCACATGAGTAATCCCTGCTTCCCTCTGCGAAGGGCCATTCTTTTACTTTTATGTTGTGTCTCCACCTTCTTTCTTCAAAGCACCAACTACTGAGAGCATGATTGTCATTCTGAGTGTAATGTGCATTGTCCCAAAGTAGCATTGTCTTTTGCATGATTGTGATATCGTTTATTTTGATATCATTGTATCTAGTCATCACTTAAACCTTGGAGGTGCCCCTGCATTTATGTTTTGCTTCATTAAAGGGGGCAAGCTAGATATCACTTTATCATATTTGCACATCATGTTCATTACAAATCTTTTTGATGTTTCAGTATCATATTGTAAAACTTTCAGTTCTTTGTGATTTTCTCATGAGGCAACTTAATTACTACAGATTCATTGTCTCAGTAAGCTTTTGTCATATGACTATGAAAAAGTCCTATATGGTTTATAGCATGTCACCTCAGAAATTATTCTTGTTATCATTTACCTACTCGAGGACGAGCAGGAATTAAGCTTGGGGATGTTGATACGTCCAAAACGTATCTATAATTTCTGCTTGCTTGGGTGATATTGCTATGATATTTATACACTTCCATACACTTTTGATAATATTTGGACAAACCTATTAACTCAGTGCACCCCAGTGCCAGTTTCTGTTTTCGGCTGTTTTTGTATTTCAGGTTTTCACGTTATGAGAACTGCCAGGAAAAATCCAGAAAAATTATATAAAAAATCAGCGTTCCAGAAACTACCGTGCGCCTGAAGGACAGCCGGGGGGGCCGCCAGGGCTCCACGCGCCCCCCGTGGGCCGCACCGGGGGGGCGCCTGGGCCCCCCGAGGCTCCTCCGATGCCCCCCTTTGGCATATATTTAAAGAGTCTCCCGAAACCCTCGAAACAGGAACTCTTTTTCGCGATCCCATCTCTGTTCCGCCGCCGCCGCCGCTTCCAAGATCGGGAGCACCAGGAGAACTCTTCCCGGCACCCTGCCAGAGGGGAGGATCACCACCGGGAGCTTCTCCACCACCATGGACGCCTCCTGGATGAGTTGTGAGTAGTCTCCCTTGGACCATGAGTCCATGACCAGTAGCTATGTGATGTTCTCCTCCCGTTCTTGTGCTTCACTAATTAGTCCTCGTGAGCTGCCCTACATGATCGAGGCACATATGTAATCCTTATGCTGTTGCTATGAAGAGTTTGCTGGGATCCGATGGATTATGAGATTATGTTCTGATTGTGTTTGAGTAATATATTTGATTCACCTCTTTTATGTTTATGTTCGTAAGTAATTCTTGCATGTTCTCCATTGTTATTTATTGCTTTGGCCAAGTAATAGGTAGTAACTCCAAGAGGGAACGTTATGCTCGATTGTGGGTTCATGCCCCTCGATGACTAGTTTGAGTGACAGAAACATGAGTCTAGGGGATGTGCTGTTGCCACAAGGGGGAAAACAACGGTGCTTGTTCCCGCGGGTGCAAGGATTGTTTACTTTACGCAAAGTTCTTTTAATGCAGTTGTCTGTTGCTTTGAGTTTACACTATGGGTGGGGCTCGCAACTTAATACCAGCGAGATGTTCTGGATAGATATCTCAAGGTGGATGATTAGTAGTAGATATTGATGGATTTCTGTCTACTTACTTTGGCGTACCGCCCATGCTTTGAACCTCTACCTTTCTTGCAATGTAGTCAGCATTGGTTTGCGCACATGGTCCTATCAATTGCCCAGCTGTAATTCGTTTACCTCACATAGCTGTTTTATCGTCTTTTGGGAGAGAGACATCACTAGTGAACATCATGAGACTCCGGTCCATATTACCATCATTGATCACATCCGCTATTTACTTTTCCGCTATTTACTTACTATTGCAATTATATCTATCACTATTATCACTTGCGTTTGATCCTTTGTAAACTACAAGGCCGGAGGGATTGACAACCTCTCTGTACTCGTTGGGAGCAAAGTTATTTGTATCTATGTGCAGGTCCACGTTGATTGCTAATATCCGGCGCCGTTAGCAGTTGACACCTTCTTGTTGAAACTGGGAGTCTCTGGGAAATCGATCCTTGGTATTACCAAGGGAAAACTTCTGCTCCACTGCATCTCAAACCTTCCACTTGGGGTAACCAACGAGGGGTGAGAAGCCACCTAGCAGCAACCCCTTTTCAAATTTTCTCATGAGGATTTCTGGTTGACTCTGAGACTTCTGGTCATTTTCAACCTTTCAAAACCTTGCTCATCTCTTTGTTAGTGGGCAAGACCTCATTTGCATCTCCTCAAATCCTCTCAAACCCTAATTCCAAGCTTTTGGAATTTATAGGTGGCCTTTGTGATTACAAAGGAGCCATCACTTTCTTTGATCTGTTCATCATTCCATCTTTTCTAAGAGACCATCTTATCCTCCTAATCCTTGGATATGCAAAAATATTGCTAAGTTCCATGCAATATTTTTGAATTGTGATTTTTTTCTTTTCTTGTATGTCTGAGGAATAAAATCCAAAGGCATAGCTAGCCATCTCCTAAATCCGCGAGAATTGGAGGAGTTGATAATTATGCCTAATCCAAGCTCTGACAAAAATATTGGTCACATTAAAATTACCTTTTCCTATTTTAAGCCAATATTGCATTTTAGCCATTTTCCCAAGATACTACTATTTTTATAGCAGAGAAAATTCTCACATAAATTGTGGAGCTTGTATTTGCTATATAATCATTAGTTCCATCCTTATCTCATGCTCCATAGTTCAAAATTTTGGCACATGATCAAATGCAAGTTTCTTCCTTGTCTTAAATTTTGCAAAGGAAGTGCTTTATTCCTAAGTCCAATTGAGCTGTAATTTGGAAGGGTGATTAACATTGATTAATCACCCATGAATACCAAACATGAGCTCAATCCTTTCATCCTAGTTCCTTGTGCTATTTTTCAAAGTTTCTGACCAGAATACAACTTTGTGAAGGAAGTATCTTCATAAAGTTTTCAAATGGGATGAAAGTCTTCCATCCTCTAAATTATTTCCAATCATTAGCCTCTACCTAAATCTAGCTCATTTTATTGAGCTATGTGAGCACAGAAGCAAATCTTGCCTTCTGTCCAATTTTTCAGTTTGTGAAGCAAGTGCATTTTATCTTGCTCCATTATAGCTGGAAATATTCCCAAGCATTCTCCTACTCATATAACTCATCTTTCCAAGATTTTGGCTCATTTCATGTAGCCAATATTTTCCTAGATTTTTCCAAAGTTTTTTAGTCAGAGATGATGTTTATGAAACAAGTACCATTTTGGCAAGTCCATTTGGTATGAAATTATTACAGCATCATTATATGACGAAATCATCAAGCTTTGCCAAATCTTAGCTCAATCCATCACTCCTAGTGAGTACTTCATCCTCATTCAGTTTTTGGACAAATTTTAGCAGTTGTAAAGCAACTATGCTAAATATTTGTCCTAATAACCCCAAACTTCCCAGGACAGTAGTCCTTGTTACCCTAATCCTCCTAGACATCATTGTTACCTTTCTACTTCTATGGTTTTCTCTCTAGGATGCTGTCAAGTTTGCAACAGCAAACTTGTGAAGCTTATTCTACTCAAATCATTTTGTCCATGCCTGTTTCTTTACCATGGTAACTCTTTACCTTCGAGAGACTACGCAGTAGACATGGAGCTACTTCAGTAAAATAACCAGATCGCGCTTTGTCCGTGGTGACCACGAGGAGAGCCAGCTAAAATGATGGTCTCGCCACTGTTGTCGGTGGCATCACTGCTCCGACGGGCTCTGGCCTCGCCGATGTTGCCTAACAGTGTTCCCTCACCGTCCTCTTCCCTCTGGACCTCCTGCCTCTCTCGTTCTCTTCTCCGGCGAGCAGTGCCACTGGACGAACAATGCGCCACTATGCATCATCACGTTCCTCTCTTCTGTCGTCTTCCTCTGCTCATCTCAGAGCTCTTGCTCGACTCCGTGAGCCTCTGGCGTTCGTCCGATCTCCAAACTTCGCCTTCCCGCCGCTTCCCGAGCGAGTTGGCCGTGTCTGCCGATACAGCGCCGTCGCCGGTGCATGCACACGTCGCCCGCCGTGTGTTGCCTCGCCCCTCCCTCTAGAGCTCGTCCTCGCGCCTATTTAAGCTCGATCCGAGCTCCCTCTCAGCTCACAGCTCCTCCCCAACCCCTCCCTCGAGCTCCAGAGCCCATTCCCACTCCTCTTTGCTGACATGGGCGCCACCTCTGTCCTTCAAGATTCCGGCGGTGCAGCGTTCCCCTCGCCGTTCCTCCACCATCTCAGGCCCTCTCCACATCCGGCGGACCTCCCTAGCCCCTCACCTCGTCGCCGGAATGCCTCAGGCCGCGACCCCAAGGTTCGGCCGCCGCCGCGCTCTCTCTGTCTCCGTGAGGCATCGCCACTTCGTCCCTCCTTGGCGCTCGCCGTCTGCCGAGATGGACGCGGTGTTCCTCGCCAGTCCGGGGACTGCCGGAGCTGCCCGGGCCATCGCCGGCGCCGGCTCTGCCTTGGCTAGGCACGGGCGCGAGCGAAGGAAGACGAAGACGACGACCCTGCCCCGCGAGCCCCACGCGTCAGCCACTCAGCATTGACCCAGTCGGGTGCTGTTGTGGATAAGTGACGGGCCCCACATGTCAGCCTCTCAGCGCTGACCGGGCCGCCCACTGACGTGGTTAAGGGGAAGCGTATTCCTAAGAGTACGTCTTCGCTTAACAGAAGCGCCTTCTTCCTCTGCTTCGGGTGGAAATGCGTTTTCCTCTCTGGAAATCGTATTCTCTGTAAAGACACGTTCTGTTTAAATTGCCAGGGACCTGTTTGTAGAGATATTTTTACAGACTAGTCCCTGAACTTTAGACGTCCGTATCTTTTTATCTGTAACTCCGAATGAGGTGAATCCAAAGCGCACTTCTTTGTTTCATCGAGCCCGTTCTGTTGACATCATTTTCATTATGTTTAATCATTCTGAAAATGAACATTTTTCCCTTGCCGTTAACCAGCCTCTTTCGAGAGAAATGTGTTTCCGGCAACTCTTTCCGCGATCGTTTCCCCGCTTCTTCCCGGAGTATTTTTCATCCCCAGGCAAGCCAACCTCTTATCATAAGCCCCGAACTTGCCTATTGACTTTGCTTGTACCTTGTGTATGTGTAGTTGCAGTGTTTGCATATTGTTTTTCGTTGCAGTCATTTCTTTATGTTTTTCCATGCATGCTTGTGTTGTCATGATATCTCTTGACATGCTAGCTAGAATGTTGTTATTAATAATGCCATGTCACCTATGTAATTTGATATTCCTGACATTGTTATAAAATGCTAAGATGATTTTAATGCACTGTTAATATGCTAGTATTTGGTTTTATCCTATTCCTTATGCTATGGTTGTGCACCTAAGAAGTTCGATATTTTTGTACCTGCTTTTGTATGATGCATGCTCATTGTTGCATTCATGTTAATATGCTCATGATGATGGAGAAGTAATAAAATGACTTAATAACAACAACCTCCTCCGTCATCGATGGGATCGAGTCATGGTGCCACCAAATCGAACTTCTTCAGTGCAGCCACATTTGCCTTTGTGGGAAGGCCTTAATGCAAACTATTGTTGTGCCTCTCGCCGGTGCCTCCAATGAGGGAAGGTTATGGGCGCACGCTACCCTGATCAGGTAGGCAGTCATAAGCCTTGTGTGCCCATTGTTGTTGTTGTTATGGTACCGGGTCCCCGTTTGGGACCGTTTGGCCACGACAGTGGTCGTTGTGTCTTTGGTAGACACGGGGCCGCCCAGGACTATTCCGATGGGAAATGAGTCGGAGTGGCCGGGAGAGTGTCATGACAGTAGGACGGTTCCGTCGGAACGTCGTTGGTCCACCCGAATGGGATGACGAGGCCATGGGTTCCGTGGTGTGGGTACAATGCACTAACTATGCAGAGTGTTGATAAAGTCTATCGATAGCACACAGTTCATAGTAGGTCACACTATTGGGTCTTGGTCGAAATGGAGGATAAACCTAAAATAATGAACTTGATTAATATGATAATAATAATGAGGTGGCTTGGACTATGAGATGGTCGTGCGAAGTCACTACGATATTTTGATATGATCACGAGACGAGTTCTCGGTGATTTTTGGCGACCAAGTATTTGGTCATGGTTGTGATCGCCGCAAGGATCACGGTCTGGTTGCGAGGCAACCCGTTGGTAAGAAAGCCCGATGTACTCGGTGCACAACTTGGTCGCATTGCATGAGAAATATGTGCATTTTAATGAACCATGGTAAAACAAGAAATGTTTGCATAAATTTCACATGTTATGCCTGCTTTTAACATATGTAACGTAGTTTATTTTCAGCATAGTCTCATGATGCCATGCCATGCTTGATTTATTTTATGCCATGATTGAGATGATATGCCATGTTTCGCTATGTTATAAGCATGTTTTGATATGCCATGCTGTTAAAATGCTAGTAGATGTTATGATGATTTTTTTTCATGCTCAGTTTATGTCATGTTTAGTAATTGATATAAGATAGGTTGTTGCATGCGCCTGGTTCTTGCCTTGTCTTTTGCTTGTTTGGATGCTATGTATTTGGTTGTCTTGCAAGTACATTCAATGTACTGACCTGGCGTGTCATGCCAGTTTTGTAGGTCAAACTCAAATGGTTTGCTTGCTCCGTCATGCTAGGCCGTAATCTTGCCAGTCCTGTGAGTTGTGGAGCCCAGCCAGAGTTTTATGCTGCCAAACCAAGACTTTCTCCACCAATTAAATAGACTTCCGCTGACATGTAAATAGCCTTAAGGCTATGCCAGATAATCGTATTCATCAATGATGTAGTCATTTACACTTTTATTTGATGAATATTATTGTACCTAGAATGCTGTATCTTGGACCTATCGTGCGTCAGGTGTTATCCTGGGCTGACGTGCGAAGGCCCCCTGTTCCATGTGGATCGGGGTGCCACATGCCGGGAGGACGGTCCTCGCAAGGCTGGTCCCTCCAGGCACCCTCTGGATGCTGGTCCCTCTAGGCTCCCTCGCAAGGCTGATCGTGCCAGCGGTCCTCATGAGGCTGATCAGGCCACTCCTAATGGGGCAGTGGTCGTCCCAGCGCCCCCCGGTCCAGCTTCCTCCACGGCCGTAGCCCCGGTCGCTGCGCTCGGGGCGTCGGCCGATGCACCCTTCACGGATGGCCCAAATCTCTTGACAGTCATTTGTGTTGTGGCTGTGCAAGTTGTGGAAGGCGCGGAACGGATGGCTGCTCTTGGACGATTCCTGGTGGTCGCGGCCACGCTTCATCTCTTGTTCGGCCGCGAGCATGGCCACCCCTTCACACTTCACGTCCTTTCCCCTGGCCTTCTTGTCTTTTAAGGTCAACGGTGGGGATATCGACGAGGGAGAGGTGCCCCTCCTCAGCTCTGGCGCACTTCGTGGCGAGGTGGAACAACTCCATGGTTGTGCACAGATCTTCGTGGATGGCTAGCTCCTCCTTCATCTTGACATCACAGACGCCATCGGAGAATGCTGAGATGATGGCCTCGTCCGTGACCTTGGGGATCATGACGCGGACGTTCTTGAAGCCCTGGATGAACTTCTGCAGAGTTTCTTCTGGTAGTTGGTTGATGCGCCGCAGGTCAACTGCGGCCGGGGGGCGGTCGTGGGTGCCCTGGAAATTCACGATGAACCACTCGCGCATATCACCCCAGAAGAAGGTCGATCCCGCGGGCAGGTTCAGGAGCCACGAGCGTGCGCCGTCCTTGAGAGCCATAGGGAACCAGTTTGCCATGATCTTCTCATCCTCATTGGATACCTCGATGCTTAGCTTGTAGAGTTGCAGGAAGTCAGCAGGGTCGGGGGTGCCGTTGTAGCGAGGAGGCAGTTCGGGCTTGAACTTTCCAGGGCAATTGACATTGCGCAGCTCGGGGGCAAGGGCCTTGCAGCCTGCTGTTGACACCGGAGCTTGTCGCGAAGGCGGATCTTGGTCTTGGTTCTCGTAGGCCACCATGGTATAGGGCGCACGGTCTGGACGCGGCGGTGGAGGGAGTGCTGGCGCTCCTCCTCGAGGCCACTGGATCTCTTGGCAGCTTCCTTCTTCATGCACGGGCGCCCCACGTGGGGGGTCGCGCTGCGGGGCCATGTGTCTTGGGTCGTGGATGACACCTTGATGCAGAGGTGGTGGAGGTGCTTCATGGGCTACTTCACTTGTAGAGGGAGGTGGGCGAAGTAGCGAGAGTGATGGTACAGGAGCGCCCCCAGCGGCGCTGACGAGCTCGGCGATGCGGTCAAGCCAGTCTTTGTAGAGGTCGTCAACGGGGTTGTAGCGCAGGAGCTCACATGCCATGAGAAATGCAGCCTACGCGTCCGCGGGTCCGCGACGAGCGTGGGACGACTATCCCGCCGGAGTCAGCGATGGGGTGGCGGTGCGTCCGTCCCATCACACGGAGGGGTGCAGGGACGAGGCCTGTTGCTCGTGCCTCGCTGGGCTGGTGGCGCCGTTGGCAGCATGCGATGGCCAACAGTGGGAAGGTCCGCCGATGGGAGCCGTCTGGGCGACGCGGGCAGCAAGGGCGGACTGGCGCTCAGCACGGGCTTGGCAAGCTTCGGCCATGGAACCGGCGGAATGATGGAGCGTGTATCGACGGAAGGGAAGCTTCGGCGCACCCCTACCTGGTGTGCCAAATGTCGGATCTTGGGTTCCGGCAAACCCTTGAGGTTCGAACACCGGGGTGCGCACGAAGATCTCTCCTCCCCCCTAGTTCGCTCTTGCACCGATTCCTAGGCCTAGCTCATCAAACCCGAAGAACAAGAGACATAAGGATTTATACTGGTTCGGGCCACCGTTGTGGTGTATACCGTACTCCAGTGTGGTTTGGTGGATTGCCTTATAGGCTGAGGATGAACAAGTACATGGGAAGAACAGCCTCCTCGGGAGAGGTATTCTTGTGCTCGGTGAGCTAATGGGTGTAAGGGTGGTCTGAATGATCCCCCCTCTAAGGTTGGGTTAGCTCAAGATGAGATGCCCCATATGGTGGTGGCTTGGTCCTATTTATAGTGGCCTTGGTCCTCTTCCCAAATATTGAGCAGGAAGGGATCCTACAAGGACCAAGTTTGAAGGGGGACATCTAGTACAAGCTATCCTGACAAAAGGTGGTCCTCACCTGCAAAAGGCTCTGGTGGTGACGTTGTAGTGGGCTCCGTGGTGACCTTTGCCCTGCTGTCCTACTGGTCTTGGTCTCGTTGCACCGATATGGAAACCTTTGCCTGACGCCTCGGGACACCTCGCCTGCGCTTGCTCCTTTAGAACCAAAGAGGAAACTAGCTTCCTGCGCCAGCTGGCGCCCGCCTGGCCTTGGTTGTCATGGCTCACGTCATGTGAACCTCGCGAGGTGCCCCTTGCCTTGATATCTCTGCTCCTCGAGAACCAGCCTAGTGAGGCCGCCCCAGGGGAGGTCTTACGTCATCTGCCTCGCAAGGCTTGGGCCCTCGCGAGGGTCTTGAGTGCTTTGCTGATGAAGATGGGCCGTACCAGGCCGCTGGATGAGCCACGCTCTAGGCCGCAGGCAGGCAAGTCTGGGTACCCCCGTTCCCCAGAACACCGACAACAACCGCACTAGAAGGGCCAGAATTTAGATATAAGATGTGCGGTAATGTAGGAGATAAATGACCATGAATGAAGTCGACTCAAAGGGAAGAAGACCTGAGTTTGAACCACACGTACCCTAGCTTGGTGACGTGCGGCAGCTACGGCGGCGCGGGGAAGAAGATGTCCCACAGCACCGTGGAAGGACCCGGTGACTACTTTCCGGTTGTGACGCAGCGAAGAGGTCATCTGTGCCGAGCTCAAGGAGGAGCGCTTCAGCAAGGGTTTCAGTGGAAGGCGAGGAGAAAGTGGTGAGAAGGTAGAGAAGAAGAGTGACGCAGATTATATATATCAGGGGGAATAACCGCACACAGAGGATTTTGATCGGATGGATTCAATTGAGAGAATATTGTGATTCAATGGACAAGATGGACTGACAGTTGTTGTATAGCACGTGGCAACCATCATAAAAGATCATGGTCTTGACTTGGGCGGGAGACCCCAAATTTTGGACAGCTTTCACAAAACAGATTAACGTTCAGACCTAATCTTAATCGGGGTCAAAGACACCAGAGAAATTTTCGTTCCTAATCAAATTGGGATTTGTAATGGAACATCATTGACTGGAAGAGATAGAGCAGAGGGAAAATAGGGTCCTAGGCATTTCACTCAAACAGTCGAACACAAATCCAGAAGCAAATAGCTATGAGATAAATGCATTCGGACATAACCAATATCCATCGATTGGTGAGAAAACCAATGAACAAAATTGTGGTGGTGTAACCCACCGTATAAGAACTGTATGACCCCGATCGTCGCACATTTATCGTGGCACCCAGTTAGTCTAGTTCTTCATTAATATATTCACTCTTAGGAAGAAAATTTCACTATGTTGAAGTTTTCAGACTATTCGAGTGTTATGCACCCATTCCTTCTAAGATGTGAAAGTGTTGGCACGGGTGCCGAGTCCATTTTACTGCACGTTTGCGAATTTTAGGATATTTAGCTCACACCATAATGTACATAATCTTTTATTGTCGAGAGGCTTGGTGAAAGTATCACCCAAATTGTCTTCGGTCTTGACATGATTGATGACAATATTCTCTTGCTCAACATGATCACGAATAAAATGATGTCTGATGGCAATATGCTTCGTGCGATCATGCTACATAGGATTATGTGCAAATTTGATGGAACTCTCATTGTCAAAGTATAGAGGAATAAGCTTGGCCTTGATGCCTTAATCCTTCAGTTTTGCTTCATCCACAATAACTGAGTGCAACAAGAGCCAGCACCAATATATCGGCCTTAGCCATAGACAAAGATACACAGTTTCGCTTCCTTGAAGACCTGCATACCAAAGATCTACCAAGGAAATGGCATGTCCCCGAAGTAGATTTCCTATCAACCAAGTTGCCAGCCCAGTCTGAGTCAAAATATCCGATGAGATCAAACTGTGCCCCATTAGGATACAATAAACCTAAGGTGGGGGTGTGAGCCAAATATCTCAGAATGCGCTTGACCACTTGGTGATGCAACTCTTTCGGTGCAGCTTGATAGCGGGCACACATGCAAACACTCAACATAATGTCAGGTCTACATGCACATAGATAAAGAAAATATCCAATCATCGAATGATAAGCTTTCTGATCGGAATACTTACCATACACATCCGCATCCAGCTTACCATTCATGGGCATAGGTGTTTTATAGACATTCATTTTGGAATCTTGCATTTTGAACTTCTTCAGGCAATCCTTGAGGTACTTCTCCTGAGATATTAAAGTTACATTTGCTTGTTGACAAATTTGCAGTCCGAGAAAGAACGTGAGTTCACCCATCATAGACATTTGTACTTCTCAAACATCATTTTCCCGAACTCTAAGCTGCAAGCATTGTTAATACAATCGAAGATAGTATCATCCACATAGATTTGACGTACGAAAAGATCATTATCAACAACACAAGTGAAAAGAGTGGGATCAGTGGATCCATGCTTGAACCCTTTATCGAGCAAACACTTTTTAAAGGTACCATACCAAGCTCGAGGGGCGTGCTTTAGCCCGTATAAAGCTTTCTTCAACCTGAAAACTTTGTTAGGAAACTGAGGGTGTTCCAAGCTAGGTGGCTGTCTAACATAGACTTCCTCATCAATTTCACCATTGAGGAAAGCACTTTTCACATCCATTTGGTGAAGCAGAATATCATGGTAATTTGCATAAGTGAGAAGAATGTGAATTGCCTCAAGGCATGCAACAGGAGCATATGTTTCACCGAAATCAATACCTTCTACCCATGTGTACCATTGAGCAACAAGACATGCTTTGTTTCTCATGACAATGCCATTTTCATCTTGCTTACTGCGAAAAATACCTTTTTTGCCGATGATATTGTGCTTCTTGGGATTCGGTTAGTCAACCAATTCCCACACATCATTCAATTCAAATTGCACCAACTCCTCTTGCATGGCACTCATCCAATCGGTATCATTCATTGTTTCTTCATACTTGGTGGGTTATGCCAATGAAACAAAGGAGAAACTGCTACAATAGTTAGTCAGACGAGTTGTGAACGAATTGTGGGTCGGTAACCTGGATTCCTGACATCATCATGGATTAATGAGGGATCAACTCGATTTGCCACTCGAGGATGATCATTTTCATCATGATGAGTTTTGTCATCTTAATCATCATTTGTTTCATCATTCTCATCAGGAATACTATTATGATCGGCATTTGGATTTTGATTGCCATTATCATTCAGAGGGGCATTTGCATCGGAAGTGGCTTGACGAGTTTCGTTTCAAGTTATAGGAGCATCATCATCAGAGGACTCAGGTGCATTTCCTTCAACATGCTTGACACTCCCGATGGCCATTTGTTGAATAGCTTCTGATATCAATGGTTCATATATCACATTAGGCAAGTGCTCCTTTTGGGAGCCATTAGATTCGTCAAACCGCACATTACCGTTTCCATAACTTTCATGTGGTGATAGTTATAGACACGATACGTATGCGAGTTTGAGCCATAACCCAGAAGAAAACCTTCATGCGCCTTAGGTGCAAACTTGAAAGAGTGATTCATATCAAGAATTTAACAAGGTGCACCAAAAACACGAAGATAAGAAAGATTTGGTTTCTTACCAGTGATAAGCTCATATGAAGTTTTCTTAAGGAACTTGTGAAGATCAACACAATTGATAACATGGCAAGAAGTGTTAATGGCATCATCCCAGAAGCGTATGTGAGTTATGTACTCACTAAGCATAGTTCTCGTGATTTCAATGAGAGTTCTATTCATTCTCTCAACAACTCCAATCTGTTGGGGAGTGTAAGCTACAGAGAATTCATGAGTAATTCCAGGATCATCGACAAATTCAGCAATGTGAGTATTTTGTAACTCAGTTCCTTTTTCACTTCGGACATGCTTAATTCGCATATCATATTCATTATGGGCCTTCTTGGCCAAGGTTTTGAACATATCTTGAATCCAGGTCTTGTTTTCGAGAAAATATACCCAAGTGTATTGAGGGAAATCATCAACAATGAACAGACCATAGTGACTACCACCAAAGCTTGCATAATTATGAGGACCGGATAAATCCAAATGAAGAATTTCTAGAGGTCTTGTAGTGGTCATGACTGTTTTTGATGAGTGATGCTTCTTGGATAATTTTCCAGCCTCACAGGAAGCAAAGAGACGATTCCTTTCAAATTTTATATCAGGAAGTCCATGATGATGAGTTTCCTTCACCAGGTTCTGCAAATTTCTCATACCTGCATGACCAAGCCTTCGGTGCCACAGCCATCCTTCGGTTGCTTTTGCAAGAAAACAAGTTTGGACAGAGGGACCCTTAGAGAAATCCACAATATAAAGATCACCCTTTCTAATTCCCTCAAAGACAATGCATTTTGATCTAGAAAAGAGAACTAGCATGCCTAGATCACACAACATGCCCACAAACATAAGATCGAATCCAAGAGACTAAACAAGTAAAACATCATCAATGGACTTGTTCTTGGATATAGCAATTTTACCTAGCCCAATTACTTTTCCATTGTTGTTGCCGCCAAAAGTGATATACCTCAGAGGAGAAGAAGTTATGTTGGGGTCGACAAACAATGACTTGTCTCCGTTCATATGATTAGTCCATCCATTATCCATTATCCATTCAGTACATCCGGAGACAATGTCTTGAAGAAGAATTAGGCTTTCTTAACAACCCACCTATTTGCAGGTGTCTTTGAAATAGTTGAACGAGCATGATATGATTTCTTTCGATAAGAATAGTTGTTCCTTGATGAAGTGTGAGCATAATTGAAAGAGTAAGCATTGAAATTCCTTCCAGAGGCATGAGTATAGTGATTGAATGAGGTATGCATGTACTCATTCTGTCGAGCCTTTTCTGCCTGCATGGTTTTTCGAATAGTGACAAGCAATTTAGCAATAGATTCTATCGGCACCTAAATAGGTTTCTTAGGAGGGCCATTCATGAAGCTATGTCCAACATAGTGAACAATAACCTCACCATGTTGATTTTTGAACAACTTATAGTTGTCCAGAGAATCATCATCACGGTATTCAGGAATGGGAGAATCACATCCTGAGAGTAATGCTGGATCGAGCATTTTTATCTTAGCTGGAACCCATACAGTTTTAGGTTATTGAGCAGGTTCCCAATATAAACCATCTGCGTCCAGTTTCCTTTCGAAACCAACTCCTTCTTTCCTAGGAGTTTTGTGAAGAATGGATCTTTTTAAGAACTTCACAGAGGGTTTGATGTCCTTTGAGAGATTTGAACATTCCTATCTGAAGAACATCTTTCAACCTAGCATTCTCATCTGAAACATAACCATTTTCCTCGATGGAGGGCTTAGCATTCATAGATGATTCAATATTTGATTCTGCATTTGTTCGTTCAAGGCATTTTAAACATGGTGGAACAAATACTTTAGGTTCCTCTTTAAGTCGATGGGTGAGAAGAGAATTTTCTCTCATCAAATCCTCATGAGATTCTCTCAGCGCCTCAACTTTTTGTTTCCTTTTCAAGTAATCATAGGTCAGCCTTTCATGGTCAGCTGAGAGAAAATCATGACGGTTTGACAGTTCTTCCATTTAAGACTTTAGAGCCGAATACTATTTGGCTAACGATTGCTTTTTCCCCATCTCCTCAACCAATAACCCTTGAGATTTCCTGAGAGTTTTCTCAATTTTCTCAAGAGAGTTTTGTTGAATATTAGCAATTCTTTTCAACATAGCATGGTCATGCTCATCAGAGGAATATTGATCACTATAGTGAACCTTATGATGTTTGGAGGACACCTTTTCTTTCGAAGATTTGGCCATGAAGCAGTAGGCAGGAGATTCATCATCACTTGAGTGATTGTCGAAGAAGTTTGAAATAGGAGTGGAAGTACAAGCTATGCCAGTCATGCCAAAGTCAGAATCCTCATCAAAGTCTTCATCTTCTTCGGGTTCAGACAATTCTTCTTCATCAGAATCTATTTCCTTGCCATTGTATGCCTTAGCCTTGCGAGAAGTATTCTTGTGGTTGGTGCAAGACCTGGATGTGATCTTCGATGAAGATCTTGACGATGATTTTTTAGTTGAGTTGTCCTTTCTCTAGAAGAACTTCTTTGTTTTCTTTTCTTCATCAGAGTCATAGTTATCGCTCTTCCTTTTGCCTCAATAGTTGCAAGAATCATATCTCCCACTAGCACGGATTTTAGCTTCCCAAAGAGGACATTCCTAAATGAAGTGCCCAGGCTTTTTGCACATGAAAGAGGTGTATTCTCCAACAGGTTTTGATGAAGATTTTAATCCCATATTGTTGCTTGAACTTCTTTTCGTAAACTGGCTTTTTCTGTGAAGGCGCTGAAATCTCTTTGTGATTAGTGCTAGATCTTTGGTGAGCCTTTCTGGGTCATCTCAGTCTTCTTAGGCATTTCCATTAGAAGAAAAATCTTCCACAACCTTGAGGGCATGATTTTGGCGCAGGTTTGAGCCATAAAGATATCTCTTTTCTTATTGTTGTTCTTCGTGAGTGTTCAGTCTTTCCATGACATCAGCGGAGTCAAGGGACTTGAAGTCAGTTGCTCACGAATAATCAGGACAAGAGTGTCGAAGGAACTGTCAAGAGATCCGAGCAATTTCTTCACCACTTCATTGTCATTGATGTCTTTGGCCTCGAGACCTCGACGCTCATTTGCATGTCACTGAAGCGATCAAAGGTTTGCTAACAACTTTCATTTCCAGCGCGCTTGAAGCGATCGAATTTCGCCCGAAGAGTGTCGATTCGAGCCTCTTCCTGAGTTGATACTCCTTCATTGATCTTCTCGAGAACGTCCCACAATTCCTTTGCAGTTTCACACTGGCGATAGCGAAGAAATTGCACACAAGGGAGATGTCCACCAATTTCATCCTTGGCTTGAGCATCTAGCTGAGTGAGTTTCTTCTCTTCATCATAGGAAGCTTGAGGAACAATAACGGTGAATCCCACTTTTACCACATTCCACATGTCATCATCTATTGCTCAAAGACGGATCTTCATATTCTCCATCCAGAAGGGATAGTCCAACTCCAACCCATCGAAGATAGGGATCTTGAAATGCGATTTGTAATTCCCTGAAGACATACTTAAACTCGAAAGTTGTTGGACTAAAATGAGCAGAGTCAAGGAGTACCTTGTTGTGATACCAATTGTAGGACCGAAGTTTATCTACCAGAGGGGGGGGGGTGAACGGGAGTTTTAAATTTTCTTCGGAAAACATAAATCTCTCAGTACCCAGCACCGGAATAAGTATGAAATAGACGACAGCGAGGTAAAATCAAATACGGAAAGGAAACTAGTCATAGCATTGTAGCATATCACATGAGATATGATGTATCAAAGGTAAACAGAGTGAACGAAATGACCACTATTCCTCGACGGCAACAAAGGATTTGTTCGACCAGTTCGTCCATCTACACAAGGACTATGTCTGGTTGGAGGGGCTGTGATTTAACACGGAAGATAAACTCTGTTCACCCTATTCTCCTCAACAATCGATTCGGCAACCGATGCCGATCACTTGTGGTATATAATTGAAGGCTATCTCCGAACCTTTAAGGACTTCTTCTTCGAGAATCACAATCACTCTTGGTCTCTTAAGAAATTGACACCTAACTATCTAGATAGTATGCAACTCTCAAGAGTAATAGGCGGAGCGTACTAAACTTAGATTCCAGTGATGCTGAACCACTATTTATTTGTTCGCCTCTAGTTTTTTTTTCTCTTGATATATATCAAACTCAAATCACTCAGAGAGTGGGTTGCTTGAAAATGTTCTTAGAATCAAACGGAGCAGCCATCGGACAAAGCCGGCGCGGGGTGGCTGTTTATAGCCGAAGCCATAAGGGAAACGACTGTTTTGACACACGGTCCAGCCAATGGACAACCGACACGTTCAAAACGGTCGGATTTTTTAAGCAATGGTAACATTACTTGAGGAACTAGTAATGCTAACTCCTCGGTCAGAGACATATGTGTCGCAACGAAAAAGATCACGGCCTCTTGCTGGCAAGTTTTCGCTTGGAACACAAAGTGATTTCTCTCACAACTTTCATACGTTTTGGGTTTAGCATCAGAAAATCAAAGCTACGGACCCTACACCCGTCTTAATAGTATGGTGGTCCTATAAATCAATTAAAGAAGAATAAAAACGAAAAAAATGCTATGTCTTCATCTGGTCTTCATTCTTCCTCGAGCACAGTCATGTTCTTCGGACAAACACCAAACCGATTGCTAGAACTTCAACAATTTTTAGGGTTCACTCTTGTTAGCTTGCTCTTTGGTGATAACCTTCGTTTGCATCAAACTCCTCGATACTTCAGGGACCCGTTACTCTATGTGAACTAGCAAACACATAAGTCCCATACTGTTTATGACAACAAACTCAAAAATATAAGGGGCCTATCATTGCACCAACAGATGTTTCTCAGCTTTGTGATTAGAGAATGAAGAGAATAAACATCAAGAGATCTTACCCGACGAAGAGAAAGAGAAGAGAGGCGTCAGAATGCATAGGCTAGAGCCAACGAGCAGAAGGCTGACAAGGATCATTGTATCCAATCTTTCACAACTGATGCCCCCGTTGACTCAAGTGTCCTGCTACAACAGATACCACTATCCCCTCTTCACGAGGAAGAAACTAGACAGCAAGTCGACCCAGTAGTCATGTCTCCATTTGTTGCCCAAGAAACAGATGTGGTGGATATCTTCCTGAACCAAAATGATGAAGAGAATATTGTGCCCAAGCAGGAATCCCAAGAAGAAGTGGTTGTCGAAGAGATTGATGTAGAGAAGGTTGTTTCTTCGCCTCTGAAGGATACGCAAGTTGAGGCCTCCGGATTCATCAAGGAGAATGATAAGGTTGAGGGGGAGCAAGCTACTTCCCGAGGAAATACCACCCCGGTCTCCTCATCTGGTGCCCCTACCCAGAAGGAGGTTGATCTTGCTCCTGGTTCTTTAGCTTCACAACTCAAACAGGAACAAAATAAAGATAAAGAGCCCACGAAGAAGAAACACAAGCAGTTGTACCACCAGTTTTTCCATAGAAGACTGAAGGAGAATATGTAGTGACTCAAGTGACTGAAGAAGTTGTCGTGCCTCCTTCTATTAAGAGTTCACCAAAATAAAAGGCTCTAGTGCCTAAGAATGTGAAAGCCGTTGAAGGAGTTCTAGTGAAGGATATTGAAGGACAGACCAGTGCTCCCATGCCATCTTCTCCAGGGAAAGGTAAAAGCCCCCCTGCTCCATTAAAGCCAATCGATGAAAATGTCCTAGCTTAAGATGATGTCCAGCCGATGGAAATTAGTGATGAAGAAAATCGGAAAAATGCCCAGGAATCATTTCCGCTGTTTCCAGCTGAGTTCGGCCCCAATGGCCATGCAGTTAATGAACAACTTCATTCCTAAAAGCTTGTGTTCTTTGGGGTGAGCCATTACGAAGGAGAAAGGACTTCACTGTCACCGAGGTTTTGGACTGAAGAACAAGTTGTCTATTATTCTTGAATCTTGTTTCACAAGAATATAATTCTAAATCATAAGATATTAAACTTCGCTGAGCTTGAAGAAATGCCATGTTTCCTTCATGAAATCGAGCATATTGAACATGTCCTCTTGAAAGGTTCCATGCATTTCAATCATGGCTGGAAAAGAGAGATTATCCTTCAATTCTATGACACACTATATGTCTCAGGAGAACTTGGTAACACCTCATCTTGGTCTCTTGTCTGGATGACACATAGAGAAAGGATCAAATGTTCGGCAGATCATTTTTTTGGCTTTGATAAATCTTCCTCGATGTGAGTTTGAGAAGGATAGAGATCACATGCTACATTACTGGGAAGTGTTCGAAGCACAAATCCACATTCTGATGGATCCCACCATGGTTGGTGATGAATGCATATGTTGATCCAAAAAAGTTGGCCTATGATAAAAAAAGTGACATTTCACATTCTATGCAATACTCTGACGCCAACGAACAGACCGAATTCCATCAAAGGCATTATGGGAAATGCGCTGGCCATGTCTCAAGGAATTAAGTTTTATATTCCTGATCTTTTCATTCGAAACCTCGCATGTGCAGCTGACAGCCCTTAGTTATTGAAGCCTTATGCTCCATGGATCATGTTCGCGATCAAGTACCTCACCAATGAGAAATTCTTTCTGGCTTATATTCCAAATGTATTCATGCCACCAGCTGGTGATACTCTGCGCATTGTGAAGAATATTGGAAAATGTAAGGAACCTATTAATACTACCACCAATGCGTCTGCTTCTGAACATACACCGAAGATCAAGAAGGCCAGGGTTGTAATCCCTCGTGAAGAAAATCCATCTATTTGTGAGATTTGGGTTCGCACTCAGCAAACACTGGAAATCCACATCAAGCTGGATAGAAAGGAAAAGGTGGAATTAATCACTGAGCTAAATTTGCTTCATAATCATACTCGCCTAATTCTTCAGCATGAGAAGGAGGAAAAGAAGCGCTCATGGACTATGTAAAGGAAGAATTACTCTCGGAAGGTTGTAGCCAAGAACTGCATCATGAAGGATTTTGACTATCTGGACTTACTTATTTTTCCTCGAATCCGTAGGCAAACTTCAGCTCTCCCACAGTGTTCTTCTTCAACAGACATGTTGTTTGTCAGACATGATAATGAAATTGCAGATACAACCAGTACTCTTATATTCAATCCAGATTTTTATCGCTCCAAGTCACCTAGAGCCCAGGCTGCCACTTCTGCTTCTGCCTCGGCCATTCCTCACTCTTCAAATTCTGATTCGTCGAGTGCTCTTAATTCTAATTCTGAGGATTGTCCCACGAAGTAGTTCCTCATATGTTTTCTTATTCCTTTTTGACACTTATTGACAAAGGGGGCGAATTAATAGAGTGATAGTTTATCAGGGTTCTTGCAGGGTGTGTTGTTTCACTTTTTCGGTTTTCCCTCGAACAATTTTCTTCATGAATTTATCACACCAGTTGTGTTATTGAAATACTCGGTCTTCATGTAATGTTAATAACCCCCTGCCTGCAATATTATTTGCTTCGTACTATCGGTTTGGAGGTGCCATCGAATGTGTTTTTTCCTTGAATGATTTCCCTCGATAGTTATCTATCTTATAGGGGAAAATATTTGCTCCTCGAAGAAGAACAGGAAATCATCAAGTGATGGCACAAAGGGGAGAAGTACTTGGAGTACTAAATGCATTACAACTATTGTGGTTGGATATGCACTAATTGTTATCCTTCTTTATCTAACCCTGCAGGAAGAGAATGGCAGTCTAAAATTTTATGCCTTATGTTGTGAAGGCCATATGATTCACTTACAAAGTGTTTTTCCTCGTGATGATTTCTCTTATTATATTCTGTATCGCAGGGAAATCACGTCCGAAGCATATCCACTCAGAACAACACCTTATTATTTTTTTGTTGCTCTAATCATATCGAATATATAATATTCAAGAAAAATACATCATGTGTGGATTCAAATTGTGTTTTGAGAAAACCACCTTATTCCTTTTCACAAAATTTTCCAAGCACATCTTAAATCTAATTCTCTTCGAAGATTTTGTGACAGGAATCACCTCACACAGTGTCGAGTGCATTGAAAGAAGTCATGTATTAAATCATAAATCAATGTCACTTATACGAAGAATAATCTCGTCTCCCTTCGGTTCTTCATGCTCTGAAGCACACCTTAAGGGGGAGAATAATTTATCTTTGTAATTATCTATCGTCTTTCATTATTCTTTGCATTACATTCTATTCTTTATCTATCCTTCGTTGTGATATGTTTTGTCAACAATCATCCAAAAGGGGGAGATTGTTGGTGCAATATCTACCTACCTTGTGTTTTGGAGATTGTTGACAGAAATAGGTATAGAATGATTTGTTTGCTAGTGCATTCAAAGAGAAAAAGTCCATACACAACCGAAGAGAATGTTGTCTCCGGTATTGAGTTCGAGGAACTTCATTGAAGTATATCTACATTGTAGAGAAAAGCCACCTATATTTGTTGAAGTCATACAGTCAAGAAGATTGATGTGAAGTAATCGACCCCTCAAAAGTTTACTACGAAAGCAAAGCTTTTGACTGGGTACAGTCGTCCGAAGAAATTGACTGCAACAATGGAAGTCGAAGACGAAGTGAAGACATGGTGTTCATTTTGTTGTTCTTCTTTCATTGTTTTGAGTCATAGGACCATCATACTTTGAAGAGCGCTATAAGTTCTCTTCATTTTGTTGTTCTTCTTTCATTGTTTTGAGTCATAGGACCATCATACTTTGAAGAGCGCTATAAGTTCTCGATGCTTCTATCCGCTGTGATGCTTAGCCAAAACCAATGAAAGTTGCGAGAGAAATCTCTTTCTGTTCCGAGCAAATACTTGTCGGCAAGAGACTGTGATCTTCTTTGCTGCGAGAGATTTATCTCGGACCGAGGAGTTAGCATTACTTGGTCAGTTCTCATCTGGGAAGGTTGCGGGTATAAATAGCCACCCCGCTCTAACATTGTTCGTTGGCTGCTCCGCTTGATATTTTTGAGAATATTAATTTGAGCAACCCCTCTCCGAGTGATTTGATTTTAATATCCACTGAGAAAATAATAAAGAACCCAAACTTAGACAGTAGTTTAGCAGCACAGTAGTTCAGAGTGAGATTTCTTGTACCCATTATTCTTGGGAGTTCCGCACTCTCTAGACGGATAGGTTTCGGTTCGAGTGCTGAAGAGTTGTTGTCTTCACCGAGCTAGATCTTCAGCAACTATGATTGATTGTGGTTCGGGGAGGTAGATCGAAGGTTTGGAGATCGCCGACAAGTATCTACCAGGAGTGAAATCAACTTGAGTCTAATCAACTTTGTGTTGAAGGAGAATAGGGTGAATAGAGTTTATCTTCTGTGTTAAGTCATAGCAACTCCAACCAAACGTAGCCCTTGGGAAGATGGGTGAACTAGTCAACCAAATCTTTCTGTCGCCATCGAGCACCACTGGTTCTATTTTCTTTACTACATTGCTTTCAACAATGATTATGTGTGCTCTTTGATGATAGATATCTGATATGTTACCCTTTGTTCTAATCCTTCGACTTATCTCTCGCAGAGTTCATTGTCTTTCATTGCCTCTTTTGTTGTTCTTCACAATTATCCTTCATAGCTCTATTCGAGTTCTTCTTCATGATTTTAGTTCTATTAGCATGGTGTATCACCATCGTCCTCATTAAGCCTATTGTACACTATGCACGAATCATTATTGCAACTTATCTTGAAGAATTTGTTCCTCACTAGTGAGCTTCATTGCACTCGTACCTATCGATCTTCAATTCCGCTTTTGTGATTAGGATCTTGTTCAATACTTTCGAAAGAAATTTTGAATCTCCCATTCACCTCCTCTAGTCGATATACTCTCAGTCCTAAAAAATCAATCAATTCAACCGCATTGGAAATGAAATATGTCAGCAAACCTTTCATTGTCCCAGTGACATAGAAAATGAGCTTCAAGGTCTCGACGCCAAAGATATCACTAACCATGAAGTTGTGAAGAAACTGCATCAATCTCTTGACAGTTCATTTGACACTCTTGTCTTGATGACTCGTGAACATGCTGATTTCAAAACCCTCAACGCTACTGATATCATGGAAATACTAAACACCTACAAGGAACAAGAAGAAGAGAAGAGAGATCTCTATGGCTTGAGTCAGCGCAAAACTCATGCCCAAGGCTGCAGCTGATTCTTCCTCAGATGGAAATGTCGAAGAATATTCAGATGATCCAAAAAGGTTCAGCAAAGATCTTGTATTTATCACAAAAAGATTCCAGCAACTTCACTGGAAGAGTTCGTTCGAGAAGAAAGGTTCAAGAAATTCTGGCGGGTCAAGATCTTCATCCAAACCCACTAGAGAATACATCTGTTTCAAGTGCAAAAAGCTTGGACAGTTCATTTCGGACTGCCCTCTCTGGGAAGCTGAAGTCTGTGCAAGTGAAAGATATGATTTTGGAACTATCAAGGCAAAAGCAAGAGCAAGAACTACGACTCCAATGAGGAGAAGAAAACGAAGAAGTTGTTCAAGAAGAAGGACAACTGCACATCAAAATCTTCATCAAGAGCTTCCTCAAGGAACCCTTCCAAGTCCTCCTCCAACTTCAAGAATAACTCTCGCGAGGCCAAGTGGTACATCGGCAAGGAGATGGATACCGATGAAAAAGAATCATCTTCCTCCAAAGAAGAAGGTGAATCCGATGAGGATTCCAATTCTAGCATTCCTTGCATAGCCTATGCTTCCTCGACCGCATCGAACTTCTTCGACAAGCACTCAAGAGACGATGAATCTCTTGCCTACTGCTTAATAGCCAAAGCTTCGAAGGAAAAGGTATCCTCTAGACATCACAAGGTTCACTACGGTGATAAATATTCTTCTAAAGAGGATGACCATACTAAAGTGATCAAAATTGCAAATATACAAAAAAAACTATCTTGAGAAAATTGAGAAAACCCTCGGGAAGTCAAAAGGGTTGTTGGTTGAGGAGATGGAGAAAATTCAGTCATTGACCAAAGAGTATTCTACTCTTGAGCCACGAATGGAAGAACTATCAAATCATCATGATTTTCTCTCAGCCGACCACGAAAGATTCACCTATGATTACATGAAAATGAAGTAGGAAATTGAGGCGCTGTGAGAGGCTCATGATGATTTGATCAGAGAACATTCTCTTCTCACCAATCAACTTAAAGAGAAACCTGAAGTGTTTGTGCCACCATGTTTAAATACCTTGAGTGAGCAAATGCAAAATCATCTATGAATGTGTCGTGGGTGTGCACGATAACGAATGGGGCCATCGGCCTCTTGTGGTTCGGAAAGGGGGAAGCTCAGGTTGCACAAAGAGCGAAGGCCGTGGAGCAGCACGACGATGGTGAAACTAGAGGTTTTTACCCTGGTTCGGACCGCCGTGAGGCGTAAAACCCTACTCCTTCTTTTGGTGGACTGGATGGAAGGACACCAAGAACGCGCATCGCTCAAGCTCGGTAAGGTAGCCTCAAGGAGAGCGACTACGCGCGTACAAATGTAGCAGGGTCTGAATCCCTCTCTAGTTTGCCTTGGGTCTCCATTTATAGCTTAACGGGTGACCACCGTGGCAAAACAGTCTATATCTCATGAGTAGACAGCTAACAATGCTACCATAGCTAACTCTGGCAGTTAGGACAAAAGTGCATTAAATGCGCTGCTAGGTGTCATGCTGAGAATGCAGCCCGGCAAGCCTGCCGCGCCGCTTAACCATCTTCCGCGTCTATGCTTGACCTTTAGACGGGTGTCATGTGAGGGTAATCTTTCTTCCAAACGGCTGCCACATGCTTAATGGAAGCCACTTAATCACTCGGGGGCTCGACACCGCACTGATAACAGACTTGCGTTGCAAAGCTATGGAGTAGTGGCCTCTTGGCGGGGAGGTTCGCCCTTTGCGGACCCGGCAAGCCTGCCTGGGAAATCTTGGACTGGCCTCGACCTGGCCAGTCTCTCCTGCCCGGCAAGGTAGGCTTTCCCTAGGTGATGCTCTGTTGTCTTGGTTTGTTTGGTATTCTTAATCTGCTTTTCAACCTCAAAAAGAGTTGCTCTTCTGGCTTAGCCTTGGTTTATATGTGGATGCTGGTCATGCGACGCCGCAGCGCCTGGGTATAACTCTGGGCAGCTAGCGGGAATGTTTGTTGCATCAACAGAAGCACCGGGGCCTTGCTCATACGTGTCGTTGGGCCCCAATAAATACACAGGCAAGCACTTGAGCAAAGCAGCTATGGGGCTTATATTCCATTGGATATCTTCTTTGCTTATTCATTAACCTGTGATTGAATCAGTTTCCGATTTTCTTGTGCGTCATGCAAGATAACATGGGAAGGTAACTCCCATTTTACTCACCCCCACAAACCAAGCCATTTCTGCCACGTACGCTGCATGCATTGCACAGGATTGGTGGCGGATGCGCGAGGCGCGTGAATGAGTGCCATGGTAGAAAGCTTAGCGCCACGGATAGGTGCAATAGGGCGGTCCCTAATTCTGGATGTCGTCTGTGACACAGGAGGGCCGGATTGGTGGAATGGCGTGGTTTACCTCTTGGTGATGGAGGGCCAGCCCCCAGCCACATTCTCCTATAAAGGAGGTGCAGGCGGATGGCTCGTCCACACTCACACACATCTCCTCCTCCTTCTTGTTCTCACATCCCTCCTTCACTATGGTGAGAGGAAGAGGACAGGGTGGTGCTCCAGTAGCGGCGTTGAGGGCTTTCGCTTGACAACGCTTCCCTCCCCCTGCTAGAGACGCAGGGGCGGAGTCCAGCGCACGTGGCAGTGGCGTAGGATGATGGCACGACTCTCGCGGCACCCGGGGACGATGGGGCGTGGTGGTGGTGCTTTGGTAGCTCATCCCCCAGTGGTTTCGGTCATGATGGAAGGCCGCGTCGGGAACCAGCCATTGGAGTTCATCACCCGGCTGCGGATGCCTCCGCGCAGCCATCTTCGGCTTCCTACTCCTTTCGCAAGGACGATGGAGGTTGAACAGCCGTCGAGGTTGATGCTGCATATGAGGGGTTACTCCAATGGTAGCATGCGGGCAAATGTTGATTTGCCTGGCCCCAATGTCAAGCTCTTCCGATGCGACTGGAAAACTTTTGCTCGTTCCCGCAGCTTGGCGGCTATGCCCATGCTTCATTTGAAATTAATGGAGTCCACATTGCTCTCAATCGAAGTCTTCGGGTATTCGGTGCTCTCTTAGGGTGCTGCGCGGAGAGCATGACTAACGACGAAAGCTCCTCTTCAAGAGACAGCGACGAGGAGGACAATGATGGGGAGAGCATGAAGGCTACCACACGGACTCAAGCTGAACGACAGTCGCACCGTCAGCGTCAGCTAGGCACCGGCAGCACCACCATCTACACATGAGTCTTCTTCCTCGGCAGAGTGATTTGTTAGTGTGTTGGGTGTGGATGTCTCCGCTCCCTCCAACTGGACCCCGGCAGGCTTCCTCGTGGACTCTTGCTTCGTCTTCCTTGCCGGTGTCCCTCCTGTCGTGCTCCTCGGGTCCTGACAGTGGTGGCCAGGGCATAGCCTAGCTGCTCCCTCCGCCCATCACCTTCGTCTGTGCCCTCCCGATCTTGTCAGGATGCGTTCCGCTGGCCCTGTCGGGGTCAGGATAGGCTTCTGCCTAGGCGCTTCTTTTGCCCTCTTCACCTCCGACTATAGTTCCTAGGAAGAGAGGGACGGGAAAGGGATTACGGGGCACTTATCTTTTTTTTCAATCTAAAAATCTTTAGTTCAAATTATGTAAACCCTCCCACCCAAGTTTGTACTTTGTAAGGTTTGTACTTGTTTATCTGCATATTAATGAAAAAAATTTGCTTCCTGGGAACTTGTGTATGTGTAATGTCCATGCAGAGAAATGTTTCCTCTATACCTTTGAGGAAATAAAGCCTATCGGCAAGATATCTCCGATCCCTTCCATTGCTGTCGAGGAGCTCGGCTTGTCGGGCAAGGAGCATGGAAGGTGTAACATCCCAAAATTTTAATTTGGAATGTTATACATTAGATCATCATGCATATCATATTTTTCTTGATTTTGGTGATCCGAGAAAATCCTAAGCAACTCAAGGACCCTCAAAGAGAGTTGGGGATTTCTAATTTTTCATATTTGAGGTTTCTCAAATCTTGAAAATAGGATCGTTTGATTTTATTTATTTTATCTTCAAGTATTTCTATCATAAATAAATGAGAGAGGGAGTAAAATGACTCTCCCAAAAATAAGAAATACGGAGGGTTTAATAAGAAAAATCAAACAAGTTTTATTTGGAGTTTTATTTGGATTTTATTTGAATTAGGAAAAATTGCATGTTTTCAAAAATGCATTTTAGTGCCAAGAAAATATTCATCTTGTTCTAAATATTTTATTTAGACGGTGAAATTTTATTTTGGCAATTTCTAGATTTTATTTTATTTTCTAGAGTTATTTTAGCGCCGACGTATAATTAATTAAAAAAAATAGGGGGACCCGACCCGACTGGGCCGAAGCCCAGCCGAGCAGGCCCATCGCCGCCGCGCCGCCTTCCCCGCGTCACCGGCCGTGGCCGCATTGGACTCCACCGCCACCGCCATGGCTTGCCCCCTTCCCCAAGCTAGCCACCCCCCCTCCTATATATATAGACGCCCCCCCTTCCACCGCACCCCGCCGCGCCGCAAGCCACCCCGCCGCGCCGCTGCCGCCCCTCGCCGCCAGCCACCGCAACCGCCCGCCGTCTTCGGAAGCCGCCGCCGCCGGTTGTTTTCGACGAGGTAGCCGCCGCCGGTTTTCTCTAGAAGACCGTTGGTTTTTTTAGAACCCCTAGTCGTTTTGTTAGATTGGTTTTATTAGATCGGTTTTCGGTTTTATTTCTCTAATTTAGTTAAGTAGTAAACGTTCACCCATTCGTTCGTTCTAACGAATGAATTCGTCGTTTAGTCTCAGCTGACGAACATCCATTCGTTAAGCTGTTTTAGTTCTCTTTTTCGCAGTTATTTTTCTGATCGCAATCTTTGATCTGATCTTCGTTCTAGTTTAACTTTTCGCTCGTTTATTGGAATCAGGTGATTCAAGCGCCTAGAGTTTCATCTCGAAATTCTCTTTCCGTTTAACCTAGTCACTCAAGCGTTTGCCTCAGCTAAATTTGGACTTAGGTCCAGATTGGTTCGGTAGTTGTTTCTCTTTCGTTGCTTTTCTTTTGCCGTTTCTTTTGCAAACCGGAGTTCTTAAGTTTGTGATTCCCGTAGCATGCACGCATGGTGAACCGCTATGTGGCGAAGTTAGAGCATGAGGTATTTGTAGATTGTCATCCTTTGTGTGGAGGTCGGGGGTGTGCGATGGTTAACTCCTACCAACCTCCCCCCCAGGAGCATGCGTTGATTGCTTTGTTTTGATGACTCGTAAATTTTTGCAATAAGTATATGAGTTCTTTATGACTAATGTTGAGTCCATGGATTATACGCACTCTCACCCTTACACCATTGCTAGCCTCTCTTGTGCCGCTGAGCGCTCTATTTCACACGTGCTCGCTTCCACGCCTGCCGCAGCTTGCCAAACCGTGCCACCATCTTTGTCTCAACTTCTACAGCACCCCCCTGGCACTCGCCGATGATGGAGCTCACCGCAGCGAGCACGGGTGTGGTCTGACCAAGGCAACAGTGCGGTGCGCACTTTGCTCGCCGCCATCCCTATGATCATGTGCTCGTCTCCGTTCGTCCACAGCTCCCGCATGAACCCCGTCGCCTTCTCCCCCTCTCACTGACGCCGTTCATCACCGAGCGCAGCGTCTAGGTGTCGTCGGCGGAGCCCCGATCCCCCTCTCGGCTCGCCTATATATAGGACCCCTCCCAGCCTTCCCAAGCATCTCGCTCCACTCCCACACACACCACAACTGTGTAGAAACGCGTGGCCCGGCCGAGCAGGCCGGAGGCCGCCGTCCCTGAGGTTGAGCTCGCCGGCGATCCCCTCGGGTCGTCGCGGTAGCTCCATCCCCTGTTAGGCCAGGGCAACACTTCCAGAGCCTCCGCCACTCTCTGGTGGTGCTGTTCCACCTAGTTGGAGCCCCTGGAATCACCGTTGCTCGCCGTCTTCCTCAACTCCGGCGACCACCCCGTTCTGTCTCCGCCTGCGAGGCTATTTTTGACGCCGTCCGACCACCCATAGCTACGCTACAGGTACGGGCTGGTGCGCCTCGACCTCCTCTGTTGATCTATTCCTCCCATCTTGGCCAAGGAGCTCACGTCGCCGGCGTGCGCTCCGGCGAGGCCACAGTCGCCCCTGTTATTCTCCCTCTCTCCCCCTCACCTGACAAGCGGGGCCCGCTAGTCAGCCTCTCTGTACTCGCATGAAGTGGTACGAGTGGTGGCGGTCTGGGCCTTTACGCCTTTGACGTCACCCCCATTCTCAGTCTGTTTATTTAAATTTCAAATTTATATATATTCCACAACACTTCAAACTGCAATAAATTTTTAACCATAAGTCCAAATGAATTGATTCTTTTTGCATTGTGTTCTTTGTAAATAAATCTTGCAACACACCAAAGATGAGACTTTTCTGTGCTGTGTGGATTTTCTGGTGAATTTTTGAATGGTTCTTGATATTTTCTTTTTGTACTTTTAAATCTTTTCAGAATGTGAAGCTTGTCTTGAGGATCACCAGGAGGTTTGTGAACCTCATTTGCACTAAGGCAAGCCACAGCAACATTTTCATGGTGCCAATTCAATATTTGTGATTTTCCAGCTTGAATAAATGATTTAATCCATGCACATGAATTATTTTTGTTAATTACATTCTGTTGGTTGCTGTATTTAGTTGTTATATTTAATGTATAGAAAGTTGGAAGTTGATTTAAGTTGTTAAGATAACTAGAAGATAGATTGGGTCATGAAGAACTAATATGGGTATGAATATAAATAGTGATGTGAAGGTATTTTCTTGCATAAGAACTATGGTAAAATTTTGCTTGAATATATTCTGTTTTTAACTAAAAATAAATCATAACCAGAAGAATATTGGAAGTTGTGATGCTTGCACTTAGTAGGGTAAAGTTGATCTAGTTCTTTACGTTAATGCATATTGGTATGTTGCATTTGCATGGCATTTTATGACACCGGTTATTTTATTTAAGTTGAACCTGCTAATAACTCAACTTGAATAATTTGTTGACCGGGTCATGGTGCCACTAAATTGAGTTTTTCCCATTGCAATCACATTTGCCTTTATGGGAAGGTCTTTATTCGGTTCGTTGTCATGCCTCTGGTCGGTACCTCCAAGTTGGGTATGTTATGGGCGTGCGGTACCCTGGCTTGGTAAGCAGACATAACCTTGAGTGCTCGTTGTTGAGTTTATGGTACCGAGTCCCTGTTTGGGACAATTTATGTTTGGCCACGAAGGTGGTCGGTGTGCCTTTGGTAGGCACGGGGCCACCCAGGACTATTTTGATGGGGAATGAGTCGGAGTGGCCGGGAGAGTGTCATGGCAATGGAAGGGTTTTGTCGGAATGTCGGTTGTCCACCCGAATGGGAAAGCGAGGCCATGGGTTCCGTGGTGTGGGTACAGTGCACTACCTCTGCAGAGTGTAATTAATCTATCGATAGCCGAGACCACGGTCATGGGCACGCTCGAAAGTAAGTCACACCATGGGTCAACATTTAATAAAATTTTGCTCACTAAGTTATAATTTTTGCACTATAAAAATGGTGGAAGAGCCACCGAGATGATTTGAGACCAAGTATGGTCAGGGTTGTAATCACCGGAAAGATCATGAGTTATGTCCTGTTGAGATGGACAAGTTGATATGTTGAGAAAGATCACCGTTGGTAAGTCAGTCCGAGGGACTGGTTTTACAAGGGCATGAGCACATCATGTTAGTTATATTCATACTCACGTATGGTGTTGCATTTTAATAATTGAATAATTATCATGATATTATTTGTCATTATGATCTTGTTTTCTATAAGCTTGCAAGTACATTCAATGTACTGACCTGGCCAACCAAAATTCCAAGGTAAACTTCAAGGACAACCAAAATCCTAAGCTTGGGGATGCCTGGGGCATCCCCTCTTTCGTATTCATCTATCAGTAACTATACTCGGGACTATATTTTTATTCACCACATGATATGTGTTTTGCTTGGAGCGTCATGTATGATTTGAGTCTTTGCTTTTTAGTTTTCCACAATCATCCTTGCTGGACACACCTTTTGAGAGAGATAAATATGGTTTAGAATTTTTAGAATAATCTATGTGCTTCACCTATGACTTTTGAGCCAGATGGTTTTGTTCTAGTGCTTCACTTATATCTTTTAGAGCCCGGTGGTGGTTTTATTTTGTAGAAATTGTTGATCTCTCATACTTCACTTAAATCTATTTGAGAGTCTTTTAGAACAGCATGGTAATGTGCTTTGGTTATAAAACTAGTCCTAATATGATAGGCATCCAAGATGAGTATAGTAAAAACTTTCACGTAAAGTGCATTGAATACTAAGAAAAGTTTGACACTTGATGATTGTTTTGAGATATGAGGATGGTGATATTAGAGTCATGCTAGTAGAGTAGTTGTGAATTTGAGAAATACATGTGTTGAGGTTTGCAAGTCCCGTAGCATGCACGTATGGTAACCTTGTGTGAAAAATGTGAAGCATGAGGTATTTCATTGAGTGTCATCCTTTGTGTGGAGGTCAGGGGCATGCGATGGTTAACTCTTACCAACCTCCCCCCTAGGAGCATGCGTGTAGTACTTTGTTTTGATGACTTGTAGATTTTTGCAATAAGTATGTGAGTTCTTCATGACTAATGTTGAGTCCACGGAATATACGCACTCTCACCCTTCCACCATTGCTAGCCTCTCTCGTACCGCGCAACTTTCACCGGTCCCATACACCCACCATATACCTTCCTCAAACAGCCACCATACCTACCTATCATGGCATTTCCATAGCCATTCCGAGATATATTGCCATGCAACTTTCCACCATTTCGTTTGCTATGACACACTTCATCATTGTCATATTGCCATGCATGATCATGTAGTTGACATCGTATATGTGGCTCGGCCACCATGCATAATTTTTCATACATGTCACTCTAGATTCAGTGCACATCCCAGTACACCGCCGGAGGCATTCATATAGAGTCATACTTTGTTCTAGTATCGAGTTGTAATATCGAGTTGTATATCAATAAAAGTGTGATGATCATCATTATTAGAGCATTGTCCCATGTGAGTACAGGCCAAATAAAAAAAAGAGATGGCCCAAAAAAATATAGAGAGGGGCTCAAAAAAAGAAAGCCCCTCCAAAAAAATGAGAGAAAAGAGAGAAGGGACAATGCTACTATCCTTTTTCCACACTTGTGCTTCAAAGTAGCACCAAGTTCTTCATGATAGAGAGTCTCTTGTTTAGTCACTTTCATATACTAGTGGGAATTTTCATTATAGAACATGGCTTGTATATTCAACGATGGGCTTCCTCAAATCCCCTAGGTCTTCATGAGCAAGCAAGTTGGATGCACACCCACTTAGTTTCTTTTGTTGAGCTTTCATACATTTTTAGCTCTAGTGCATCCGTTGCATGGCAATACCTACTCACTCACATTGATATCTATTGATGGGAATCTCCATAGCCCGTTGATACGCCTAGTCGATGTGAGACTATCTTCCTCCTTTCTGTATTCTCCACAACCACCACTCTATTCCACCCGTAGTGCTATATGCATGGCTCACGCTCATGTATTGCGTGAAAGTTGAAAGGTTTGAAAAAATTGAGTATGAAAACAATTGCTTGGCTGAAACTGGGGTTGTGCATGATATGAATATTTTGTGTTATGAAGAGGGAGCATAGCCAGACTATATGATTTTGTAGGGATAACTTTCTTTAGCCATGTTATTTTGAGAAGAAATGACTGCTTTGTTAGTATGCTTGAAGTATTATTATTTCTTATGTCAATATAGACTTTTGTCTTGAATCTTTCGGGTCTGAACATTCATGACACAATAAATAGAATTACTTGAAATTATGTTGGTTAGCATTACACATAAAAAATTCTGTTTTTATCATTTACCTACTCGAGGATGAGTAGGAATTAAGCTTGGGGATGCTTGATACGTCTCCAATGTATCTATAATTTTTGATTGTTCCATGCTATTATATATGATGTTTTGGATGTTTAATGGGCTTTATTATACACTTCTATATTATTTTTGGGACTAACCTATTAACCCAAAGGCACAGTCCATATTGTTGTTTTTTTGCCTATTTCAGGGTTTTGAAGAAAAGGAATATCAAACGGAGTCCAAACGGAATGAAACCTTCGGGAGAGTTACTTTTGGAATGATATCTTCAAGAGCGACTTGAGCACCAAGGCAGAGGATACCCGTGGTGCCCACAAGGGTCCAGGGCGCGACCCCACCCTCGTGGGCCCCATGATGCTCCACCGACGTACTCCTTCCTCCTATATACACCCATGTACCCTGAAAACATCAAAGCAACAGAGAAAACCCTAATTCCACCACCGCAACCTTCTGTTCCTATGAGATCCCATCTTGGGGCCTATTCCGGAGCCCCATCGGAGGGGGGATCTTCCACGGAGTGCTTCTACATCAACGCCATCGCCTCACCATGAGTTGTGAGTAGTTTACCATAGACTTTTGGGTCCATAGTTAGTACCTAGATGACTTCTTCTCTCTTTTTGGATCTCAATACCAAGTTCTACTTGGTCTTCGAGGAGATCTATTCGATGTAATCTTTTTGCGGTGTGTTTGTCGAGATCCGATGAATTGTGGGTTTATGATCAAGATTATCTATGAGAAATATTTGGTTCTTTTCTGAATTCTTTTATGTATGATTATAATATCCTTGCAAGTCTCTTTGAATTATCAGTTTGGTTTGGCCTACTAGATCTATAGTTCTTGCAATGGGAGAAGTGCTTGGCTTTGGGTTCAATCTTGCGGTGTCCTTTCCAAGTGACATCAGGGGCAGCAATGCACGTATTGTATTGTTGCCATCGAGGATAAAAAGATGGGGTTTATATCATATTGCTTGAGTTTATCCCTCTACATCATGTCATCTTGCTTAAAGCATTACTCTGTTTTTATGAACTTAATACTCTAGATGTATGCAGGATAGCGGTTGATGTGTGGAGTAATAGTAGTAGATGCAGAATCGTTTCGGTCTACTTGTCACGGACGTGATGCCTATATATAATGATCATGCCTAGATATTCTCATAATTATTCGCTTTTCTATCAATTGCTCGACAGTAATTTGTTCACCCACCGTAGAATTCTGCTATCATGAGAGAAGCCACTAGTGAAACCTATGGCCCCCGGGTCTATTCTCAACATATCAATCTACAATATATTTTACTTTGCTGTTTTTACTTTCTGTTATTATATCCAAAAATACCAAAAATATCAAACGATCCTATCTATCAGATCTCACTTTCGTAAGTGACCGTAAAGGGATTGACAACCCCTTATTGCGTTGGCTGCGAAGTTCTTATTTGTTTGTGCAGGTGCGAGGGACTCGCGCGTGGTCTCCTACTGGATTGATGCCTTGGTTCTCAAAAACAGAGGGAAATACTTACGCTACTGTGCTGCATCACCCTTTCCTCTTCGAGGGAATACAACGCAAGCTCGAGAAGTAGCAAAGGACAAAGGTCCCTGGTTCCACAAGGAGCTTCTCGGCAGCACACTTTGACAAATGATTAGCAGCACTGTTTTCCGCACATGGCACGTTCTCTATTTGTAATCCATCAAAGTGTTCCTCCAACCTTCTCACTTCTTCAACATATGCTTCCATCAATGGTCTCTGATAATCCTTGTTGACATGTCTCACAACAAGCTATGAATCTCAACGGATGATGAACTTCTTGATTCCCAACTCTATTGTGATCCTGAGCCCGGCAAGGAGCCCTTCGTATTCAGTAGTGTTGTTGGTAGCTTCTTTCTGGGGAAAGTGCATCTGAACTAGGTACTTGAGGTGCTCTCCAGTGGGAGTGACGAAGAGCACGCCGGCTCCCGCACCCTGCAACGAGAAGGCACCAACGAAGTTCATCTAGAGTGGGTGTCCATTCTACAACGAATTTCGCAAGTGCTCTCCTTTGAATGGTAAAGGTGCTTTCGTACTTCAACCCGAAGCTCCACAGGTCCAATGCCCATTCAACTATCCTGCCGGTGGCCTTGGGATTCCTTAGTATTTGTTGTAGAGGAAAGCAGGTAACAACCGTGATCTGTTGGGCTTGAAAGTAGTTGCGCCGCTTCCTCTAGGCCATGATGAGGCCAAAGATCAATTTTTGCACCCCAGAATACCTTGATCTAGCCCCCCTACAACTAGGAGCCGACAAAGTAGACTGGCCGCTACAACACTTTCCTCCTTGCCATGGTCTTGGGTTCGCCTTCACCGCTCGACTCTGCGTTCTCATGATATGCACCTTTTCTTGCAGTAGCTAGTTCACTTTCCTTCCTAGGGCGGATAGTAGTTGTTGTTGTTTCTTCTTCTATCTCCTGTTGGGCCACCAGTGCCGCACTAAGCACTTGATTGGTTGCCGCTAAACAGAGCAGCAACGGCTCTTGTGGTTTAGGAGCAACCAAGGTGGGGACAGAGGAAAGATAGGCTTTTAGGTCTCGCATCACTACTTTTGCTTCCGGGGTCCAGTTCATGGGCCATGCCTTCTTCAAAATTTTGAAGAACAGCAGGGCGCTCGACGTACTTCGAAATGAAGCTGCTCAGCGTGACTATGCATCCTGTCAAGCACCACATGTCATTGACTGTCTTGGGTGCTTGAAGCTTCTCTATCGCACTGATCTTGTCGGGGTTGGCCTCTATCCCCCGGTGAGATACAAAGAAGCCAAGTAACTTGCCGGAGGGAATGCCAAACACACACTTCTCTAGATTCAGCTTCAAGTTGAGCTTGCGCAAGTTTGCGAAGGTTTATTCTAGGTCTTGAATAAGTGTTAATCTATCCTTGGTCATGACCACAATGTCATCCACGTAAGCTTCAATATTCTTGTGCAACTAAGGCCCAAAACAGATTTGTACTACTCTCGCAAAGGTGGATCATGCGCTCTTCAGCCCGAAGGGCATCCGTACAAAGCAGTACGTGCCACATGGGGTCATGAACGCGGTCTTCTCATCTTCCTTGGACATGAATATCTGGTGGTCGCCGGAGTAGGCATACAGAAAAGAAAGAAGATCACAAACGGCAGTGCAATCCATGATTTGGTCGATGCGCAGCCAGGGGAACGGGTCCTTCGGGCATGCTCTATTCAGGTCTGTGAAGTCTATGCAAAGCCTCCACTTCACATTCGCCTTGCTCACTACTACCGGGTTTGCCAACCATGTTGGATGCAATACTCCTCTGACCTAACCAGCTACTTTAAGTTTCTTGATTTCCTCGACAATGAAGTACTGCCGCCCCAAGGTTTATTTCTCGACCTTCTGCTTCATAGGTCGGGCATGGGAGCGGACATCAAGATGGTGCTCGATTACCTCCCTAGGAACATCGGGGATGTCAGATGGCTGCCAAGCAAACACATCGACATTCGCCCGTAGGAAGGCAAAGAGCGCGCTTTCCTATTTTTCATCCAGGGTTGAGCTGATATTGAACGTACCATCAATGCCAACCAGCCCTGTCGGAACCCTCTTCACAGTTGGTACAACAACCTTGGACCTCTTGCCATTAGCGCTCTTCGGCAAGTCATCGATGTCCGTAGCACACTTAGAAGGGGTGCGCTTCTAAGATTTCTTGCCGTCATCTCTGCTAGCCTTTTTTTCCTTTCTCCTCGATGGTAGGTGTAGCTTCAGCGGCTTCAACAGTGACTGCTTTCAGGTACATCTTGTCTACGCAGATGACTGCGTCCTTCTTGTGTGACGGGATGGAAATGATGCTGGCGGCGTCCTGGGAATAGGGGTACCCAGACTTGCCTTCCTACGAGCAGGACCTCCCTGGGGCAGTCTCTCTAGGCAGGCTCCCGAGGAGCGCAGATATATATGCAAGGTGTACCTCACAAGGTTCATCTGACGTGAGCCATGATGACCAAGGCCAGGCGGGCTCTAGTGGGCGCAGTGTACCAGTTTCCTCTTTGGTGCTAAGAGGGCAAGCGCAAGCGTGGAGTCCCGAGGGATCAGGCAAAGGTTCCCATATCGGTGCAACAAGACCAAGGACCATCATGGCTGCAAAATGGAGGTCATCGTGTAGCCCGACGCGGCGTCACCACCAGAGCCTTTGGGAGGCGGAGACTACTTTTGCCATGATAACTTGTACTAGCTATTCCCCTTCAAATTTGGCCATTGTGGGATCCCTTCCCTCCAATATTTGGGAAGGAGACCAAGGCCACTATAAACATGACGTAGCCACCACCATAGAGGGGATCAGATTGATTCCACCCTGACCATACCACAAGCTCATCTGAGCCCAAGAACACCTCTCCTCCGGAGGCTGTTCACCCCTTGTTCTTGTTCGTCCTCGGCCATACAAGGCAATCCACCACACACACTCGTGTAGGGTATTACACCTCAAGGTGGCCCAAACCAGTATGATCCTCTATGTCCCTTGTTCTACGAGTTCGTCGAGCTAGGCTGTGGAATCATAGGGCAAGCACGATGGGGAGAGAGAGTGTTCTTCGTGCGCATGCCAGAGTTCGAACCTCTGAAGGGTTTGCGGAACCCGAAATCCGACATTTGGCACGCCAGGTATGGGTATGCCGAAACCTCTCTTCCGTTGATCGACGCATCACCGTTCCCCCACTTGCATGGCTGACGCTCGCCGTGCCTGTGCTGAGCGACGGGCCGCCCACGCCGCCCGCGTCGCTCACACAGCTCTTGCCGGCGGACCTCCTCGCCGTTCTCCATTGCCCGCCGCCAACGCAGCCACCGGCCCGACACGAGCAGTAGGCCTCATTGTTGCATCCCTCTGAGGTGTGATGGACGCACCACAACCCCGTCGCTGACCCCCGCTGGCTCGTCGTCCCATGGCCATCGCCGACCCGCGGACGCGCTGGCTGCGCTGCTCATGGCGCGCGAGCTCTTGCACTACCGCCTCGTCTACGACCTCTATGAAGACTAGCTCGATCGCATCACCGAGCTCGTCAGCTCCGCTGGGGGCTCCCGTGCCCCGTACCTTCCACTACCTCGGCCGCCTGCCCTTGTGGGTGACATGGCCCATGAAGCGCCTCTGCCACCTCCGCATCAAGGCGTCGTCCACGATCCAAGGCACGCGGCCACATGGCACAACCCACCGCGCGGGGCGCCCGTGCACGAAGAAGGAAGCTGCCAAGAGATCCAGCGGCCTCAAGGAGGGGCTCATGCACTCCTTCCGCCGCCACGTACAGACCGTGCGCCCCCTACAGTGGTGGAGCTCGGAAACCAAGACCAAGCTCCGCCTCCATGATAGGATTCAGTGTCAACGGCGGGCTGCAAGGCCCTCACCCCCGAGCTACGGAACGTCAACTGGCTCAAGAAGTTCAATCCCGACCTGCCTCCACGCTATGACGGCACCCCCGACCCTGCTGAGTTCCTGCAGCTCTATAAGCTAAGCATCGAGGCGTCCAACGGCGACGAGAAGATCATGGCAAACTGGTTCCCCATGGTGCTCAAGGACGGTGCGCACTCGTGGCTCCTGAACCTGCCCGTGGGATCGATCTCCTCCTGGGGTGAGATGCGCGAGCGTTTCATTGCCAATTTCCCAGGCACCCGCGACCACCTACCGACCGCAGGAGACCTGCGGTGCATCAAGCAACAACCAGGGGAAACCTTGCAAAAGTACATCCAATGTTTCACGAGCGTCCGCCTCAAGATCTCCAAGGTCACGCACGAGGCCATCATCTCAGCATTCTCCAATGGCATCCGCGATGTCAAGATGAAGGAGGAGCTTGCCATTCACGAAGATTTGTGCACAACCCTAGAGCTGTTCAACCTCGCGACCTAGTGCACCAGAGCTGAGGAGGGGCGCCTTTCCCTCGTCGAGCTCCCCGCTGCTGACCCTGAAGACAAGAAGGCCAAGGCTAAAGACGTGAAGCGCAAGGGATGAAGCATGGACGCGACCACCCAGAGTCATCCAAGAGCAATCGCCCATTCCGCGCCTTCCACAACGTGTATAGCCACAGCACCAATGACTGCCAGGAGCTCAGGGCAATCCGAGACAGGCACATCGGCCGACACCCCGAGTGGAATGATCGGGGCTACGGTCGTGGAGTTAGCCGGACTGGGGTCGCTGGGACGACCGCGGCCCCCGGCAGGAGTGGCATGATCAGCCTCGTGAGAATCGCTGGCACGATCAGCCTCGCGAGGACGCCTGGAGGGACCAGCCTCGCGAGGGTGCCTGGAGGGACCAGCCTCGTGACGGCCATCATCCTCCCTCCCCTGCCACCACTAAGGAGGAACGACGACCAAGACGATGGAGCTGGGGGCTTCCAGGAGCCTCGCGCCATCGCTTGCATCTTGGGCGGTGCACAGGCTCCAGCCCCTCAGCGTACCTTCAAGCAGTTCACCCTAGAAGTAAACGCAGCTCTCCCTAGGATAGAGGCCACACGGCCGCTCAAGTGGTCCAAGTGCGCCATCACCTTCTGCTCCGCTGACCAGCTCAAGTGCACGGCGACTACCGGTGCTCTCCCAATGATCTGCTCACCTGTCATCAGCAATGTCCAAGTCACCAAGACCCTCATCGATGGCGGTGCAGGGCTCAATGTTCTTTATGTCGATACGTTTGACCGTCTCCAAGTGCCTTATGACCAGCTGCATCCCGCCAGGCCTTTCCCAGGAGTGACTGACGGCTCCACCACCCCTACGTACAGATCCGGCTCCCCATTACCTTCGGCACCCACGACAACTACCACACCGAGCTCAGCGACTTCGACATCGCGCACATCCGCCTCCCGTACAACGCCATCCTTGGGTATCGAGCCCTGGCCAAGTTCATGGCCGTAACTCACCATGGCTACAACATCCTCAAGACACCAGGGAGCCGAGACATAATCACCGTCGCTTTTGAAGAAAAGGACGTAGTGTGCTCCCTCGAGCGTGCTTACCAGGCTACAGCACTCGAAGACCCCGACAACGAAGACATCATATACCCCCCTAAAGTTATCCCGAAGAAGAAGAAGCAGCTACTAGCCGTGCCTCAGGATCTGCACCCATGGACGGGGCGCCTCCCTCCCTTGCATAGGAAGGCGTGCCCAGGGCCCTCCTCAAGCTGGTCTCGGGGGCTCTCCTCTCGAGGGCCGCCGACCTAGCGAATGTCTTGAGGGAGGTTCTCGGGCACCATGTCAATATCAAGAGAGCTTAAGGCGCAAGTCGCCAAGTGCTCAGGAGTTCATCGACCAAACCATCGAAGACTTGCAGGTACCAAGGGCGATGCGGGCCGAGCGCCGCCCGGCACCGCGTAATGCAGCTGTCGTCCCAGGCTCGGGTGACGGGCTGCGTGTCTGCATCGACGTGCCAGGACTCAACATGATCGTGTCTCAGGAACTCTACTGGCCATCTAAGGTGGGCCGGTGCGAGGGCCCTCCTTACAGCTACATTCGCATACCCTTCGGAAATTGAAATATAATGTTTTCTTCTTTCATGTCAATAATTGCACCAATCGTTCTAAGGAATGGTCTACCAAGAATAATAGGGCAAGTTGGATTGCAATCCATATCAATAACAATCAAATCTATGGGCACATAATTCCTATTTGCAATAATAAGAACATTGTTAATCTTTCCCATAGGTTTTTTAATATTGGAATCGGCTAGATGCAAATTTAAAGAGCAATCATCATGTTTATGGAAACCTAACACATCACATAGACTTTCGTAATACTAGAAACACTAGCACCCAAATTACACAAATCATTACACTCATAATCTTTGATTTTAATTTTAGTATTAGGTTCACAATCATCATGAAGTTTTCTAGGGATTGAAACTTCCAACTCAAGTTTTTCCTCAAAAGATTTCATCATAGCATCAACAATATGTTTCGTAAAAGGTTTATTTTCATTGTAAGCATGAGGATAATTTAGCATGGATTGTAACAAGGCAATACATTCTATTAAAAAGCAACTAACATAATTAAATTCCTTGAAATCCAAAGTAGTGGGTTCATTGCTAGCTAAAGTTTTGACCTCTTCAATCCCACTTTTATCACTTTTTTCACTAAGATCGTTATTCTCCAAATTATCTGGATGCCTTCTAACTAAAGTTGAATCATCCCTAGTCCCATAGTTTTTAAATATTATCATTAGCAAACAAATAGTCAATAGGATTCAGGCCAACTATCTTAAGGTCTTCATCATTATTATCGCCAAAACTAGAAGAATGCTTCTTTTCTAGCAATTCTCTTTTAGCACGCAACCTAGCCGTTTTTTCCTTGCACTCATTAGTAGAAACTTGCATAACTTTCAGAGACTCATTAATATCATGCTTTGCTGGAATAGATCTAATTTTTAAGGAATCAATCTCATGAGAAATTATATCAACATTCCCAGTCAAATCATCAATCTTAAGCGATTTTTCTTCTACCATAGCATTAAAAACTTTTTGGGAATTTATAAATTCCTTAGTGGTACTCTCAAGATCAGAAGGTACTTTGTTATAATTTCCATAAGAATTGTTGTAGGAATTACCATAATTATTAGAGGAATTACTAGGAAACGGCCTAGGGTTAAAATTGCCTCTATATGCGTTATTACCAAAATTATTCCTACCAACAAAATTCACATCCATAGATTCATTATTATTCTCAAGAAAAGTAGACAAAGGCACATCATTAGGATCCATAGAAGAACCCTTGCTAGCAATAAATTTCATAAGATCATCCATCTTTCCACTCAAAACATTTATTTCTTCAATAGCATGCACTTTTTTACTAGTAGATGATCTTTCGGTATGCCATTGACAGTAATTTACCATAATATTATCTAGGAGTTTAGTAGCTTCTCCTAATGTGATTTCCATGAAAGTACCCCCCCCCCCGGCCGAATCTAAGAGATTTCTAGATGCAAAATTCAATCCGGCATAAAAAATTGTATGATCATCCATAAACTTAAACCATGAGTGGGGTAATTTCTTATCATTAATTTCATCCTTTCGCAAGATTGTGCAACATGCTCATATTCTAGTTGTTTAAATTTCATTATATCGTTCCTAAGGGAGGTGATCTTAGAGTGTGGAAAATACTTGGAAATAAAGGCATCTTTACACTTATTCCATGAATCAATACTATTTTTAGGCAAAGATGAAAACCAAGTTTTCACACGATCAAGTACACTACAAAAAACACCTCCGTGATAATACTTGTTTGTCACAGAAGGTCACGTTTTCTGTCATCCATGTACATCCATGACGATTTTATGACAGAATCAAGACAGTCATACATGTGCTGTCGCAGATGTGTTCCATGACAATACCAAAATTATCATCACGGAAGTGTTCACGTCCATGACAATAACTGGCGCGTCATTGAAGTGCTTTTGTCAAGGGTAACTGGCACGTGGCATCCACCGTAATGGGTCATTGTTAAGCTATCGGGTCCGGTTTTGGATCTGATAACCCGCTAACAGCGAGGACCAATGGGAATTTTCCACGTGTAAAATTCTCATTGGCTGAAGAAACCACATGTCATCTCCACGTGCGGACAGATGTCAACCAACCAATGGACAGGAGGCGACAATGATATGTTGACACGTGGCACAACCCAATAATGGCCCATTCAGGTCAAAAGGCCGGCCCGTTTGACTTGATCAAAGTATAACGGGCCGGCCCATCAAAAGCATGCTAACGGCCTACTCGCATATAGCTCATTCAGGCCCGATAACTCATGGCCCATTATGGACTTTCTCAATTCGGCCCACTAGCTTCATCCTAGCCGTCCTATATGATTTCAGCCCTTTGTAATATCCAGCCCATGTACGGCCCATAATGTCTTTCGACCCATATGAGGCCATCTGTAACTCTTGGCCCATTAACGGCCCGTAGTAAACAATATATCGCTTCATACCCATAAATGAACCATTACTCCATTGCGCCATTCCCAACCCGTGTTATCTTTCAGCCTTCTATGGGCCCATTTATTCTTGGGTTGATTTGCAGCTCTCGGTTGCTTATGGCCCGTTACTGGCCTTTTCCGCTTGTGGGCCAAATTATGCATGTGTTTAAAGTTGGTCCATTTATGGCTCGTTAATCCATTGGGACGTTTTCATAGCGTCATCAAATACGGCCCATTAAGGACCGATTATGCCTGTTGATACAATTGAGCCCGTTATACTCGTCGGCCTCTTAAAGGCCCATTATGCTCGTCCCATGAATGGATGACTACCACTCTAGCCTGTTTACGGCCCATAAAACGGTCCGTTATTGGCCCATGTTTGGCCAATCGGTAATACGACTTGTAGAAGGCCCATTGATTCTACGACCCATAGAAGGCACGTAGAAGGCCCATGGTCACTAAAGTAGATAGTAGGACCATGGTGACAACGGTCCGTATGTTGTCCATGGTTATCGTGGCCTAGTTTTAAATAATAGGTTATGGCGTCGACTAGCACACTGCGGAAAAAGAACTGCACTGACTACAAGCAAACAAAAAAACAAGACAACAAGGAAATAAATAAGCAAGCAACATACACTAGGCTATTACAGATAAACAAGACAACAAGGAAATAAATAAGCAAGCAACATACACTAGGCTATTACGGCTATTACACATATTACAACCACTAGGCATCAAAGTTCGCCACCAGTGCAAATACGAGGAACAAAGCAGCATATTACACACACTGGTTGTCAAAGTTGGTGACCAGTGCAAATAAACGCCGCAGCCAAACAAGTCCAGAACTGAAACCACTTCACAAGAGCTCAAGAAACAATATCTTGGGTATCCATCATGCTGGCAAAATGCCTAGCAAGCTTATTAGCTTTCTCTTGTTCGGAACTTAAATCCTCCAGCGCTTTCTATTGCACCAGAAAGTATGCATCTGAATTCTCCAGGGACTTCGCGGCCCTTCGGCTTCTTGTCACAGCACAGCTGATCGATGTCTTTCAGCTTGTAGTTGAGACTCAACAAACCAAACTAATTCAGAAAGGGAATTCAAGGAGCTTATTCTTGCAGTTGTGGCCAGTAGCTCGAACACTACACAAAGACAGGAATTTGGGGTTGTCTCACTGTCTTAAAGATAGTTTTCCTAAGCTGTTTTATCAGCTTTTATGGAGACCAACAAGGATGTCTCACTATCTTGAACCGTATCTACATTATTTGCTTTACCATTGCTTAATAAGGTACTCTTCCCCAATATTCATTCAGCGTTCTAAAAGAATAAACAAGCAAACACATAACAAGTTTAGCATGTGGTATATGAAACTCATTTTGGTGAACCAGTTCAGTACTATGGTGGACAGGATTAAACTACCAAGTCTTCTATCGCCAAGTAGTACATAATAAAAGCATCAAACAAACATATATCTATGTCCTACGGTCACTACATTGTCTTGCCAAATCAAAATAGTTTAAATCATATCAGTTCAAGACAAAGCAGCATTGAAAGAATGCAAGTGTGGGAAACTACACGGCACAAGAAGATTTCAGATGGGTACCACGGGTGTACATGTACAACAACACTATTGGCTCTGTTGTGATGCTAGTAATGTGCATGATATGAGAAGTCAAATGTATACACAATTGAAATTGAAATCAACAAAGCAATTTAGAAGAGCAAACATGTTAAAGAAACATACTTAAACATACCTATTGTGCCATTGGATTTTCGATTGGATCCTTCAATTTAAAAATAAGTTTGTATGAGTAAATATAGTGATACAAGAGCAAGGCACTATGCACCATAGCAATGGAATCTTAAATGAGAACATTTGTTCTTCAGTCTTAAGCACTTGTTCTACATGAATAGAGTAAGTAAGACGGAGGATACAATACTTAAAAATAAAAATGAGCTCATAGACCTTACCACATGCTTTGTTTGGGACCAGTATAGAACAAGGCATTCGCAGTCATCGTCCCTTAAATGTGTCTTGGGAGAACGTAAGGGAATTTGAAGAGTTTGTTTCCAGTGAAGTATGTTTTCTTCAGGTAATTCCAATACTGCCACCAAGCATTCTTGAATATAGCAGAGGTATTAGCACATGTTACCTCATCCCGAGTTTCCAAATTGGTCCTTCTCTATAGATAAAAATGGGAATATTTGTTGTATTATAACCCGCATGGAGGTAGAATGCATGGGACAAAGCAAAGTGATTGTTATAAATAACATTACTTACACATAACTCCGGGATGAACACCTGCAACTGGCATTTTCCTTCATCTTCAGTATAATATTTCCATGATGGGAAGATACGCACATAGGATTTAACAACATCAAATCGATAGATGCTAAACTATGAATGGATGGTTGTACTTCGTCCACATGAATAGGTGTACTAACTGGTGGAGTTGGGGTTCACCATGGTAGTACTAGCGCTTTGGGTACTGGAGCTGCCTTACCAACTGCTCTTGTTTGGGAGCTCTGTGGTGGATATCATGCTGTGTTAACTGGAATTGGGTTACAATCTGATGGTGTTGGGGTTAGATTGGGTGAAGCTGGTTCTCTATCTATCGCAGTAGGGGTACAATCTGCGAGAGTCTGGGTTATGTGTGGTAGGGCTGGTTCTCGTGCATGTACAACCAGGATGCTATCTCCACCAAGAGGTAGCACTTTTTTATTTGAAGACTGTGTTTTTACTCCGCTGGATACTGCCATCACCCGCTCTAGTTCAAATGGCTGATAAACAAGAAACGTAGTTGAATGTACAAACCTTGTAAGAGAGACCGATGCGATAGATTGTGTGGAAAAATGAGGGCATGCAATAGTTAACATGTATATTGTTTAACTAAAAAGGATAGCTGGACATAATTTCACATATATGATGTGTATCTAAATTGGATAGCATAGCATGACATAATCCAAAGATATAATCACTAACTAAATAGGATGGCTTGAGATAATTATATGATGTCTTTAGTAAAGAGGTTCATATGACATAATTCACATACATGTTATCTAAGTAATCGGGATCGCATGATATAATTCACATATGTGATTTATATACTAAGTTGAGGGCATTCGCATATACGATGTTTGAATTAAGAACATGGTGTTGAATATTGTGTATATGATGTCTAAACTATGCAATACAAGACACCATATGCATGATATGAGCAGTATAACCGTGCCAAATTAGAGCATACACCTCGGTGGGGAATATGACTGGTTATCTGTCTCTGAATCCATCTCTAAGGAGCTATCAGGAACCTGCAAGAGATCTGCTTCGACAGGTAGTACTATCTGCGCTGAAGACCTTATTTTCACACCAATTTTTTCCATCACCCACTCAAATGGCTAATTCACAGGAAGAGTAGTAGAATGTACAAACTTTGCTCACAAATGGAAATGTAATGAAGAAAAGGATTGACAAGATATCATTCAAATATATGATGCCTGGTTAAATAGGATAGCATTGCATATTTCACATATATTATGTCTGGCTAAAAGAGATGAGATTGAATAATTCGCATATACGATATATAGAAACTAAATAGGTGGGATTACAAAACATGTCCAAACTAAGCAGATGACATACACGATGTCGAAAGTAGGCACTACGAGGCAACATATGCATGATATGACCAACATCATCAAGCCAAGTTAGAGCAAACAACTCAGGGGGGGTACATAGGAGTGGTTGGCTCCGTCTGAATCAGCCTCAGAACAGATATCTTTCTCGGGATTACAATCTGGAGGGGGAGGGGTGGTTTGCCATTGCACCCACCACTGAGCATTGTCTACATGACATTCTATTGTCGCATAAAACTCCTCTCTTTATCTCTATTTCAGCATGACTATGTATAATATCTGGCATGCATACAAAAAATAGTGAGATTATGTAATTAGAGCATGCAGAATCTATAGTGATGGTAACAACCAGTGGATAGATCCAAAAATAATGATAACATGCTCATGATAGCTTTAGTTTAATAAAAAGACAGATGACGATTGATTTACTGTTTGTTTCCCACCCAAGATGAACAGCATAAGCATACCTTAGGTGAACCAGATAATAGACAGAGATACTATCCATTGATGCCTCGATATGTGCCCCATAAGCATTTTAAAACTCAAGTTTTAACATTAATTTGGACCTGAGTTGGAGTCTAAGAGGTGAACAGGACGATAAAGTAGCTAGTAATATTAAGCAATGCATAACATAAGCAAAAACAACAGAGTGTGACCTCTCTTGCCGACCCATGTACTCCTCAGGTTCCTCTGTTGAGTCGATGACGGTGATGCAGTTGCGGTGGGTGCCGGCAATAGGGAAGGAGATTTGAGGCGGCGAAAAAAAGTTAGGAGTTGTGATGTCTGGTATGGTGGATGCTTATGTCGATGGAGCAACCCAGGTGAGGTGGAAAACATCATGGCAGGAGCAGGGCAGACCACACAAAGTTTTCTTCGACACCTATGTGTAACTGAAGTAATTCTGTAAGGGCTCCTTCGGCTTGCAGGATTCTAAATATGCAGGGATAGGAAAAACATCAGAATATGATAGGAATCCATGTGAGAAACATAGCATTTGTAAACACAAGATTTCTTTCAACTTGGATGTTTGGTTCACGGGAATTGGAAGAGCAGAGGAATGCAAAGGAACATGGCCAAATTAAAGTGAAACCAAAGGAAAGTGTGTACAGTTAGATTGTTATTCTGCCACTGATGCACTTAGTCTTGTTTTCACGCATAGGATTTTGAAAAGTAGGTCCAAGTGGATGGTTTGATCCATTCCTTTTAATGAAATGCATGAATAATTGAATAGTACAGTGCAATAGGAAAATTTCATATTGCTATATTTTTCCTTCGCATTTTCCTTTGAACCAAAATAGCCCTAATGGATCGACATGAATATAGAGTAATAAGTGATGCGACAAGTGTACAACCTCTGTGGCATAGCCATGTCGACCTCAACATCATTGGGTTGGTCGCTGAAGAAGTTGCGGCAGAGGTGGCTGTCGGAGGCGTGGAGGAAGATCTGAGGCGTCTGTAGACGGCCTCCAGGGTACTTCTCTATTCTGATGGATGGTTTCGTTGTTGGAGCAGGTCCAGTGAGCCGTAACACGCCATGGTTGAAGCAGTACAAGACAGACATTGTTAATCTCAAGTGGGATTCTAATAGCATCTCCAAAAAATGATGTAAAATACATTACCAAAAAGTGATGGATGTAATATTTACATCACCAAAAAACACCTAACTACAACGGATGACATAAAAACTGTTGACTCTGAACTTAACAGTCGAAACTGAAATTTACTGTGTCATCTGAATGTTACTGTTGAAATTGAACGCACTAGTAGCAGAGAGGCACTTCACATGTAGTTTAGGCCGCTAGAGCACTAGTAGTAGAGAAACAGTGATCTAAATCGGTAGGCTATCTACAGGGAACACAGTATGTCGGGGAAACTGATTGCCCACGAACACCTATGGGACCGGAGCCCCTTTTTGGTTCGGCAAGGGAGCGGAGGAAGCACGAAGAGCAGATCAAGGGGCACACGCGAGCAGTTTACCCAGGTTCGGGCCGCACGAATGCGTAAAACCCTACTCCTGCCTTTGGTTGTATTGAGTTCTTGAGCTCGGGAGCATGAAGATCTACAGTACTAGCTACACCGGGCGTGGGAGTGCTCGAGTTTATGGAATCAAACCCCCTCTACGTTGTGCATGGGCCTCCTTTTATAGCTCAAAGGGGTCACCGACAGGTGTCAACGTAGAGGAGGGTTAAAACGTAAAATCGGTGGTAGTTGTAACAGTGGATGTACAGTGTATGTACAGTGGTCTATACCCAACCCTGACGGTGGGGGACAAGGGCATTGAATGCCCGTCGCCGTCACACCAAAAGCGTCCGCCCGGGCGTCTCCGTTCGCCACGATGGTGGCCTCGTCACTGCGGCTCGCCACCGTGTACCCCAGGCTGCACAGCTATCTGCCACGTGCCCCCTGGAAGGGCCCCAGGGTGACGCGTGGACAGGTGAGCTGGAGCGCGGGCACACAGTGAAAGCTTGCCCCGGCAAGCACCTTGCCGGGGTCGCTCTCTTGCCGGGCCCGGAAGCTTGTCGCTCTCCGGGTCCTGCCGGGGCGCGTGGTGCGCCACGACATGTCTTCTGAGATGCTGTTTTCTGGTCTTCCTGGCAAGCTCCTCTCGCCAGGGTCCTGTGAAAATAGAGTGGTCTTGTGCTTGGAGCAGCCTTCCCGGCAAGCTCCTCTTGCCGGGGCCTTGTTCTTCTGACTTGTATACTTTGTTCTTGAATGGGCTTGGGGGAACTAGAGCGGGCCTTGGCGGGAACGTGGTGAGCCCGACCACGGGACGCTGCTACTGCCCGTGCACAAGTCGGGATACTAAGGTACCCCTACTTTAGTACACCGACAGGAGCCCCTGGGCCTGGGCCACACACGGTGCCGAGCGCTGTTGGGCCAGGCCCAATACAGTGCACGGGCACACGCGGCCCACGGCGCGCCGTATCCCTCTCCGTATCCGCCGCATCTCTCCCTAACGGCACGCGTCGATTGCGGCGTCGTGGGAGAGATCGTGGCCTGTTTCTTTAATGGGAAAATGCGGAACGTCCCCCACTTCCCCCTTAAAAGCAGAGGGAGCAGGGGCAGTTTCCCCCCATTGCTTCATTGCGTCTTCAATCTCCAGAAACCCCCGCCGCTCTCCGCCTCCCCAAAGGTCGACAGAGAGCCCGGCTCCACCCTTCCTTCGCCGTCTCCAGCATTCGCAGCGCCGTCGACCTCCCTCGCCGTCCCCGCCATGGCCCCGAAGAGCGACAAGGCGAAGAGCGACAAGGCGAAGAAAGAGAAGTCCGACAAGGCAGCGAAGCTGGCAGCCATGCGGAGGAGGATGGTGGTCTTTCCGCCGAGGCTCGGTGCATGGGAGCTGCGGGACAAGTATTACCTGTTCTGGGCGAGGGATACGAAAGCTCACCCACGCACCAGGGTCCTCCCCGCCGAAGCCATCGACATGTACCCGGGAGGTTACCACTACTTCGCTTTGTTCTTCCACTGTGGCCTTTGCCCTCCGTATTCTGAGTTTTTCTGCGATGTGATGAACACGTATGGCTTCCACCTCCTAGATTTCACCCCGAATGCCGTTCTTACAATGGCCATTTTCGCACATCTGTGCGAAAACTTTGTCGGGGTCCATCCCAACGTAGCTCTCTTCCGCCACTTCTTAACACCTAGAGTAGAGTCTGGATCTCCACTCTCCGGTGGCATCTCCTGGATCTTCAGGCTTAACAAGAAAGAGGCGTACTTGATTGGAGAGCTCCGCGTCAAGTGGGAGGAGTGGAGAGCTGATTGGTGCTGGGTTATGGAAGAGGAACCCCAGCAATTTACCTCCCCGCGCCGAGAGGCAATAGTGCACGGCAAGGATTGGAGTGACTTGGCCCCGGAGGACGATAAGTTGCAGATTGCCCTTACTAGGATCCTTCGCCTCCGGGCCGCCAACCTTACTGTAGGTGAGGTCGGGGCTGACTTCCTCCGCCGCCGCATTGCCCCCTTGCAGGACAGGGAGAGGCCTGCTTGGGAGTTTGGCAACGCGGCAGACTTCATGAGGCTGCGCCCCGGGCTGAATTATAACTTCACCGTCTTGGAGCTCAAGGGGATGATCCGGGAGCTGTTCAAGCATGACCCCAAGAACCCGGAGTGGTTCACCCAGTTGGACGGAGTGGTTCCATTATGCAACAACTCTGCCCTTAGCGCTATTCGTGTGGCAATGCCTGAGTGCGACTCCCACGGGGTTGCTCCCACCTGGCTGATGCCTTCAGAGGAGACCGTGCAGACTTTCTTCGACAACCTGGTTGAACGGCAGCAGCACCCCGAAGAGAAGAAAGGTCTCACCCGCGCGTCCACCGACCGGGACGTGGCATACATAGCCAACAGGATGGAGGAGGCCGCCGCAGCGGCGGCCGCGGGTGAGTTCGGGTACACCGTGGAGGAAGCAGAAGCAGCGGACGCAGTGAGCCGGGCCGAGGAGGAAGAAATCCTCAAGCTGCTGAGGCCTGCCGGGAAGCCTGCCGGGACAAGCGAGGCTGCCGAGCAAGGCACTGAGTCCAGTGAGCCCGCCGAGGAGGACGCCGAATCGGGCGATTCCGACGAAGACTCGGGCGGGTCACTGAACCTCGACGACCTTTCTTCGTCCTCGGAGAACTCCCCGCCACCGCCAAGTCCTCCGCCATAGCCGAAGAAGCGCCTCCGCAAGGCCACTGAGATGGTGAAGAAACCGGCGCCCCGACAGCAGCCGAAGCGCCGCGTGACACGCGCCACCACGACGAGCAAGGTCGTCAAGGAGGCGCCCCGTGTCCCAGCGGCAAGAGGAGGGAGATCTTCCCGGAGCGGTTCTGGTGTTCCTTCTGCTCCTCGGTCCTCGGCGACGACCGGCGCGGGGTCTTCGCAACCCACGGCTCCGGAGCCCGCCAAGCGCCCGAGGGAGCCTACTCCTCCAGCTCCTCGCGCTGGGATGCGCGAGGCGGAATTTGACTTCTCCGCCCTTAGCTCCGACGAGGAGGAGGAAGAGTAAGCACTTGCAGCTTTTATTTCCTTTGATTTTTGTTCTTGTCTTGAATTCTCTTGCTTGGTTCTGATCTTGTTTGGCTTCCAGGACCCTGACCCAGAGGATGGCGAAGAGGGCCAAGATCCCTGTGGTTGACCTTGAGGACGACGAGCCCGTCGCCGCGGCAGGGGATGCGCCTGCGACAGGCTTGCCGGACCAGCCTGCTGCTCCGGAGAGCAGCCCCCAGCGCAGCCCCCAGCGTAAGTTCCTTGTTCACTTTTCTGTTTATCGGGCGCGCTTGAGCTTCTTATCCTTATTGATGTCTTGTCTGCTTGTCGTCTTGTGCAGAAGTGGAGCCGCAGCTGCAGGAGCGTCAAGAGACTGCTCCCGACGAGCCACTTGTCCCACAATCCCCGCCAAGGAGGAGTTCCCCGGCGAGGGAGGATGCTCCGCCAAGGGCGGGTACTCCGCCAAGGGTGAGTACCCCGCCAAGGGCGAGCACCCCGACAAGGGAGGTCACCCCGCCAAGGGAAGGCGCCGGCAGCCCTCCGCCGGCGGGGGCCACTACTACGCCGCCAAGGGAGAACTCCCCGGCGAGGGACCCCGTTATTGAAGAGGCCCGCGCAGGTAAATCCTTGTACTTTCCTTCTTTCGAACTCTTCTTTTTTGGATATTTGCTTGACGATTCTTCTTTTCTTTTTCTGTTTGTCAGACCCGCCCGCCCCGGAGCAGATGGAGACGGAGACCATCACCGAGGAGGAAGTGCGCGACAATGCTGGCGACGCCGCCACCGCTGACGAGCCCGTCGCCGACGAGACCCCCGCGGCCACTGATGCGACAGCTGGGGAGGAGGTCGGCGACCGCACTGACGGCCCCGAGGCCGCAGGAGCGCCGGACGCTGCACCGGCCGCCGACCCCTCCGCCGCCGCGACTGGGCCGGGTGTCTATCTGGAGGCCCCCAACGGGGTCTTCATCCAAGTCCCGTGGGCGTCCTCATCAAGGGAACCCATGGAGGGGGAGAGCTTCGATGGAGAAGTCCTCGCCTCCGCCGGGCTGAAGGTTGTGGACGCGCCCGGCAGCAGCGGTGAACCCGAAGAGGAGCAACTCCTACGCCGGCTTCTGGCCTTGTACCGAGCCAGGCAGGCCAAGCTGGAGTCCAGAGAGGCTCTGGCCGCCAAGGCTAGCATCGACTTGGAGAAGCGCGCCGCCGAGCTCCGCGCTGCCAACCAAGCAGCCCTCCGGAACTTGGCGGAGGAGCGCGAGGAGCTCGCCGAGGCACACCAGGCGTTCATCCTCGAGAAGGCCGAGGTTGAGGAGCAGCATCGACTGGCCGCCGAGGATCTGGCTCGGCGGGAAGGAGCACTGAATCAGCGGAAGGTCGACCTCGATAGCCACGAGGACGACCTTACCACGCGCTAGCAGTCCATTGGCGGGGCTCTGCAGGAGGCGAGGGATGCCACTGCTGCCGCAGAGACCGCCAAGAGGGACCTGGAGGCAAGGGTGGCGCAGCTGGAGTTGAGCTTGAAGACGAGCGAGGAGAGGGTTGCCGCTCTCAACTTGGCGCGGGAGAAGGACGCCCACACCAACTCGGAGCTGCAAGTCCGTCTCTCCGAGAAGGGCAAGGAGCTCAACGACGCCAAGGACTCCATCGCCGATTTGGAGCTGAAGGTTTCCACTCTCACCGACTCGCTTGACGCCGCTCGGGACCGCGAAACGAAGCTGAACGATGATCTCTGGGCTGAAAGGGCGCTGCTGGACAGTGCCGCCCTGTCACAGAACAACTTCCAGCGGACGGTGGAGCAGTGGACCGAGGAGCTCGTCGCCTCCGCCGCCAACATCGACAATGAGATGGTGGCGCTGAGGACGGAGCACCTAGTGTACTCCCCCGACGAGAGCCTCCCCCACAGCGCCAAGCTGAGCCTGTTCTTCTGAGGAGTGGCACCTGCCCTCGCGCAGCTACGGGAGAGGATCCCCACGCAGCTGGCTAACGAGGCGCGCCGGCTTTGCATGGGTACTATGGAGCGGGTGCTGACGAAGATCGTCTACCGCAACCCCGGGATTAATCTTGAGAACGTCCTCCGGACCTTGCCGCCTGAAGCTGACCAGGAGGCGTTGAAGGCACAAGTTGCTCACATCGTGGCCAAGGCGGGCAAGATCAAGAGGGTTGACGGAGACCGTGTAGACTAGGCTCCCTTCTTTTTGCTTTCCTTGCCGCTGTCGATTAAGTCATGGGTAGTAGTTGGTTAGAACAGCGGCAAATTATCTTGTAATATAACTTTATTTTGAATAGTCAATGAAGTGTTATCTCTCTTGCTCGATCCCTTCACTTTGTATGCTTTCCACCTTACGCTTTTAGGGAACTTGCCGGCAAAGGGACCCTTGCCGCGAGCGCTGAGTGCGGGACTCTTAGCGGCCTGCTGGCAATGCCCTCGCCGGCAAGAAACCTTGCCGCAGCGAGTCGCAGCACACTTAGGTTGCTGAGCGAACTCGGAAACGAAATAAGGGCGCGACACTTGTCGCAGCTCGCTTAAGCCGTTGAGGGTGCTCGAAACAAAGTAAGGGCGCGGCTAGCCACGGGTAGGTTCCTCCGCGCACAGGTTTTCCATACAAAGTGGGGTCGTTCAAGGAAGATAACTAAGAATTTTTAAAATTTTGAATGCTCAAACTTTGGCAACTTAGCTTTTGTGTTCCGTTTGCTTCCCGGCAAGGCCTTCCTTCCTTGAACGGCACTTGGTCCATACCATTGTCTCCTTCCCCCCGGCAAACTTGTGCGCGAGGAACACTCCTTCTGCTTGAGAGAAAAAAGGAAGAGGAGAGGAAACACAGATATGGAGCCTTGCGGCCTATTGTGGCTTACCGGGATCATGTGCTGCACGAAGTGTCAGATAATACATGCAATGAAAACAAGAATGCATGAAACGACAAGCTGTGCGAAGCACAAAAGTTTTACTAATGCACGGGGTCTACGCCCGGCTTTGTACAAAGGTTTACATGCAACAGCGGCAAGACTTGTACAAAAGGTGGTTGCCGGAGCGGATCACGGCAACCGCGCCTCATGGGTGAAACTTGCGAAGATGCTCAATATTCTAGGAGTTGCTCACCGGTAAGCCTTCTTCGGTCTCAAGGCGGACAGCGCCGGGCCTTGTGACTTTCCTCACCCGATAAGGGCCTTCCCACTTCGGTGTCAACTTGTTAGAGTTCTTGGCGGACTGAACGCGCCGAAGAACAAGGTCGCCTTGCTCGAGACTCCTGGCCTTGACCTTGCGGCTATGATAGCGACGCAAGGATTGCCGGTATCGAGCAGCTCGTACAGCAGCCTGGAGACGGTCCTCCTCGAGGAGCAGTGCATCATCTTGCCGCAGCTGGTCTTGCTCGAGCTCATCGTAAGCGAGTACTCGAGGAGACCCGTATACGAGTTCCGTGGGGAGAACTGCCTCTGCTCCATAGACAAGAGCAAAGGGTGTCTGTCCGGTGGCCCGATTTGGTGTCGTCCTGATTGACCAAAGGGCCGCCGGCAACTCCTCGAACCAGTTTCTTCCGCACTTGTGCAGCCTGTCGAAGGTCCTTGTCTTGAGTCCGCGCAGCACTTCAGCTTTTGCCCTCTCCGCTTGACCATTGCTCCTCGGGAGAGCAACAGAAGCGAAGCAGACCTTGGCGCCAAGGTCTTGGACGTATTGCATGAAGGTGCGACTTGTGAACTGTGTGTCGTTGTCGGTGATGATCCTGTTAGGGATTCCGAAACGGCAAACGATCAATCTGAAGAACCTGACTGCTGACTGTGCGGTCACCTTTCTCACTGGTTCCACTTCCGGCCACTTTGTGAACTTGTCGATGGAAACATACAAGTACTCAAAGCCCCCGACAGCGCGGGGAAAGGGGCCGAGGATGTCGAGCCCCCAGACCGAAAAGGGCCAGGACAAAGGGATCGTCTGGAGAGCTTGAGCTGGCTGGTGTATTTCCTTGGCATGGAACTGGCACGCTTCACACTTGGTTACTTGTGCCGTCGCATCTTGGAGGGCTTCTGGCCAAAAGAAACCTTGTCGGAACGCCTTCCCGACAAGTGCTCTTGCGCCAATGTGGTGTCCACATATGCCTCCGTGGATTTCTGCCAACAGCTTCTGTCCATCTTCCCGGGAAATGCACTTCAATCTGACACCATTGAGTCTCCTTCTGTACAGTTCGCTGCCGACGAACTGGTACATACTCGACTGCCTGGTTATTCTCTCTATCTCTTCTGGTTCTTCGGGAAGTTCTCCAGTTTGAAGAAAATGGACGATTTGCTGTGCCCATGCTGGAGCCTGAGGCTCAGCAACAAGGACTAAAGGCACCAGTGCTGCTGCGGGAACGTCAGCTTCTACGGCAAAGACCTGAGGTTCTGCCGGAGCTTCACGTTCCCCGGCAAGCCTGCCGGGGCAAGACTTGCCGGGAACATCTGCTTCAACTGCACGAACCCTTGGGTCCGCAGGAGCAGGCTGTTCCTTAGCAACTCGGTCGTCGATCTTGGGGACCTTGGCGGCGGCTTCAGGAAGATCCGCCGGCAAGTAGTCGCCGGAGACCAACTTTCTTTTCATGTTCTGCCCAACTGATGGTGTAACAGATGGTTGAGTTAACTTGAGCAGGAAGGTCCCTGGTTCCACATGTAACTTCATTGCAGCACACTTTGAGAGGCCATCTGCGATATCATTTTGAGCTCTTGGAACGTGCTCCATCTGCAGGCCTTCAAAGTGTTCTTCAAGCTTCCTCACTTCATCGACATAAGCTTCCATCAAAGGGCTCTGGTAGCTCTTGTTTACTTGTCGGACCACCAACTGTGAATCTCCCCGCACAATCAGCTTCTTGATCCCAAGTTCGGCTGCAATTCTGAGGCCGGCAAGCAAACCTTCATACTTTGCAGTATTGTTTATCGCTAGCTCCTTGGGAAAGTGCATTTGAACAACGTACTTGAGGTGCTCCCCAGTGGGCGCTATGAGTAACACACCTGCACCGGCGCCTTGCAGCGAGAAGGCACCATCGAAGTACATTATCCATTCCTTGCTTGCTTCCTTGACGGGGATGCTTGTCTCTTGAACTTCTTCGTCTGGTGTTGGCGTCCATTCCGCTATGAACTCTGCCAAAGGCCTGCTCTGTATGGTTGAGGTGCTTTCAAACTTGAGACCAAAGCTTGATAGCTCTAATGCCCACTCGACGATCCTGCCTGTTGCTTCTGGGTTCTGCAATATCCTCTTCATCGGAAAGCGAGTGACCACTGTTATCTCGTGTGCTTGGAAGTTATGGCGCAGCTTTCTCGAGGCCATGAGGAGGCCGAAAAGCAGCTTCTGCACCCCAGAGTATCTTGATCTAGCCCCCTGCAAGAGGGAGCTTACAAAATAAACTGGGCGCTGCACCATCTTCATTCGCACTTCTCCTTGTTCCCGCGCAGACTTGCCCTTGTCGGGGCCAGAGCTTGTCAGGGAAGCCCCCTTCTTGTCGCTGGACGCGCTTGCCGGGGCTGTGGGTTCCTCATCTGCCTCCCTCTCCACTACCAACGCAGCACTAACCACTTGATTGGTTGCTGCTAAGTACAGCAGCAACTTCTCTTGTGGCCTAGGTGCGACAAGTATTGGAGTGGAGGATAGGTATCCTTTCAAGTCATGCAGCGCTGCCTCCGCTTCTTGAGTCCATTTCATAGGACCTGCCTTTTTCAAGATATTGAAGAAAGGCAGGGCGCGTTCTGCAGACTTTGAAATGAACCTGCTGAGGGCAGCCACACAACCAGCAAGTCTCCGTACATCCTTGACGCGCTTCGGAGCTTCGATCTGCTCGATGGCCTTGATCTTGTCGGGATTGGCTTCAATCCCCCTCTGGGACACAAAGAACCCGAGAAGCTTGCCGGAGGGAACTCCGAAGACACACTTCTCAGGGTTCAGCTTGAGTTGTATCTTGCGCAGATTTGCAAAGGTCTCATCTAGGTCTTGGATCAAGGTATATTTGTCCTTGCTCTTGACCACTATGTCATCCATGTAGGCTTCTACATTCCTGTGTATCTGTGGCTCAAAAGGAGTGTGGACTACCCTTGCAAATGTTGAGCCCGCATTCTTCAGTCCAAAGGGCATGCGTATGAAACAGTAAGTGCCACATGGAGTAATGAATGCGGTCTTCTCTTCATCTTCTTCAGCCATGAATATCTGGTGATAGCCTGAGTATGCGTCAAGAAATGAAAGTAACTCACATCCAGCCGTGGAGTCAACGATCTGGTCAATGCGCGGCATGAGAAATGGATCCTTGGGACAAGCTTTATTCACATCAGTGAAGTCTATACAAAGTCTCCACTTCCCATTAGCTTGGCGCACGACAACTAGATTTTCCAACCACGTAGGATGAAGTACACCTCTAACAAGGCCTGCTGCTTCCAACTTCTTGATCTCTTCGGCAATGAACTCTTGGCGCTCCACGGCTTGCTTCTTGACCTTCTGCTTGACGGGCCGCGCGTGAGGACAAACAGCAAGCTTGTGCTCAATTACCTTCCTGGGAACGCCGGGGATGTCAGACGGTTGCCATGCAAACACGTCGACATTCGCCCGCTGGAAGGCAACGAGCGTGCTTTCCTATTTGGGGTCGAGCGTAGCACTGATGGTGAAGGTACCACCAGTGCCGTCCTCCTTGGCGGACACTTTCTTGGTTGCGGGTGGAGCTGCCATTCCTTTCTTGCACTTGCCGGTGGAGCTCGATGGTGCGTCCTCGACGGCAGCGCAGCACTCCGAAGAGGTGCGTTTGCCGGAGTAGGCCCCAGAGCTCTTGCCGGACTTGGTCTTGGTCTTCCCCCGGGAGCTTCAGCGGCAAGTGTGTTGCTGTCTGCCGCGGCTGCTGCGTCCCGGTAGATCTTGTCGGCGCAAATAAGCGCGTCCTTCTTGTCGCTGGGGACAGAGATGACGCTTATTGGCCCTGGCATCTTGAGCATGTTGTATGCATGGTGAGAGGCTGCCATGAACTTGGCGAGCGCAGGACGGCCAAGTATCTCATTTTATGGCAATGGGATATCGGCGATGTCGAAGGTGATCCTCTCAGTCCTGAAGTTTAGTTCTCCGCCAAAGGTCACTGGCAGCGTGATCTTCCCCTTCGGCTTGCTCCTTCCCGGGTTGATCCCTTGGAAAGTTCCGGTTTCTTCGAGCTCGCTGTCGGGGATCTGCAGCTTCCGGATTACAGCAGAGGAGATCAAGTTTAGGCCGGCCCCGCCGTCAACCAACATCTTGGTGACCTTGAGGTTGCGGATGGTTGGCGAAACCAACATCGGCAAGCACCCGACCGCAGTTGTGCGGTCAGGGTGGTCCTCAAGGTCGAAGATGATGGGCGTGCTGGACCACTTCAACAGCTTGCGCGATTCGACGGGTGGCTCAGCTGCATTCACTTCCCGCACCCATTGCTTGAGTTGGCGTTGGAAAGTGTGCAGGGAGGCACCTCCATCGACGCACAAAACTTCTGTGGCCTTCTGGAACTCCTGTTCGCTGTTGTCTCCATCATCCATGTCCTCGTCATCGTCTTCATCTTCATCCTTGTCGCGGCCCCGGGGAGGTCTATCTCCTTGCCGCTGTTTGGCCTTGCCGCGGCGTCCTCCCCGGCCATTGAATGACCACTTCTTGCCGGACTCACCTCCGCCTCCTTGGGCCTTCTCCTTGTCGCGTCGCTCGTATTCAGCCTTCTGCTGCTCTACGAGGTATTTGACCCTCTTGCAGTTCTGGAGATCGTGGCCCTTGGTGCGGTGGATCTTGCAGTACTGCTTGTCGGAGCCATCCTGCTTGTCGGCGGCGGCTACAGTGGCAGGCTCCTTGCCGGAGCCACCAGCCTGAGTTTTCTTGTCGCCAGCCTCCTTGCCGGACTTCTCCACAGCCAGTACTTCCTTGTTCTTCTTCTTCTTGTTGTTCCGCCGCCGGTTTTTCCTTGCCGGGGCGGCATCCTCGCTGTCACTTCCTCCTGCTCCAGTATCCTCTCCGGGGAGTCTCCTCCCTTCTTCAGCGCGCGCACACTTGTCAGCCAGAGCGTAAAGCTCGCTGACGTCCCGGATCTTGGTCATCGCCATTTCCTCCCTCATTCGGCGGTTACGCATGTTCTGGTGGAACGCGCTGATAACCGCGGCAGCGTGGACGTCCGGGATGTTGTGCTGAACACGGCTGAACCTCTGGATGTACTTTCGCAGCGACTCTCCCTCCTTCTGGGCAAGAATGTGGAGATCGCTCTCCTGGCCGTGGGGTTTGTGGCCACCTGTGAAGGCACCAACAAACTGGTGGCACAGATCTGCCCATGAAGAGATGGAGTTCTCCGGCAAGTGCATAAGCCAAGATCTGACGTTTGGCTTAAGCACGAGCGGGAAGTAATTTTCTAGAATCCTCTCGTCGCGTCCCCCGGCAGCCTGCACCGCAATGGTGTAGATGCTGAGTAACTCTGAGGGATGGGTCTTGCCGTCGTACTTCTCGGGTACGTCGGGCTTGAAGTTCTTCATGCTGGGCCACTGGACTTGCCGCAGCTCTCGGGTGAACGCAGGGCAACCTGCCGCATACGGCAAGTCGCCTGGTTCACCGGGCGCGTGCAAGTCGACAGCGGTCCCAGCGCGCTGGTCGGACTGTTGCCGTGCTTCTCTTCGACGCTCGATGCGAGTTCGAGCGTTCTCTTGTCGCCTGTCGTCGAGGACTTGGCGCTGATCGCGGCGAGCTCGTGGATCTGACGACGCCGTAGGGTTGTCGTCGACGTTGATCTGGCGAGCTGACGATTTTTGCTTCTGCGGCGGGGAGTACATGGTAGTTGCACCCCCGGCGGTCTTGTCTCCATCAGCCTTCGCTTGGCTGACTTGCCGCGGCCGCGATGTCGCCGGCTGCTGCGGCGCGTCATTGTTGGCGAAGGCGATGAGGCTTTGGATTGTGGCCCTCCAGTCTTCGGCCTTGTCTGCCGCTGGAGGGAAGTCAAGGAGCAGCTGAGCTCTAGCGAGAGCTTCAGCTGGAGAGGAGGGAAGCGGTAGCGAGCGGTGCGAGGAGCGAGATATGCACGGACTTCTAACAGCGTTAGAAGGAGCAGGTTCTCGCCCCGGCGACCGCGCCTTGCTCGTGCCGGCGCGCTGGCCTTGAGCGTCCCGCGACCCGCCAGCTTGGCTACGTCCTAGCAAGCGTATGGTACCCCCGGTACCACGCCGCTGGTGGTCCTGCACCTCTTGAGAGGGACGGGGTGCGTGCACGGACGCTGAGGCTTTGGAGTTCGCCCGGTCGTCCGTCTTGTCCTTGGACTTGGCGGCGCCGTCAGTGTCCTCGCCGGCATCCACCCTTCCGCCAGCGTCTACCCCACCAACCGTTGGTTCTGGTGGTGGTGGGATCGACGCGGACGGGGCTCCTACCTCCGAAGCTTTCTTCTTCGGCGGCATGTTGATGTAGTCGATGAGGTTGTTGAAGCTAGTGAAGTTGCTGAAGGTTGCGCCCGCGTGAGCGCCGGATCAGGTTCGGACAACCTCGACGCACCCCTACCTGGCGCGCCAAAGATGTCGGGGAAACTGATCGCCCACGAACAGCTATGGGACCGGAGCCCCTTTTTGGTCCGGCAAGGGAGCGGAGGGAGCACAAAGAGCAGATCGAGGGGCACACGCGAGGAGTTTACCCAGGTTCGGGCCGCACGGATGCGTAAAACCCTACTCCTGCCTTTGGTTGTATTGAGTTCTTGAGCTCGGGAGCTTAAAGATCTACAGTACTAGCTACACCGGGCGTGGGAGTGCTCGAGTTTCTGGAATCGAACCCCCTCTACGTTGTGCATGGGCCTCCTTTTATAGCTCAAAGGGGTCACCGACAGGTGTCAACGTAGAGGAGGGTAAAAACGTAAAATCGGTGGTAGTTGTAACAGTGGATGTACAGTGTATGTACAGTGGTTTATACCTAACCCTGACGGTGGGGGACAAGGGCATTGAATGCCCGTCACCGTCACCCCAAATGCGTCCGCCCGGGCGTCTCCGTTCGCCACGATGGTGGCCTCGTCACCGCGGCTCGCCACCGTGTACCCCAGGCTGCACAGCTATCTGCCACGTGCCCCCTGGAAGGGCCCCAGGGTGACGCGTGGACATGTGAGCTGGAGCGCGGGCACACAGTGAAAGCTTGCCCCGGCAAGCACCTTTCCAGGGTCGCTCTCTTGCCGGGCCCGGAAGCTTGTCGCTCTCCGGGTCCTGCCGGGGCGCGTGGTGCGCCACGACATGTCTTCTGAGATGCTGTTTTCTGGTCTTCCTGGCAAGCTCCTCTCGCCAGGGTCTTGTGAAAATAGAGTGGTCTTGTGCTTGGAGCAGCCTTCCCGGCAAGCTCCTCTTGCCGGGGCCTTGTTCTTCTGACTTGTATACTTTGTTCTTGAATGGGTTTGGGGGAACTAGAGCGGGCCTTGGCGGGCACGTGGTGAGCCCGACCACGGGACGCTGCTACTGCCCGTGCACAAGTCGGGATACTAAGGTACCCCTACTTTAGTACACCGACACAGTAGCCGATAGCAGCTAGAACATCAACGCATGGAGGAGAAGTGCGAACTAGAGCCAGAGCAGCAACTCCTGTAGCTACAGCAGCCCGTGTACCAGCATTAGCAGCGCGAGCAAGAGCAAGAATAGAGCAACAACACGAGCGAGGGGAAGAGCAGAGTAGCAGCAGCAGCGCGACCTAGCGTTAGCCGGAGCAGCAGCAGTAGCGGCAGCGAGTAAGCGAGAGCCAGAGTAGCAGTAGCAGATTCAGCTAGTATGGACTCCGCCAGGAAGGGAGCCTCACACTAGGGGAGAGCCGCAGTGGAGATGTCCCTGGCGGTGCTGGCTTTGACGTAGCCGCTCCATGGGGGTGCGAGATCGAGCACTGTTGGTGCTTTGAGGTCGTTTTAAGGAGAAGGTGCGATGTGATGAGTGTACAACCACTTCGGTGGCGGCGAGTAGGCCTCAGCTTCATTCGAGGAGTCAGTGAGGATGCTGCGGTTTCAGTGGAGTAGGTTAAGGGGGCGTTGTGGGGATGGATCAGCCACAATAAACGAGGCGATTGTCAGAGCAGCTCCTTGGAGGTGGTGGACGGGGCGGCTGAATCGGTAGGACGACGAGATCGACGACGGATCGTTATTCGGGGAGGTGGATGAGGGACGTCGAGTGGTTTCGGGGGACGCAGTCATCGCGGAAGAGGCTCCAGCTAGGCGGCTGTGGGGTGGCAGGCGGTGGAGGGTGAGATTTCATGGCTAGAGCAGAGAGCTTATGGCAGCCTAGTTTTTCGAATGGTGAAAAGTAGCTGACAGGAGGGGGAACCATGACTTAGGGACACGCTTGTCGAAAATGTAGGGTTTATTACAAAAGTAACCCACCCGATTTGAAGTAGTCGTCGTTTCGGCTCAGTTTTAGAACGGGAGTTTTCCCGCGCGTTGTAATTTCGGGATAGCAAGGCGCGGGGAGCAAGTTTTCGGAGAATTCCAGTTCCTATCGCACTACCCTCAATGAGAAAAACAAAAAAACAAATAATTCATACCACACAAAGAAAGATTCTTGTCCCATTTCATTGTATGGATTGTTACAAATGCTATTCAAGACTTTAATCCATGTTATGTCCAATTAATTTTTTTTGCTGGCTGTATAATGCATGTAACTTACTCATATGATCATTTTAGTGCATTCCAAATGTCTATACTACCGCATCAATTTGAACTAAATTTGAATTTGTTTCTCTATTTGAATAAGAATCTACAATCATGATTGTTGGCAAGTTAAACAACATTTGTATATTACCTTAACAACACACCACATGATTTCTATAGAGATAGATATAAACTATGTGTACTATATGAACTAAAATTCAAATATTTCAATACACTTGATGTCGATTCCAAATAATAGTACATTTGATGTAATAACTAGATCTTCATAATCTAAACCATTTTCATACGTACACTGTGTTTATCACACAAAGTATAGTGCCGCGCCGCCTACATTATTACAAGTATTTAGCCCTGAGCTGCAGAAGCCACACATTATCACAGATTAAAAAGATATGGTTATGTAGTATAACATGCTCATAACCACACCATGCGTATCACCATTATATTCATGCATGCGTGGGTTAAAAACACTATGATCTCTTATTCAAATATTCGAATCCTCCTTCAGCATCCTCTCCGTTGTGCACGTTCGTTATTTTTCTTACGACATTCTCCCATGGTGTTTGCAGGTCTCCACATCCCGTTCTTTTCGGCACACGCATCGATCGTTATACCTCTCTAGCCAGGTCTATGTACCACAAACACATGTTTTCCCTCTTCTCTTCTTAGCGTCCATGCCTCCATGTGTCTAATATGGTCCCACAGAAATGCACACTCTCGCCCCTCTTTTCATCGATCTCGCACTTACACACTCCTTCCCCTCTCTTCATAGTAGGTCTCTCACACCGGCCACCTTCTAGCCGCATACCTCTCTCTGTGTCCATCTCTCCGGTCCTTATTCATGTGTAACACATGCATGTATACCGATTGATCTCCCTACATATAGCTAGGTCGACTAAAACTCTTTTTCCCCACGCACCGGCCGATGTACCTCGCTCCTCACTAGTTATGTCTCTCACTTTCTCTTACACACATTGATTGATTTACCTATCTAGCTAGGTCTGCATACCACACACATATCGTCCGCCCTCGTCATCCATGCATTCCTCCCGACCCGTCCCTCACACGCACGTGCACACACAGAGACACATCCCCTTTCTTATTGTTATTTGATATGTCCATTTTGCATCATGCTTTTATATTGATATTTATTACGTTATGGACTGTTATTATACATTACATCATAATACTTATGCCCTTTATCTCTTATTTTACAAGGTTTACATAAAGAAGGGGAATGCGGGCAGCTGAAATTCTGGACTGGAAAAGGAGCAAATCTGAGATACCTATTCTGCACAACTCCAAAAGTCCTGAAACTTCACGGAGAATATTTTTGGAATATATAAAAAATATTGGGCGAAGAAGCACCAGAGGGGGACACTACCCAGCCACAAGGGTGGAGGCCGCGCCTTACACCCTAGGGGCGCCCCCTACCTTGTGGGCCACCTGGTAGGCCTCCCACTCCCATCTTCTGCTATATCAATGTGTTTTGACCTGGCAAAATTAAGAAGGAGGTTTTCGGGATGAAGCGCCGCCGTCTCATTGTGAAACCGAGGCGAAACCAATCTGGAGCTTCGGCGGGGCTGTTCTGCCGGGGATACTTCCCTCCGGGAGGGGGAAATCAAAGCTATAGTCATCACCAACGATCATCTGATCGAGACGGGGTCAATCTGTAACATCCCAAATTTTCAATTTGGAATGTTATACATAGATCATAATTGCATTTCATGATTTTTGCATTTTGTTCGTGGCGTTCCTCGAAATTCTAAGCAACTCAAGGACCTACGGAGAGAGTTGGGAATTTTACCGTTTTCGTATTTGAGTTCCCTCGAATACCGGTACGAGGACAGTGTGATTCTAATTATTTTTCTCTCCTAAATATATTTCTAAATACAAAATATGAGCGGAGATAATATGACTTCTCCAAAATAACAGAAATATTGAAGCAAAAATGTTAAAATCACTTTTGGTATTTTTCTGGATTTATTTGCGGATTTACTTGCATAGGAAAAATACGCGTTTTTCAAAATTGCATTTAGGTCCGGGAAAAATGTTCACTTTGTCCTAAATATAATTAGAGGAAGGTGAAAATTTATTTCAGGAATTTTGGAGTGCGTTTGGTATTTCTTTCGTTAGTTTTTCTGCGCCGGGACTCTTTTTAGAAAAAAAGGGGGGAAACCGACTGGGAGTCTTACTAGCCCAGGACTCCTGGGCTTTATAAGCGCCCGATCCGGCCCGTCGCCTCCCCAGCCCGCAGCCGCCCCCTGCCCCAAACCCTAACGCGCCCGCCGCCGCTGCTGCCACCGCCGCCGCTGCTGCCGCCCGCGCCGCACACCGCCGCCGCCCGCCGGAGCCGCCGCCGCCCCGCGCCGCCAGCACCGCCCCCCGTCGGAGCCGCCGCCGCCCCGCCCGCCGGATCCCGCTAGAGCCGCCGGATCCCGCCGCCGTCGCCGAGGTATATGCCGCCGCCGCCATCGGTTTTTTTAAAGAACCGATCAGTTTTTTTTAGGAAAACCCTAGATCTGTTTTTTTAGAATAGATCGGTTCGATTTTCGTCAGTTTAGTTATTTAGCGGACGTTCGTCCATACGTTCGTTTTAACGAACGGTTTTCGTTAGTTAACCGCAGACAGCGAACGTTCATTCGTTAGCCTGTTCGTCGTTTTTCTTTTTCGGGGTATTTATCCGCGGTTATTCCGATCGTGATTTCTGCCCTGATCTTGTTTCGCGTTTTTCTTTTTGCTTGAGAGTCGGAATCAGGTGATTCAAAATCCCAGATCTTCGTCTCGATGCCCTTTTTACGTTTAATCAACTGGAACAAGATTTTGGCTACTGTAAAATTTGACTTTATGCCAACTAGTAATTCAGAGCTCGTTTCTTTCGCAGTTTGAGTTTCGTTGCTTCTTTTGAGTTGATTCTTTTTGCAAACCGGAGTTCTTAAGTTGAACTTTCTGGTTAGATTTCTTATTTGAGTTTTACCCGTGCATTAGTTAAGTACTTATTGTGTGCTTGTTTGATTGCGATAGAGTACCCGGAGTGCGCCGCTTGCTACTTTGAGTCTCTAGGTTTTGCTGATCATCAGCAAGGCAAGTAACACTTTGATCATGCTTTCCAATTACCCAGTTTTCATTGCATTAGTCAAACCCTCACACATTGCATGAGTAGGATCAATTAACTTGTGGGATTGGGAAGTATTTTGAGGTAGTACCTATTACCTGCATTATATTCAAACCTTTGGGAGTTACTTCTACGTTTGCTGTTAGGACATGCTATGCTCGTAGACGTGGATTGGGTGAGTGAAATCCATGACAGATGTGAGGTTGTTAATTAATGGTTCAACTTAAGGTGGCAACTTTAACACACATCTGGGTGGATTGAGGCATCTGGTTATTCCAGTGATTGCCTGTTTTTCTGTTGGACCGCCACCCAGGCTCAAAGGGATCATGAGATTTTTCATACTAGAAACTTCCGTGTGCAGCCACATGCCAATATGGGCTCTGGAATAGTTGAGTAAGTTGTGGGAAACCTTTCCATGATGGGCTAGCAGATGTAGTGGGTTTTTGTAGGTGTACCGGCCTATCTATCTGGTTAAGGGGACCTCTTCGAAAAGACTGTGTCTCGGTCATCCGTTTCTCAAACACCATGCAGTGCGAGAAACCAAACGGAGGAGATCGAGTCTTGTGGGGAAACGTGCACAAATGTCTGTAGAGTGTACAAACTGATCATGATTAGCCGTGTCCCGGTTATGGACGTCTTGAGTATCTAGTACTTGGATTATCATGTGAATCTCATCATGTTACTTTAACTAATTTTGTTGGGGTTAATGATTATTTTAATTGGGGTTGAGAGGATGTCTATCTTCTCAACGATGTTTCAACTACCATGATAGTTAATTAAAATGCAGTCCTTTGAAGAAGGGAAAAATTGGCTTTACGCAAAAACTATAACGATAGAGCTTTCCACCAGCCATATTGCATATAGTATAGCTTTACTTTCATTGCATCTCTTGTGTTACCTTGCCAGCATATTCCATGTGCTGACCCGTTTTCGGGCTGCAACGTTTCATGTTGCAGACTTTTCAGACGACGAGTAAGATGCCCTTTTAGGTCGTGGTTCTATACTCAGTGATGCCATTAGTAACAATTTTTTTTTCATATTTTTCTCAAAACTACTAATGGCGCACCAGTGGATAGTGCGCCATTAGTAGTTGAACTACTAATGGCGCACCACATCCACGGCGCGCCATTAGTATTTTTTTTTTCAAATTTTGTTTTTTTTTTAAAATACTAATGGCGCACCGTGGGAGTGGTGCGCCATTAGTAGTTCAACTTACTAATGGCGCACCACTAGTTCAACTTACTAATGGCGCACCACTCCCACGGTGCGCCATTAGTATTTTTTTCATTTTTTTTTCAAAATATACTAATGGCGCACCGTGGGAGTGGTGCGCCATT
>LR738712.1:310861414-311017987 GCA_902687465.1 Secale cereale | reverse complement strand
CCCCCCCGTGGACCGCCTTTTTCAGTTAAAAAATAAATAAAAGAAAATGATGTAAATGTCAAAAAAATAAAAGAAAATAAGTTTCCCATGTGATATGTGGTCTACTTGTTGGGAAAATTTACAAATATGAATTTTGACTTTATTTGCAAAATATCTCTGGAATTTAGTAAAACGGGTATAACTTTTGCATACGAACTCGGATTAAAAAGTTTTTTATATGAAAAATCATCTACTCGAAAAGTTACATCCGAATTTAACGGGGGGAACCCGTTAAACATTTTCTAAATCCCCAAAAACCTAACAAAAAAAAAGTTACGGGGCTTTTAAGATCTATAGGCAAAAAAATTCAAAAAATTTCAAACTTACTAGTGGCGCACCGTTTGCTAGGTGCGCCACTAGTAACAGAAAAAAATATAAAATTTTTGAAAAAAAAAATTATAATTTTTTTCCAAAATATAATATGTAATATGACCGGGAAGTTTGAAATATATTTTCAAAATTTCATCATACTCATGAACATTAACAAACTCGTAGACATCAAGAAGGGTTAATAGGATTGATATGATAGATATATCAACAAGTGCGTGTGAAGTGAGCTGGTGCTGGGGTTGGATAGAACTACGAAGTTAAGCGTGCTCGGGCTGGAGTAGTGTGAGGATGGGTGACCTTATGGGAAGTTTGACCACAGAGTGCAATTTGACTTGAGATTAAGCAAATTGACCCCAGATTAAGCCATAATGATCTGAGATTAAGAAAAAAAAATAAAAAAAATAAAAAAAATTGAAAAAAAAAATTGAAAAAAATACTAATGGCGCACTTCTACGTAGTGCGCCATTAGTATGCCAGATACTAATGGCGCACCAGAGGTGCGCCATTAGTATCCAACTACTAATGGCGTGCTAGTAATGGCGCACCACTGGTGCGCCATTAATGGGCAAAACCGGTGCGCCATTAACAGGCCTTTTTGTAGTAGTGTAGAACACAATTCACTCTTCTCTTTCTGACTCCTCATCTTTTCTACTCTTTAGGATGGTGGAAGCAAAGCACAAGTTCATGCAACCGGATAATGACACGCCATTTGGACGACACCTGAAGGAAGTCACCAAATATCTAAACATTTGATTACCAAGTTTCACCGGAACCTACAATGCCACTCTATCAGAGGAGGAGCGTTGGTTGATTCAAGCCCAAGTTCCAGGAAGGACGTTTGCACCCGTCACCTCACTCATAGCATTTTCCTTTAATGCACCCACATGGAGCCTAGGAAGGAGCATGGCAGCCCATATTGCTATGGGAAGGATTGGAGAAGTTTACCAGCAGGAGCTAAAGGACACTATCTACCAGATTTGTGGACGCCGAGATGAGAATTGGGATATGATCAGCACACGGAAGGGTATATCCATTGCAGCATTCATCCAGGAGTTGAACCACCACATTCGTCGCCAGGAGCACCAGATGTGTGCAGGGATGATAGACCTGAAGAAAGCCCTAAATAGGAATTTGGAGCTAGAAGAAGAACTCAAGTCTACACGCGACGGATATGAGGAGGAGGTGAAGATACTTGTGGAGAAGAATGATGATTTGACCCGGAGGTTAGGGATACTCATGGGAGAAGAAGACGATGAAGAAGAACCCAAGGAGATTCCACCGGAAGACTATATCATCATAGATGACACGGATTCGGAAGCTGAGGATAGCAAGGATGAAGACTATGAAGATGAAGCTGGAGCAGATATTATGGAATCCTCTGCCGATCAATATTTTTAGATGACCTCCCTGTGACTAGCAGTTACTACCATATATTAGTTTTAGAGCACTTTTGCAAACAATCGTTAGTTAGTAAGACCTTGTTTGAAATTGATTGGTGTGATATCATCGTGTGTTTGTCTCATTTGCATATGGGTAGTGATTTTCCCTTAGATCTCTTTTCTATCCTAATCTCTTCCCTCTACACCCATCAGATGCCTCCAGGACGTGAATTCGAGTTTCCCCCTGAGCTCACTCAGTTGATCCAGCAGCAGAACACCCTAATGCAACTTCTTGTCCAGAACACCCAGAACAACCAGAACAACAACAACAACCCTCCACCACCACCACCCGTGGACAACCTGACCCGTTTCTTAAGGTTGCAACCACCCGTGTTTGCTAGCAGCATCGAACCAATTGTGGCTGATGACTGGCTATGCAAGATTGGAAGGGATTTGACCACCGCCAATTGCTCGGATGCTGAGAAGGTGCAATTTGCCGCACACCAGTTGTCTGGACCAGCCGCAGCATGGTGGGAGAATTACACAGCCACTTACCCCGTAGCCAATGTGACTTGGGATCAGTTTCAGCAAGCTTTTCGTACCGCCCATGTCTCAACTGGAGCCATGAGTATGAAGAAGCAGGAGTTTCGCAATTTGCGCCAAGGGAATCGTACTGTGGCCCAGTACGTGGATGAGTTTAGTACCCTATCTCGTTATGCCCCAGATGATGTGGCTACAGACGCCAAGAAGCAGGAGAGATTCATGGAAGGGCTGAATGATGAGATGAGCGTACAGTTGATGGTGGCAACTTTCAATAACTACCAAGAGTTGGTTGACCGCGCCCTAATGATTGAAAGGAAGCACCAGCAGATTGAGAGTCGCAAGAGGAAGTATGGGCAAGGAAAGTATAATTCTGGAGCTCAGCAGAAGCCCCGCTTTACCCCTAAAGCGGTAGGACAGTTTCAGCATACCCATGGAGGAAGTAGCTCACACAACCACAATGGCACCAAGAATGGAAATGGTAATGGGAATGGGAATGGAGCCAATGGAAACCAGAACCGCCCTACACCGTCCACACCCACCAAGAGGGATTTTAGCCATGTCACTTGTTACAAGTGTGGGAAGACTGGACATTATGCCAATGAATGCCCAGAAGTTAAGAATGGTAACGGCAATGGAAGCGCCGGGAAGAAGCCCAACCCGTTCAATAAAGGACAAGTGAACCACGTGACCGTGGAGGAGGTAGAAGAGCAACCAGATGCTGTTGTCGGTAAGTTTTTGGTTAAGACATTTACCGCAATAGTTCTTTTCGATACTGGTGCATCGCATTCATACATTTCAAGGGGATTCGTAAATAGACATAGGATGTCCACCCGAGTTATTAAGACCCCATGTTAGTAAGTTCGCCTGGAGCAGATTATATGGCACACCAAGGATGTTTTCAGACGCCATTGATCATAGGACGCCACACTTTCCCCTCTGACCTAATAGTTCTGGAGTCACAAGGATTGGATGTGATATTAGGTATGGATTGGCTATCGAAGTATGGAGGTAACATAGACTGTGCCAGTAAGTCTATTTTGCTCACCACCCCGGAGGGAAAAAGGATTAAGTATGTATCTAGGCATTCGCCTACAAGGACTCAAGTACATTCTCTCACGGGAGTTGTTCAGGAGGAAGTGCCAGTAGTGAAGGATTATCCGGATGTGTTTCCGGAGGAGTTACCTGGCATGCCACCGGATAGAGATATAGAGTTTTTATTGAACTTTTGCCAGGCACCGGGCGAATTTCTAATAGACCATATAGGATGCCCGCAAAGGATTTGGAGGAGATAAAGAAACAGATTAAGGAGTTACTGGATAAAGGATTCATATGCCCAAGTTCTTCACCTTGGGGTTCGCTAGTACTTCTAGTGGAGAAGAAGGATGGATCCTTAAGAATGGTTGTTGATTACCGTGGATTGAATGAAGTAACGATCAAGAATAAGTACCCATTACCAATGATCAATGATCTGTTCGATAGATTGCAAGGAGCTAAGATATTTTCCAAGATTGATCTGCGATCAGGGTACCATCAACTGAAGATCCGAGAACAAGATATACCTAAGACGGCCTTTACCACTAGGTATGGGTTGTACGAGTATACCGTTATGTCGTTTGGTCTGACAAACGCACCGGCATACTTTATGAACCTGATGAACAAAGTGTTTATGGAGTATTTGGATAAGTTCGTCGTAGTGTTCATAGATGATATATTGATCTTCTCGAAGGATTAAGAGGAGCATGCAGAGCATTTGCGTTTGGTATTGGAGAAGCTCAGAGAACATCAGCTATATGCCAAGTTTAGCAAATGTGAGTTTTGGTTGAAGGAAGTCGGATTCCTCGGACATGTTATATCCGGAGAAGAAATAGTAGTAGATCCCGCTAAGGTGGACACTGTGACCCATTGGGAAGCACCAACAACAGTTGGAGAGATCCGGAGTTTTCTTGGACTCACAGGATACTACCGGAGATTCATCGAGAATTTCTCGAAGATTGCAAAGCCAATGACGGAGTTGTTAAAGAAGGACACCAAGTTCAGTTGGACGGAAGAATGTGAGGCCAGTTTTCAGGAATTAAAGAAAAGGTTGGTCTCGTCCCCTGTGTTGATTCTGCCAGATCAACATAAGGATTATGAGGTGTACTACGACGCTTCACGTCGTGGACTAGGAGCAGTTCTTATGCAGGAAGGAAGAGTTGTTTCGTATGCCTCACGACAACTAAAACCTCATGAGCTGAATTATGCATCCCACGATTTGGAGTTAGCAGCCGTAGTGCATGCATTGAAGACGTGGACACATTTTCTTATTGGGAACCATTGTGAAGTATATACGGATCACAAGAGTTTGAAGTATATATTCACTCAAAAGGAGCTGAATCTTAGGCAAAGGAGATGGCTGGAACTCATTAAGGATTATGACATGAGATTGCATTATCATCCCGGAAAGGCTAACGTAGTAGCCGATGCGCTAAGCTGTAAGAGCCATGTCAATACCCTAATGATGGAGGAGTTCCAAAGGAGTTATCCGAGGACCTAAGAGAACTACGTTTGGAGATAGTTCCGAGAGGCTATATAGCAACATTAGAAATCCAGTCTACCCTGATGGATAAAATCAGAGAAGCTCAGAAAGCTGACAAAGAGATTGTCGCTATAAAGGAGAGGATGAGCGAAGGAAAAGCTAAAGGCTTTCATGAGGATGAGCACGACAGCCTATGGTTCGAGGATCGAATCTATGTGCCTAATGACCCGGAGATCAGGAAGTTGCTTTTACAGGAGGCCCATGATTCACCATACTCGATTCACCCAGGAAATACTAAGATGTATTTGGATTTTAAGGATATTTTCTGGTGGACCGGTATGAAGAAGGATATCGTGGAGTATGTAGCAGTTTGTGATGTGTTCAAAGAGTAAAGGCAGAACATCAGAAGCCAGCAGGAATGTTACAACCTATGCCAATACCTGAATGGAAGTGGGAGAAGCTTGGCATGGATTTTATCACTGGATTGCCCAAGACCAAAGCAGGATATGATTCAATCTAGGTAGTAGTAGACCGATTGACAAAGGTAGCCCACTTTATCCCTGTGAAAACCACTTATACCAGTGCAAAGTTGGCTAAGATATACATGACCAGAATTGTATGTCTGCATGGAGTTCCGAGGAGTATTGTATCAGATAGAGGAACCGAGTTTACCTCAAAGTTCTGGAATCAGTTACATGAAACATTGGGTACCAGGCTAGAGTTTAGCACAGCGTTTCACCCGCAGAAAGATGGACAAACGGAGAGAGTCAATCAGATTCTGGAGGATATGTTAAGAGCCTGTGCATTAGATTATGGATCTAGTTGGGATGACAACTTGCCCAATGCGGAGTTCTCATACAACAATAGTTACCAAGCCAGTTTGAAGATGACACCGTTCGAGACTTAATCAAAGAGTCTGAGGAGAAGGTAAAGTTGATCCGAGATAGACTGAAGGTAGCTCAGTCCAGGCAGAATAGTTATGCAGACTCGAAGCGCAAGGAGATAACCTGTGAGATCGGAGATAGAGCGTACTTGAGAGTATCGCCTCTGCGAGGAGCTAAACATTTCAGAGTTAAAGGGAAGTTAGCCCCGAGATTTGTAGGACCTTACCATGTTTTGGAACACATGGGAGAGGTTGCCTATAAGTTGGAATTGCCCGAAGGATTGTCAAGAGTGCACGACATGTTTCACGTTTCGCAGCTTAAGAAGTATCACGCAGAGATGGCGAATATACCGCTTAGAGACACAGTGCCCCTGGAAGCAATTCAGTTGGATAGCGATCTGACCTACGAGGAGAAACCCGTTAAGATTCTCGAATTTTTGAGCAGAGTTACCCGAAGTAAAGTTATCAAGTTTTGCAAAGTTCAATGGAGTCACCACACCGAGGAAGAAGCCACCTGGGAACGAGAAGATGATCTACGCAAGGACCACCCACACATGTTCACTAGCCAAGTCGAATCTCGAGGGCGAGATTCATTCTAGGGGGGGGGGGGGTTTGTAACATCCCAAATTTTCAATTTGGAATGTTATACATAGATCATAATTGCATTTCATGATTTTTTTCATTTTGTTCGTGGCGTTCCTCGAAATTCTAAGCAACTCAAGGACCTACGGAGAGAGTTGGGAATTTTACCGTTTTCGTATTTGAGTTCGATCGAATACCGGTACGAGGACAGTGTGATTCTAATTATTTTTCTCTCCTCAAAATATTTCTAAATACAAAATATGACCGGAGATAATATGACTTCTCCAAAATAACAGAAATATTGAAGGAAAAATGTTAAAATCACTTTTGTTATTTTTCTGGATTTATTTGCGGATTTATTTGCATAGGAAAAATATGCGTTTTTCAAAATTGTGTTTAGGTCCGGCAAAAATGTTCACTTTGTCCTAAATATAATTAGAGGACGGTGAAAATTTATTTCGGGAATTTTGGAGTCCGTTTGGTATTTCTTTCGTTAGTTTTTCTGCGCCAGGACTCTTTTTAGAAAAAAAGGGGAAAACCGACTAGGAGTCTTACTAGCCCAGGACTCCTGGGCTTTATAAGCGCCCGATCCGGCCCGTCGTCTCCCCAGCCCGCAGCCGCCCCCTGCTCCAAACCCTAGCGCGCCCGCCGCCGCCGCCGCCGCCGCCCACGCCGCACACTGCCGCCGCCCGCGCCGCACACCGCCACCGCCCGCCGGAGCCACCGCCGCCCCGCGCCGCCAGCACCGCCGCCCGTCGGAGCCGCCGCCACCCCGCCCGCCGGAGCCGCCGGATCCCGCTGCTGTCGCCGAGATATATGCCGCCGCCGCCATCTGTTTTTTTAAAGAATCGATCAGTTTTTTTAGGAATACCCTAGATCTGTTTTATTTAGAATAGATCGGTTCGGTTTTCGTCGGTTTAGTTATTTAGCGGACGTTCGTCCGTACATTCGTTTCAACGAACGGTTTTCGTTAGTTAACCGCAGACAGCAAACGTTCGTTCGTTAGCCTGTTCGTCGTTTTTCATTTTCGGGGTATTTATCCGCGGTTATTCCGATCGTGATTTCTGCCCTGATCTTGTTTCGCGTTTTTCTTTTCGCTCGAAAGTCGGAATCAGGTGATTCAAAATCCCAGATCGTCGTCTCGATGCCCTCTTTACGTTTAATCAACTGGAACAAGATTTTGGCTACTGTAAAATTTGACTTTAGGCCAACTAGTAATTCGGAGCTCGTTTCTTTCGCAGTTTGAGTTTGGTTGCTTCTTTCGAGTTGATTCTTTTTGCAAACCGAAGTTCTTAAGTTGAACTTTCTGGTTAGATCTCTTATTTGAGTTTTACCCGTGCATTAGTTAAGTACTTATTGTGTGCTTGTTTGATTGCGATAGAGTACCCGGAGTGCGCCGCTTGCTACTTTGAGTCTCTAGGTTTTGCGGATCATCAGCAAGGCAAGTAACACTTTGATCATGCTTTCCAATTACCCAGTTTTCATTGCATTAGTCAAACCCTCACACATTGCATGAGTAGGATCAATTAACTTGTGGGATTGGGAAGTAGTTTGAGGTAGTACCTATTACCTGCATTACATTCAAGCCTTTGGGAGTTACTTCTACGTTTGTTGTTAGGACATGCTATGCTCGTAGACGTGGATTTGGTGAGTGAAATCCATGACAGATGTGAGGTTGTTAATTAATGGTTCAACTTAAGGTGGCAACTTTAACACACATCTGGGTGGATTGAGGCATCTGGTTATTCCAGTGATTGCCTGTTTTTCTTTTGGACCGCCACCCAGGCTCAAAGGGATCATGAGATTTTTCATACTAGAAACTTCCGTGTGCAGCCACATGCCAATATGGGCTCTGGCATAGTTGAGTAAGTTGTGGGAAACCTTTCCATGATGGGCTAGTAGATGTAGTGGGGTTTTGTAGGTGTACCGGCCTATCTATCTGGTTAAGGGGACCTCTTCGGAAAGACTGTGTCTCGGTCATCCGTTTCTCAAACACCATGCAGTGCGAGAAACCAAACGGAGGAGATCGAGTCTTGTGGGGAAAAGTGCGCAAACCTCTGCAGAGTGTACAAACTGATCAAGATAGGCCGTGTCCCCGGTTATGGACGTCTTGAGTATCTAGTACTTGGATTATCATGTGAATCTCATCATGTTACTTTAATTAATTTTGTTGGGGTTAATGATTATTTTAATTGGGGTTGAGAGGATGTCTATCTTCTCAACGATGTTTCAACTACCATGATAGTTAATTAAAATGCATTCCTTTGAAGTAGGGAAAAATTGGCTTTACGCAAAAACTATAACCATAGAGCTTTCCACCAGCCATATTGCATATAGTATAGCTTTACTTTCATTGCATCTCTTGTGTTACCTTGCCGGCATATTCCATGTGCTGACCTGTTTTCGGGCTGCAACGTTTCTTGTTGCAGACTTTTCAAACGACGAGTAAGATGCCCTTTTAGGTCGTGGTTCTATACTCAGTGATGCCGCTGGAGTTGATGGACTCACTTATCTTCCAAGCCTTCCGCTCTTATCGTGTTAGATGGCCTTCAGCCATATTACTTGTAATAAATTCATCGTTGGACTATCGATGTAATAAGTGTGTGATTGCTACTCTGTTATAAATCCTTCAAGTACTGTGCGTGTCAGCATTACTGATCCAGGGATGACACTGATGCATAGAGATCATGCTGTTTGAGGTCTGGTCGTTACACAATCTTCATTAACATCTTCACCAACACCATCTTCTCTCAAACCCTAGTTCATCTCTTGTATCCGATCTTTGTCTCAAAACCTCATATTCGTACCTGTGGGTTGCTAGTAGTGTTGATTACTCCTTGTAGTTGATGCTAGTTGGTTTATTTGGTGGAATATCATATGTTCAGATCCTTAATGCTATTCAATACACCTCTGATCATGAACATGAACATGCTTTGTGAGTAGTTACGTTTGTTCCCGAGGACATGAGAGAAGTCTTGTTATCAGTATTCATGTGAATTTGGTATTCGTTCGATATTTTGATGAGATGTATATTATCTTTCCTCTAGTGGTGTTATGTGAACGTCGACTACATGAGACTTCACCATTATATGGGCCTAGGGGAAGGCATTTGGAAGTAATAAGTAGATGATAGGTTCCTACAGTGACAGAAGCTTAAACCCTAGTTTATGCGTATCTTCGTAAGGGGCTGATTTGGATCCCTTCGTTTCGTGCTATGGTTAGATTAATCTTAATACTTCTTTAGTAGTGGCGGATGCTTGCTTGAGTGGTTAATCATAAGTGGGAGGATTTGTCAAGGAAGGACAGTGTCGGATTCAGGGCTCCGCAAAACCCGTTAAGTTTGAACACAGGGGCGTGAATGAAGATCTCTCCCACTCATGTCTACCTAGCGCCTCGCTCTCGTCTCGGTGGGAAGATTCAAGCAAACAACGAACAAACACACAAGAGTTTATCTAGGTTCGGGCCACCGTGTGGTGTAAGACCCTACTTCCTGCTTTGGTGGATTGGCTCCGGGCAAGCTAGAATATGAACTGGTACAAGGGTTCCTGGGCTCAGGAGACGAGCTCAGGAGGGTCAGAAGGCTAGTGTTCTTGCTCCTTGTGCGGCGGTAAAGTGTGTGAGTCGATCCCCTTTGCAGTGGGAGCTCTATCTACTTATATAGGCGGCCACGGTCCTCTTCCCCTGAAATGTTTAGGCGAGAAGGGATCCCACAACGGCCATTTTTGAGCGGGAACACAAGGACGTTCCTACCCTGACAAAAGCAGTGTTCGCCTGCAAAAGGATCAGGTGATGACGCGGTGGTGGGCTCGTCGATGACATCCTTCTTGCCATCCTTGCGGTCTTCGGTCTCGTTGGACCAATGAAGAAACCTTTGCCCCATTCCTCAGGAACTTGCGGCTGCGCTGTCTCCCTTGCACCGAAATGGTAACTGCGTCGCTGGCGTACGCTGGCACCCGCTGGCATGGCATGTCACCGCTGATATCACTGCCTCCTCCTGAGGCAGACTTGACCTTGGGTTCTCCGCCCCTCCGGAACACCTTACCGAGGCTGCTCCTGAGGAGGTCTTGACGTCGTTCTCCTCGCGAGGCTTGGCCCCTCGCGAGGGTCTTGGGTAGCTGGCCGATCAGCCGGGCCGTACCAGGACGCTTGAAGGACCGTGTCGCAGCCCGCAGACAGTCAAGTCTGTGTACCCTGGTTCCCCTTACGCCGACAGTAGCCCCCGGTCCCAAGGTGCGCGCAGAGTTGGCTTCGGGGCGAAGCCTTAGGCGAGGACGAAGCACCGCGGGCCCTAAAAGGCTGCAGGCCAGGCTGGCGCGCGATTTGTTGGATTGGACGTGGCGGCTCCGCTTCCCACGCAACCTTGGTGATTGTGCGACGTGACAACTCCTTTGTGCGGGTGACGAGGGAGTAATTGCTACGACACCATTGGCTGGCGGTTGGGCTCCTCCGCCCTATAAATGGGGCTAGGGGGAATCCCCTAGGCCATTTTCAAGCTAACACCGTCTTCTCCTTGCTTGTCCTTTTCTCTCCCTCCCCGTCGCAAGACCTTCATGGCGCCGCCGACGAAGCCATTCGCCGTGGAGAAGGGGAAGACCCCGAAGAATCCAGTCCCACTACCGCCAAAGAGGGGTCGCGGTCATCCCCACAAGCATGCCGCTGCGCCCGCAGCATCTTCTCGGGGAGGCGGGCGCGGCCCTTTGAGTTCTGCCTGCTGGTCGCGCGCCCTCCGCACCCACAGTTCCACTCCTTCGATGTCTCATCGGAGTTCATGGTGTGGGCGGAGAAACCTGGTGGCCCGTGGCTCAGGCTTGCCCACTCATTTGGCGACGTGCTCCCGGCTGGAGTCCTCGGAGGCATATGGCTGCAGGCCGACGATTGTTGCAGCGGCGCATCCTGGGTGGAGGTTGTTGGGGAACGTAGTATTTTAAAATTTTCCTACGATCACGCAAGATCTATCTACCAGATGCATAGCAACGAGAGGGAAGAGTGTGTCTACGTACCCTCGTAGACCGGAAGCGGAAGCGTCAAGTGATGCGGTTGATGTAGTCGAACTCCTTCGCGATCCAACCGATCAAGCACCGAACGTACGGCACCTCCGCGTTTAGCACACGTTCAGCTTGATGACGTCCCACGAGCTCTTGATCCAGTTTAGCTTCACGGGAGAGTTTCGTCAGCACGACGGCGTGGTGACGGAGATGATGTATCTACCGGCGCAGGGCTTCCCCTAAGCACTCCGACGGTATGACCGAGGTGTGTTTCTGTGGAGGGGGGCACCGCACACGGCTAGAACAATTCAACTTGTGTGTCTTTGGGTGCCCCCCTGCCCCCGTATATAAAGGAGCAAGGGGGAGGCCGGCCGGCCCTCTATGGTGCGGCTAGGGCTGCAATCCTACTAGGAATAGGATTGCAATCCTATTCCTAGTAGGAACCTACCAAAGAAGGAAAAGGGGGGAAGGAAAGAGAGGGAGAGGGAGAGGGAAAGAGGGGCCGCGCCCCCCTCCCCTAGTCCTATTCGGACTCCTCCTAGGGAGGGGGCGCGCCACCTCCTGGCTGCTGCCCTCTCTCTCCCCTATGGCCCACCAGGGCCCACCATTCCCTCGGGGGGTTTCGGTAACCTCCCCGGCACTCCGGTAAATTCCGAAACTTTCCAGAACACTTCCGGTGTCCGAATATACTCGTCCAATATATCAATCTTTATGTCTCGGACATTCCGAGACTCCTCGTCATGTCCGTGATCTCATCCGGGACTCCTAACTACCTTCGGTACATCAAAACTCATAAACTCATAATACCGATCGTCATCAAACGTTAAGCGTGCGGACCCTACGGGTTCGAGAACTATGTAGACATGACCGAGACTCATCTTCGGTCAATAACCAATAGCGGAACCTGGATGCTCATATTGGCTCCTACATATTCTATGAAGATCTTTATCGGGCAAACCGCATAACAACATACATTGTTCCTTTTGTCATCGGTATGTTACTTGCCCGAGATTCGATCGGCGGTATCTCTATACCTAGTTCAATCTCGTTACCAGCAAGTCTCTTTACTCGTTCCGTAATACATCATCTCGTGACTAACTCATTAGTCATTTGCTTGCAAGGCTTATTATGATGTGCATTACCGAGAGGGCCCCGAGATACCTCTCCGACACTCGGAGTGACCAATCCTAGTCTTGATCTATGCCAACACCACGAATACTTTCGGAGACACCTGTAGAGCATCTTTATGATCACCTAGTTACGTTGTGATGTTTGATAGCACACAAGGTGTTCCTACGGTATTCGGGAGTTGCATAATCTCATAGTCATAGGAACATGTATAAGTCATGGAGAATGCAATAGCAGTAAAACTAAACGATCATAGTGCTATGCTAACGAATGGGTCTAGTCCATCACATCATTCTCCTAATGATGTGATCCCGTTGATCAAATGACAACTCATGTCTATGGCTAGGAAACATAGCCATCTTTGATCAATGAGCTAGTCTAGTAGAGGCATACTAGGGACATACTATTTTGTCTATGTATTCACACATGTATCAAGTTTCCGGTTAATACAATTCTAGCATGAATAAAAGACATTTATCATGATATAAGGAAATACAAAATAACATCTTTATTATTGCCTCTTGGGCATATTTCCTTCAGTCTCCCACTTGAACTAGAGTCAATAATCTAGATTACAAAGTGATGATCCTCACACCCATGGAGTCCTGGTGCTGATCATGTTTTGCCCGTGGAAGAGGCTTAGTCAACGGGTCTGCAATATTCAGATCCGTATGTATTTTGCAAATCTCTATGTCTCCCTCCTTGACTAGATCGCGGATGGAATTGAAGCGTCTTTTGATGTGCTTTGTTCTCTTGTGAAACCTGGATTCCTTCGCCAAGGCTATTGCTCCAGTGTTGTCACAAAAGATTTTCATTGGACCCGATGCACTAGGTATTACACCTAGATCGGATATGAACTCCTTCATTCAGACTCCTTCATTTGCTGCTTCCGAAGTAGCTATGTATTCCGCTTCACACGTAGATCCCGCCACGATGCTCTGCTTGGAACTACATCAACTGACAGCTCCACCGTTCAATAAATATACATATCCGGTTTGTGACTTAGAGTCATCCGGATTAGTGTCAAAGCTAGAATCGACGTAACCGTTTACGACGAGTTCTTTGTCACCTCCATATACGAGAAACATATCCTTTGTCCTTTTCAGGTACTTCAGGATGTTCTTGACCGCTGTCCAGTGATCCACTCCTGGATTACTTTGGTACCTTCCTGCTAGACTTATAGCAAGGCACACATCAGGTCTGGTACACAGCATTGCATACATGATAGATCCTATGGCTGAGGCATAGGGAATGACTTTCATTTTCTCTCTATCTTCTGAAGTGGTCGGGCATTGAGTCTTACTCAACTTCATACCTTGTAACATAGGCAAGAACCCTTTCTTTGACTGATCCATTTTGAACTTCTTCAAAATCTTATCAAGGTATGTGCTTTGTGAAAGTCCAATCAAGCGTCTTGATCTATCTCTATAGATCTTGATGCCTAATATATAAGCAGCTTCACCAAGGTCTTTCATTGAAAAACTCTTATTCAAGTATCCTTTTATGATATCCAGAAATTCTATATCATTTCCAATCAACAATATGTCATCCACATATAATATTAGAAATGCTACAGAGCTCCCACTCACTTTCTTGTAAATACATGCTTCTCCAAAAGTCTGTATAAAACCATATGCTTTGATCACCTCATCAAAGCGTATATTCCAACTCCGAGATGCTTGCACCTGTCCATAGATGGATCGCTGGAGCTTGCATACTTTGTTAGCAACTTTTGGATCGACAAAACCTTCTGGTTGCATCATATACAACTCTTCTTTGAGATATCCATTCAGGAATGCAGTTTTGACATCCATTTGCCAAATTTCATAATCATAAAATGCGGCAATCGCTAACATGATTCGGACAGACTTAAGCATCGCTACGGGTGAGAAAGTCTCATCGTATTCAACCCCTTGAACTTGTCGAAACCCTTTCGCAACAACTCGAGCTTTGTAAACAGTAACATTACCGTCTGCGTCGGTCTTCCTCTTAAAGATCCATTTATTTTCGATGGCTTGCCGATCATCGAGCAAGTCAACCAAAGTCCACACTTTGTTCTCATACATGGATCCCATCTCAGATTTCATGGCCTCAAGCCATTTTGCGGATTCTGGGCTCATCATCGCTTCCTCATAGTTCGTAGGTTCATCATGGTCTAGTAACATGATATCCAGAACTTGGTTGCCGTACCACTCTGGTGCGGAACGAACTCTGGTTGATCTACGAAATTCAGCAGAAACTTGATCTGAAGCTTCATGATCATCATCATTAGCTTCCTCACTAATTGGTGTAGGAATCACTGGAACTAGTTTCTGTGATGTACTACCTTCCAATTCGGGAGAAGGTACAATTACCTCATCAAGTTCTACTTTCCTCCCACTCACTTCTTTCGAGAGAAACTCCTTCTCTAGAAAAGATCCATTCTTAGCAACGAATATCTTGCCTTCGGATCTGTGATAGAAGGTGTACCCAACAGTCTCTTTTGGGTATCCTATGAAGACACATTTCTCCGACTTGGGTTTGAGCTTATCAGGTTGAAGCTTTTTCACATAAGCATCGCAGCCCCAAACTTTAAGAAACGACAACTTTGGTTTCTTGCCAAACCATAGTTCATAAGGTGTCGTATCAATGGATTTAGATGGTGCCCTATTTAACGTGAATGCAGCTGTCTCTAAAGCATAACCCCAAAACGATAGTGATAAATCGGTAAGAGACATCATAGATCGCACAATATCCAATAAAGTATGGTTACGACGTTCGGACACACCATTACGCTGTGGTGTTCCGGGTGGCGTGAGTTGTGAAACTATTCCACATTGTTTCAAATGAAGACCAAACTCGTAACTCAAATATTCTCCTCCACGATCAGATCGTAGAAACTTTATTTTCTTGTTACGATGATTCTCTACTTCACTCTGAAATTCTTTGAACTTTTCAAATGTTTCAGACTTGTGCTTCATTAAGTAGATATACCCATATCTGCTTAAATCATCAGTGAAGGTCAGACAATAACGATACCCGCCGCGAGCCTGAACACTCATTGGCCCACATACATCAGTATGTATGATTTCCAACAAATCTGTTGCTCGCTCCATAGTCCCGGAGAACGGAGTTTTAGTCATCTTGCCCATGAGGCATGGTTCGTAAGCACCAAGTGATTCATAATCAAGTGATTCCAAAAGTCCATCATTATGGAGTTTCTTCATGCGCTTTACACCAATATGACCTAAACGGCAGTGCCACAAATAAGTTGCACTATCATTATTAACCTTGCATCTTTTGGTTTCAATATTATGAATATGTGTATCACTACAATCGAGATCCAATAAGAATAGACCACTCTTCAAGGGTGCATGACCATAAACGATATTATTCATAAAAATAGAACAACCATTGTTCTCTGATTTGAATGAATAACCGTCTCGCAACAAACAAGATCCAGATATAATGTTCATGCTCAACTCTGGCACGAAATAACAATTATTTAGGTCTAAAACTAATCCCGAAGGTAGATGTAGAGGTAGCGTGCCGACGGCGATCACATCGACTTTGGAACCATTTCCCACGCGCAACGTCACCTCGTACTTAGCCAATCTTCGTTTAATCCGTAGTCCCTATTTCGAGTTACAAATATTAGCAACCGAACCGGTATCAAATACCCAGGTACTACTACGAGCATTAGTAAGGTACACATCAATAACATGTATATCACATATACCTTTGTTTACCTTGCCATCCTTCTTATCCGCCAAATACTTGGGGCAGTTCCGATTCCAGTGTCCAGTCCCCTTGTAGTAGAAGCACTCAGTTTCAGGCTTGGCTCCAGACTTGGGTTTCTTCGTGGGAGTAGCAACTGTCTTGCTATTCTTCTTGAAGTTCCCCTTCTTTCCCTTGCCATTTTTCTTGAAACTAGTGGTCTTGTTAACCATCAACACTTGATGCTCCTTTTTGATTTCTACCTCCGCAGCCTTGAGCATAGCGAAGAATTCGGGAATTGTCTTTTGCATCCCTTGCATATTATAGTTCATCACGAAGCCTTTATAGCTTGGTGGCAGTGATTGAAGAACTCTATCAATAACACTATCTTCATCAACTTTGCAACCAAGTTGAGTCATATGATTGTAGTACCAAGACATTCTGAGCAAGTGTTCACTGATAGAACTATTCTCCTCCATCTTGCAGCTGTAGAACTTATTGGAAATCTCATATTTCTCAATCCGGGCATTTGCTTGAAATATTAACTTCAACTCCTGGAACATCTCATATGGTCCATGACGTTCAAAACGTCGTTGAAGTCCCGGTTCTAAGCCGTAAAGCATGGCACATTGAACTATCGTGTAGTCATGAGACCGCGACTGCCAGACGTTCAAAGCGTCTACATTAGTGGGAGGGGGCATGTCACCTAGCGGTGCTTCAAGGACATAATTCTTCTGTGCAGCAATGAGGATAATCCTCAAGTTACGGACCCAGTCTGTGTAATTGCTACCATCATCTTTCAACTTAGCTTTCTCTAGGAATGCATTAAAATTGAAAGGAACAGTAGCACGGGCCATTGATCTACAACAACATAGATATGCAAAAACTATCAGGACTAAGTTCATGATAAATTAAAGTTCAATTTAATCATATTATTTATAGAACTCCCACTTAGATAGACATCCCTCCGGTCATCTAAATGATCACGTGATCCAAATCAACTAAACCATGTCCGATCATCACGTGAGATGGAGTAGTTTCAATGGTGAACATCTTATGTTGATCATATCTACTATATGATTCACGCTCGACCTTTCGGTCTCCAGTGTTCCGAGGCCATATATGCATATGCTAGGCTCGTCAAGTTTAACCCGAGTATTCTGCGTGTGCAAAACTGGCTTACACCCGTTGTATTTGAACGTAGAGCTTATCACACCCGATCATCACGTGGTGTCTTGGCACGACGAACTTTCGCAACGGTGCATACTCAGGCAGAACACTTATACCTTGAAATTTAGTAAGGGGTCATCTTATAATGCTACCGTCGTTCTAAGCAAAATAAGAAGCATAATAAGATAAACATCACATGCAATCAAAATATGTGACATGATATGGCCATCATCATCTTGTGCTTTTGATCTCCATCTCCAAAGCACCGTCATGATCACCTTCGTCACCGGCGCGACACCTTGATATCCATCGTAGCATCGTTGTCGTCTCGCCAACTATTGCTTCTATGACTATCGCTACCGCTTAGTGATAAAGTAAAGCAATTACATGGCGATTGCATTTCATACAATAAAGCGACAACCATATGGCTCCTGCCAGTTGCCGATAACATTACAAAACATGATCATCTCATACAAAACCGTATAACTCATCATGTCTTGACCATATCACATCACAACATGCCCTGCAAAAACAAGTTAGACGTCCTCTACCCTGTTGTTGCAAGTTTTACGTGGCTGCTATGGGCTTAGCAAGAACCGTTCTTACCTACGCATACAAAAACCACAACGATGTTTCGTCAAGTATGTGCTGTTTTAACCTTCACAAGGACCGGACATAGCCACACTTGATTCAGCTAAAGTGAGAGAGACAGACACCCGCCAGTCACCTTTAAGCAACGAGTGCTCGTAACGGTGAAACCAGTCTCGCGTAAGCGTACGCGTAATGGCGGTCCGGGCCGCTTCATCTCACAATACCGCCGAAGCAAAGTATGACATGCTGGTAAGCAGTATGACTAGTATCGCCCACAACTCATTGTGTTCTACTCGTGCATATCATCTATGCATAGACCTGGCTCATGATGCCACTGTTGGGGAACGTAGTATTTTAAAATTTTCCTACGATCACGCAAGATGTATCTACCAGATGCATAGCAACGAGAGGGAAGAGTGTGTCTACGTACCCTCGTAGACCGGAAGCGGAAGCGTCAAGTGACGCGGTTGATGTACTCGAACTCCTTCGCGATCCAACTGATCAAGCACCGAACGTACGGCACCTCCGCTGTGACGCCCGAAGACCGACGTCCCAGAGGATTCCAGATGTTCCGGGTTCTCCCGTGTGTTTCTTTTGTGCTTGTGTTATTTATTTTTTCGCATTGCATCATGTCATTTATCTTTGCATCTCAACTTAAATAAATCGTGTGGACCTTCGGTCCATTTAAATCGAGGGAAGGATGTCTTCTCTTTATAACATATCCTCCTAATATATGGAGCTATATAAATATTCCATTCCTTGGAATCACTTATAACACATTTGCACCGTTCTTTAATTTCTTTTGTCCAACTCAACTTCTTTTCTTCCTTTGAAACATTTTAGTAAAATTGGATCACAATTTTACTTTCTCCATAGATGTTCGGAATCTGCCCATAAATCACATCTAGTGTGTAGGGTCACCTTCTATATTTTGAACTCTTTTGGAGTTCTTTGGAATGGGTTTTAAAAATTCAAACATGTCTAGTTATTTTCAACATGTTTGGATTTTACTTCCTCTAGAGAACCTCATGCCATTTTGTTAAAATTCCTCATATTTTTATGAGTCTAAGAAGATTGGCCTCCTGCCAAAAATTCTGTTCCTAACCCTTCTTTCTTTTTCTCTCTCTCTTTCTTCCTTGTTTTTATTCTGTTTTTGGTAAATTAGCTGTCCAGGCGGCCCAGGCCACAGCAGCCTCTTGGCCCAGCCACCAGGCCATCCCTGAGGCCCAGCCGGCCTGTGGCCTCCCCTATCCGGCCCATCAGCCTCCTGCCCAACTCCTCCTCAAACCCTAGCCAGACCAGACCGGATCCCCTCGCCCCTCTCGTTCCCTCGCTCTCTCCCGCAAGCCGCCGCCACCCCTCGTTCGCTCGCCCAGCGCCCGAACCCCCCCGCACCATCTCCCCTCGATCTCGCTCGCTCCTCTCCTCGATCTCCTTCCCCCGAACCCCCATCTCCCGATTCTCCCTCGCCCAGCTCCATCCAGGCCGCATGCAGCGCCTAGGCCGCAGCTCCCTCCGCGCCTCGCACCGGCCCCGCCGCGTCTAGCCACCAGGGCCTCTTCCTCGCCGGCCCGAGCGTCGCTGCCTTCGCCTCGTGTGTTCATGATGCTGCTGCCTTGCCTCCTTGCTACTGCTGTGTTTTTTCCGTCGGCTTCGTGCTTTTGTTTTGGTCCAGCAGAAACTTCGTCAAGTTCCTCTAACGCGTCTCCGGTACCCCGGCGACCGCGGTCTTCGGAATCGCCAAGTACCACGACATGACGGCATGAACATCTACAAAACGTGTACAACGATGACCCGCGAGTACCACTACATCAACGTGTTCCGCTACCGACGCCGATGACCTTCAAGTTCGACTACTGTCGCCGGAAACAACAAGTACATCTTCGGAGACGTGAACGACTACGAACGGGAACAACTAACCGGCGATACGTCAAGTACCACGACACGTTAACGGAACGTCTACTTCCACTACTTCCTATACGACGACGCGACACGTACCTCTTCGGAAACGGAAACGCCAACGTGTACAACTACCGTTGCCCCGTGTACAACTACTTCCTCTCCGAACGTGAACGCCTACTTCCTCTACGAATCGCGAGAATGACTTCTTCCTCTACACTCTCGAGCCGCCCCGAAACGATTGTTTCGAAGGTATAACCCCGTGACGATGACCCGTGTGTTGTGTGTTGTATGAGATGTTTCCCTTGTGTGCTCCGTGCCCGTATCTTCTTTTGTCGTGCTCCTCGGTTGCCTCATCGCCGACTCTTGGGAACCCGGTGACGGGATCACCCCACCGTCCATCTTGTTCGACTCGCTCTCCGTCATCTTTTGCCCCGGTCTCTCAACGAGTTACCGGAACCGAGATGTTGCCGTTGCATCATTTTCGGATCATTGCCGTGGCACCTTTTCTTTCCACCACGGTGACACTACTCCTTATCTCTTCATGTTCCCTTTTAATAAACTTGCATAAAACTTGATCATGTCATCCGCATCATGTTAACAACATTAATATGTGTGAATTGTTGTTGCTTTAATAATTGCTAAACATGCTCATGGGGATTTTCCGGAATTTGTTGTTGTTTTTCCGGCCTCATTTAAATTGCCTAGATAGGTAGTTTACTTTCGATTCACCTCTTGCTATGTTAAAAACAGCTAATCTTGTCTTGTAAATAAACGAGAGTCAATTAAATAATTAAATGTGGTGTTTCGTCAATATGCAACTCGTTGCATATTGAGCTCCACTTAACTTGTAGTTTTGTTTGTGCACTTTGCCATGCCATGCATATTTAAACCGGACATACATCACACTTGTTTGTGCATCGTATGCCATGTTTATGCTTGTGTCTTTACCGTGTTGTTCTGCTTCTTTCCGGTTGCTTCTCTTGTTAGCTTCGGTTTCGTACCGGAGTTGTGAGGATTCGCTCGACTGTGTTGCTCCGTCTACTTCATGGATCCGTTCTTCTTCCTTGTGGAATCCCAGGCAAGATGATCATACCCTTGGATACCTTTACTACCATTGCCATGCTTAGTTGTCTCGATGCTATCGTTACATGCCGCGCTACCCATCTTTTATGTCAGCCTCTCCTTGTTGCCATGAAACCTCTAACCTTTGACACCTTCCTAGCAAAACCACTGTTTGGCTATGTTACCGCTTGCTCAGCCCCTCTTATAGCGTTGTTAGTTGCAGGTGAAGATGAAGTTCGTTCCAGGAGGGAACTTGTTGTTGTTATATCACAATATCTATAATTATTATATAATAACACACCTATATACTGGGCATGGGTGGAAGGCTTGGCCTTTTGCTCAGTGTTTTGTTCCACTCATGCCACCTTAGGCGCCGATAAACCGGCATTATGTTCCTTGATTTTGCTTTCCTTACACGATGGGTGGATGGGGACCCCTTGACAGTTCGTCTTTGAATAAAACTCCTCCAGCAAGGCCCAACATTGGTTTTAATTTGCCTCATAATAACAACTTATCTAATTAATTAAATTTGCATAGGGGATCGCGTCCCCGGGTTCTTAATTCTACATAGCAGGGGGGCCAGTGCTGATGGTGTTGGTCCCAGACGGGGAGCCTGCAGGGCCACCACGGGGAAACTCGAGGTTTGGCTCCCGTAGCTTCACCCATCCGGTCGTGGCCCGAGACGAGATACGCGCGGCTACTATCAGGGTGTCGACACACCGGGAGGTCTTGCTGGACTTGTTTTACCATTGTCGAAATGTCTTGTGCACCGGGATGCCGAGCCTGATCGGATTCCCTAAGATAAGGAGTGATGATATTATATTTATCACTTCAGCTAATCATGAGAGCTTGTGATGGGCTAAGTTGGGACACCCCTGCAGGGTTATGATCTTTCGAAAGCCGTGCCCGCGGTTATGTGGCAGATTGGAATTTGTTAATGTCCGGTTGTAGGAAACTTGATAGAGGATCCGAAGTAAAACACACAACTGTGTGAGTAACCGTGACTGTCTCTTTTTACTTTGAGAAGAGAACACGGTGGGGTTATGTTTGATTCGTATGTAGTTCAGGATCTTTAGCGATCACTACTTTTGCGACCGTTTGTGTAGATGCTCATCTTATTCTTGTACTCGTAAGTTAGCCACCATATTATGCTTAGCCGCTGCTGCAATCTCACCACTTTACCTCTTCCTACCCATAAAGCTTTCCTAGTCTTGATACCCATGGTTATGGGATTGCTGAGTCCTCGTGGCTCACAGATACTACAACACCAGATGCAGGTTCAGCCGAGAATGAAGCAGGAGTTGGATCAGAACTTCACTGGGAGCTCGATGAAGAGTTTGGTCGTATGCTTGTGACGTTTTCGACGATCAGTAGTGGTTTCTACTAGGATTCGATCTAGACCTGTGGTTTAACGTTATGTTTCGTATCTTGTCTTTTGGATCTTACCCTTAGATGGGCTGTGATGTTTTGAATGATGCTTTCCTTATGTAATGTATTGTGTGAAGTGGCGAGTGTAAGCCAACTATCTCCTTTTGCATTTTAATCCCTCTTTTACATGAGTCGTGCAAAGTTACCAAACTTGAGATCATTCCAGAATGGGCTTATATCTTTAAGTCGTGCCTCGACACGTAGGAGATATAGTCCCATCCTGGGCATTACAAGTTGGTATTCAGAGCCTTCTCCGACCTAGAAGCCCCCACTGATTGATCGAATCATTGACGGTTGAGTCTAGGCACACACTTGAAAATGTTTTGAGTCCTATACATATATCGGAGAGTAGGATTTCTTTTGCTCCTCATCCCTTTCCACTCTGGTGAGGACTCCCGACGATTACTCTTGCCTCTTCTACTTTCAAGAATTGCACCAATTTTTTTTCTTAGGATCACGCGAGTATTGTTTGGATTGTTCCGATGTCTTTGTGACGAGAACATTGTTCTCGATGCCTCCTGTCATTAGGGGTTGTGGCAGTGTCCCGGGGAGTTGAGGTCCGAGGTGTTGTCGTCACAAATATATCGCATCAGTACTAGAATACTTAAGACGACCGACATCGAAAACTCTCCTATGCAGTTAGTGGCAAGATAACCCCGACATCACCCAGTACTGGGGAGGTAGTTCGGGAGTATTGCCATAGCTTGTATAGTGGATGCGTTTTGAAGGTCCGAGGTAAACGGTTTCCGGAGACAACTGGTTATGTGTTGAAGGAAGGATACAGCTGGATGTAGGATTAGAGTTGAGTGCGCGGTGCTTCCCCTGTATCCCCAACACCTGATTGCATAACTGGAAACTTTTGAAAATTAATAGGTGGGTTTATCTAGTAGTTTTAGGCATTCTTCCAACGGATGCACGATATGAAGTTCGGGGTTCTACATTGAGTGAAGTGGTTTTATGGGCTTGTTCCGATCGGGAGTTGCATCTTAAAGGGTCCTTGGCTATGCTGATCCGGGGATTGCAAAACCCTTTTGTAACATGTTCCATGAGCCTTCAGCACGAATATGTGGAACGAAGCTTCTATCTTGTATTTGTTCTATCTGCCCCTTGTTGCTTTTATTTATCTTTTGTTCTCCCAAGTGGCTTCTCGTCAAGCTGATGTACCTTCGGAATTCATTCGTTCAATTCTCTGTTCGGATAGATATGTTGCAACATAATCTTGTTTATAAACATATCTATCCTTTGTTTCGTTTTGATTCTGGTATTTGAGTTGCTTCGATGTCAAGTGTTGAATCCCATACCTTTCCTAATCTGTATTCTCATATTTCTATGAGAGTGCTAGTCCTTCTTAATCATCAAGATGGTCATGTTAAATTCTTTTCAACCGGTGTGCCTTCTATTCAAATTATTCCATACGGACGTCGTTCAGAAATCTGACGATTTGTCTGTTTCATTCATCCCAAGTTGTCTATGTTTCCCCGCCCTCCCACCCTTCTTCTTCTTGGAGCCAGAAATTCTCAAATGAAATATCCATTTTATTAATGTGATGTTTCTTCATTCTTTTCCTTCAATGTTCTTATCCGGTGCTTTATCGTGAAGATGCTCAAGAGCTTCAAGTTCATCATTCTTTTATTCTCAAATTCTGCCCGTGGATGTAATTCAAGATTCCGGTGTTGATCTTATCCTTTTCCTCATTTCACAATGCTTTCTTATTCCGGTGCACCAATTAATCACTCTCCTCTTTCTATCCATATCCGGAGTGCTGAAGATTCATAATTCCATTCTTAATCCGTTCAAGCTATTTCTTGAGGATTGTTATCTTATTCAAGCCATTTAATTCAATCGGTGCAATACCTCTCAAGCAATCTTTTCAACGGTGATTTCTTTGAGTGGGCCCTAACCCACAGGTCTTTCTCCAGGATCTTACCTGACTCTTCTAATTTTTCTGGAGTTATACTCAAATTCTTTTCAAAGTGTGACGTAAGAATGATTTTCCTTCAGTCACATGCCTTCTCCAAGATCGCTTTCAATTTTTTTTCATCATTGGTTCAACCTTTTAATTCTTCATTCCGGAGTATCTCAAAATTCTTCATGGCATTTCTCATCTTCATTCTCAACATTTGAAGACCGGAGAAGAGTTTCCCTTAAATTTTGACCCGTTCTCTTGATGAGTTGTGGTTCTAGCTTCATGCCATCCTCATTATTGTTCCGATTGTGAGGAATTCTTTTATACCATCCAAAGCATTTCATGAATTCTTCTTATTGTGATCCTCTGAAGGCCATCATTTCAGAAGATTTCTTCGTTCTCAGTTTTCAACTTCGTTCTCCAAATATTCTTCATTGATGTCTCTTCGTTCGTCTCCATATTCTTACGGTGGTTCATTCAAGTTTACTCTTCCTTGTTATCATATCAATTCATTTGTTCTTTTCATAATCCTACCGGTGCTTCGTTGAATATTTATCCAATTTTGTGCGAGATCTCTCTTTTAATTCTTTCCAACGAGAATAAGTAGTATGCCAAATCCTTTGGTTGTCATCAATTTAAATTGGTGAAGGAGATGCATGACATAATTCTTATTCTTATTCCTTCAAGGTGATTTAATTCTTTTGTTTGGAGCTTGTTCATCATATCATATTCTCGGTCCTAAGTTGTTCATCTTGTTTTCCGGAGCTCCAAGTTATTTCAATTATATCATTTCAAAGCTCCATCTAATTCATCGCATGCCATGAATCTTATTCTTTTCATCTTTCACTTCTCATGCTTTCATTACCAGAGTTTTCATGGTGGTTCATCAAGATTTAATTCATCCTCGTAGTCTTCATCAAGATTCTTGTTGGAGCTCAAGCATTCTTCATCATGCTTTCCAATTACAATCCTTTCTACCTTATCTTTTCAGATGGTGTTATGTCATTCTTGACAATTCCTTCATGTTTCATGATTCACGAGTTATCGAGAATGAGATATTTAAACCCATCATTTTCTTTGTTCAGGAGATCTTTCCAACCTTTCAATTTATTTGTTGGAGTAATCTTGGGTTGTATTTCACCTAAAAGCTTTCCCCGAGAATTGTTGCTATTATGGTGCTTATAAACGACCCAAGTTCTTCATTTATCCTTCCGGTGAAATAAGTTTTTCGTCTCCTTGTTGATCTCAATCCAATCATTTGTTTCCGTTAGTGGCTGGTTGTCACCTCATAATTGTGAGATGTTTTCCATAAGCCCACAACAAGCTTATTCGTTTTCGTTGTTCATTTTTTTCCAACAACTCTGTTCAACCCTTCTCCGTAAGGAGGATTTTCTAATTCATTCATGGGAGAAGTTGTCATTTTTCTTCTCCAGTCATTCTTTCATTGATTTATATGCTATTCTTTCATTCCAGAGGCATTGTGATGTTGCTCTCTCCAAACCATCATATCGTTTTATCGAGATCATGTTTTTTTCCCTTGCTTATCATTTAACCGGAGTGTTGTATCCTCCATTCTAATTCCCTCATCTTATCAAGTTTTTCCTGTCTTTTAACCGGAGTGCTGTCTGAAATCTTTCTTACCCCTTGTGCCATTCTTTCAATGTTCTGGAGGCTGTGTGTTGTTGTTTTCATCAAGTATCATTCCATCTCCTCAAGCTCACGTTAGTTCCTTCCATTTTCAGACGGAGTGCTGTCCGAATCATGTCATTCTTATTCCTTGGCTATACCATTGCGGTTTCATATTCTTTTGGTTCGTAAGCTCTTGTTTCACGTCGTTCAACCTACAAGGTTCTCATAATGATCCTTGTTCCTCCTTTTACCAGAGTGCTCTTAACTTCGTTCATCTCTGTTGTTTTCTTTCCTTCAAGATTGTTCAACCTCTCAAGGTTCTTTGGTTTCACTCGTTCGTCAAAGAAGCAACTTTGTTATACCTCTTCTTTTTCGTTTCTATCCGGTGCCATCTCTAGGATCTCGGGTCGAGATCCTCTGTTAGTGTGGGAGAGTTGTGACGCCTGAAGACCGACGTCCCAGAAGATTCCAGATGTTCCGGGTTCTCCCGTGTGTTTCTTTTGTGCTTGTGTTATTTATTTTTTTGCATTGCATCATGTCATCATGCCATCATGTCATTTATCTTTGCATCTGAACTTAAATAAATCGTGTGGACCTTCGGTCCATTTAAATCGAGGGAAGGATGTCTTCTCTTTATAACATATCCTCCTAATATATGGAGCTATATAAATATTCCATTCCTTGGAATCACTTATAACACATTTGCACCGTTCTTTAATTTCTTTTGTCCAACTCAACTTCTTTTCTTCCTTTGAAACATTTTAGTAAAATTGGATCGCAATTTTACTTTCTCCATAGATGTTCGGAATCTGCCCATAAATGACATCTAGTGTGTAGGGTCACCTTCTATAGTTTGAACTCTTTGGAGTTCTTTGGAATGGGTTTTAAAAATTCAAACATGTCGAGTTATTTTCAACATGTTTGGATTTTACTTCCTCTAGAGAACCTCAGGCCATTTTGTTAAAATTCCTCATATTTTTATGAGTCTAAGAAGATTGGCCTCCTGCCAAAAATTCTGTTCCTAACCCTTCTTTCTTTTTCTCTCTCTCTTTCTTCCTTGTTTTTATTCTGTTTTTGGTAAATTAGCTGTCCAGCAGGCCCAGGCCACAGCAGCCTCTTGGCCCTGCCACCAGGCCATCCCTCAGGCCCAGCCGGCCCATCAGCCTCCTGGCCCAACTCCTCCTCAAACCCCAGCCAGACCAGACCGGATCCCCTCGTCCCTCTCGTTCCCTCGCTCTCTCCCGCAAACCGCCGCCTCCCCTCGTTCGCTCGCCCAGCGCCCGAACCCCCCCGCAGCATCTCCCCTCGATCTCGCTCGCTCCTCTCCTCGATCTCCTTCCCCCGAACCCCCATCTCCCGATTCTCCCTCGCCCCGCTCCATCCAGGCCGCACGCAGCGCCTAGGCCACAGCTCCCTCCACGCCTCGCACCGGCCCCGCCGCGTCCAGCCACCAGGGCCTCTTCCTCGCCGGCCCGAGCGCCGCTGCCTTCGCCTCGTGTGGTCATGACGCTGCTGCCTTGCCTCCTTGCTGCTGCTGTGTTTTTTCCGTCGGCTTCGTGCTTTTGTTTTGGTCCAGCAGAAACTTCGTCAAGTTCCTCTACCGCGTCTCCGGTACCCCGACGACCGCGGTCTTCGGAATCGCCAAGTACCACGACATGACGGCATGAACATCTACAAAACGTGTACCACGATGACCCGCGAGTACCACAACATCAACATGTTCCGCTACCGACGCCGATGACCTTCAAGTTCGACTACCGTCACCGGAAACAACAAGTACCTCTTCGGAGACGTGAACGACTACGAACGGGAACAACTACACGGCGATACGTCAAGTACCACGGCACGTTAATGGAACGTCTACTTCCACTACTTCCTCTACGACGACGCGACAAGTACCTCTTCGGAAACGGAAACGCCAACGTGTACAACTACCGTCGCCCCGTGTACAACTACTTCCTCTCCGAACGTGAACGCCTACTTCCTCTATGAATTGCGAGAACGATTTCTTCCTCTACGCTCTCGAGCTGCCCCGAAACGATTGTTTCGAAGGTATAACCCTGTGACGATGACCCGTGTGTTGTTGTGTTGTATGAGATGTTTCCCTTGTGTGCTCCGTGCCCGTATCTTCTTTTGTCGTGCTCCTCGGTTGCCTCGTCGCCGACTCGTGGGAACCCGGTGACGGGATCACCCCACCGTCCATCTTGTTCGACTCGCTCTCCGTCATCTTTTGCCCCGGTCTCTCAACGAGTTACCGGAACCGAGATGTTGCCGTTGCATCATTTTTGGATCGTTGCCGTGGCACCTTTTCTTTCCTCCACGGTGACACTACTCCTTATCTCTTCATGTTCCCTTTTAATAAACTTGCATAAAACTTGATCAAGTCATCCGCATCATGTTAACAACATTAATATGTGTGAATTGTTGTTGCTTTAATAATTGCTAAACATGCTCATGGGGATTTTCCGGAATTTGTTGTTGTTTTTCCGGCCTCATTTAAATTGCCTAGATAGGTAGTTTACTTTTGATTCACCTCTTGCTATGTTAAAAACATTTAATCTTGTCTTGTAAATAAACGAGAGTCAATTAAATAATTAAATGTGGTGTTTCGTCAATATGCAACTCGTTGCATATTAAGCTCCACTTAACTTGTAGTTTTGTTTGTGCACTTTGCCATGCCATGCATATTTAAACCGGACATGCATCACACTTGTTTGTGCATCGTATGCCATGTTTATGCTTGTGTCTTTACCATGTTGTTCTGCTTCTTTCCGGTTGCTTCTCTTGTTAGCTTCGGTTTCGTTCCGGAGTTGTGAGGATTCGCTCGACTGTGTTTCTCCGTCTACTTCATGGATCCGTTCTTCTTCCTTGTGGAATCCCAGGCAAGATGATCATACCCTTGGATACCTTTACTACCATTGCCATGCTTAGTTGTCTCGATGCTATCGTTACATGTCGCGGTACCCATCTTTTATGTCAGCCTCTCCTTGTTGCCATGAAACCTCTAACCTTTGACACCTTCCTAGCAAAACCACTGTTTGGCTATGTTACCGCTTGCTCAGCCCCTCTTATAGCGTTGTTAGTTGTAGGTGAAGATGAAGTTCGTTCCAGGAGGGAACTTGTTGTTGTTATATCACAATATCTATAATTATTATATAATAACACACCTATATACTGGGCATGGGTGGAAGGCTTGGCCTTTTGCTCGGTGTTTTGTTCCACTCATGCCACCTTAGGCGCTGATAAACCGGCATTATGTTCCTTGATTCTGCGTTCCTTACACGATGGGTGGATGGGGACCCCTTGACAGTTCGTCTTTGAATAAAACTCCTCCAGCAAGGCCAAACATTGGTTTTAATTTGCCTCATAATAAAAACTTATTTAATTAATTAAATTTGCATAGGGGGTCGCGTCCCCGGGTTCTTAATTCTACATAGCAGGGGGGGGCCAGTGCTGATGGTGTTGGTCCCAAACGGGGAGCCTGCGGGGCCACCACGGGGAAACTCGAGGTTTGGCTCCCGTAGCTTCACCCATCCGGTCGTGGCCTGAGACGAGATACGCGCGGCTACTATCAGGGTGTCGACACACCGGGAGGTCTTGCTGGACTTGTTTTACCATTGTCGAAATGTCTTGTGCACCGGGATGCCGAGCCTGATCGGATTCCCTAAGATAAGGAGTGATGATATTATATTTATAACTTCAGCTAATCGTGAGAGCTTGTGATGGGCTAAGTTGGGACACCCCTGCAGGGTTATGATCTTTCGAAAGCCGTGCCCGCGGTTATGTGGCAGATTGGAATTTGTTAATGTCCGGTTGTAGAAAACTTGACAGAGGATCCGAAGTAAAACACACAACTGTGTGAGTAACCGTGACTGTCTCTTTTCACTTTGAGAAGAGAACACGGTGGGGTTATGTTTGATTCGTATGTAGTTCAGGATCTTTAGCGATCACTACTTTTGCGACCGTTTGTGTAGATGCTCATCTTATTCTTGTACTCGTAAGTTAGCCACAATATTATGCTTAGCCGCTGCTGCAACCTCACCACTTTACCTCTTCCTACCCATAAAGCTTTGCTAGTCTTGATACCCATGGTTATGGGATTGCTGAGTCCTCGTGGCTCACAGATACTACAACACCAGATGCAGGTTCAGCCGAGAATGAAGCAGGAGTTGGATCAAAACTTCACTGGGAGCTCGATGAAGAGTTTGGTCGCATGCTTGTGACGTTTTCGACGATCAGTAGTGGTTTCTACTAGGATTCGATCTAGACCTGTGGTTTAACGTTATGTTTGGTATCTTGTCTTTTGGATCTTACCCTTAGATGGGCTGTGATGTTTTGAATGATGTTTTCCTTATGTAATGTATTGTGTGAAGTGGCGAGTGTAAGCCAACTATCTCCTTTTGCATTTTAATCCCTCTTTTACATGAGTCATGCAAATATACCAAACTGGAGATCATTCCAGAATGGGCTTATATCTTTAAGTCGTGCCTCGACACGTAGGAGATATAGTCCCATCCTGGGCATTACATCCGCGTTCATCACACGTTTAGCTTGATGACGTCCCACGAGCTCTTGATCCAGTAGAGCTTCACGGGGGAGTTTCGTCAGCTCGACGGCGTGGTGACGGATATGATGTATCTATCTGTGCAGGGCTTAACCTAAGCACTGCGACGATATGACCGAGGTGTGTTTCTGTGGAGGGGGGCACCGCACATGGCTAGAACAATTCAACTTGTTTGTCTTTGGGTGCCCCCCTGCCCCCGTATATAAAGGAGCAAGGGGGGAGGCCAGCCGACCCTCTATGGTGTGGCTAGGGCTGCAATCCTACTAGGAATAGGATTGCAATCCTATTCCTAGTAGGAACCTACCAAAGAAGGAAAAGGGGGAAGGAAAGAGAGGGAGAGGGAGAGGGAAAGAGGGGCCGCCCCCCCTCCCCTAGTCCTATTCGGACTCCTCCTAGGGAGGGGGCGCGCCACCTCCTGGCTGCTGCCCTCTCTCTCCACTATGGCCCACCAGGGCCCACCATTCCCCTGGGGGGTTTCGGTAACCCCCCCGGCACTCCGGTAAATTCCGAAACTTTCCAGAACACTTCCGGTGTCTGAATATAGTCGTTCAATATATCAATCTTTATGTCTCGGACATTCCGAGACTCCTCGTCATGTCCGTGATCTCATCCGGGACTCCGAACTACCTTCGGTACATCAAAACTCATAAACTCATAATACCGATCGTCAACAAACGTTAAGCGTGCGGACCCTACGGGTTCGAGAACTATGTAGACATGACCGAGACTCATCTCCGGTCAATAACCAATAGCGGAACCTGGATGCTCATATTGGCTCCTACATGTTCTACGAAGATCTTTATCGGTCAAACCGCATAACAACATACGTTGTTCCTTTTGTCATCGGTATGTTACTTGCCCGAGATTCGATCGTCGGTATCTGTATACCTAGTTCAATCTCGTTACCAGCAAGTCTCTTTACTCGTTCCGTAATACATCATCTCGTGACTAACTCATTAGTCATTTGCTTGCAAGGCTTATTATGATGTGCATTACCGAGAGGGCCCAGAGATACCTCTCCAACACTCGGAGTGACAAATCCTATTCTTGATCTATGCCAACACCATGAATACTTTCGGAGACACCTGTAGAGCATCTTTATGATCACCCAGTTACGTTGTGACGTTTTATAGCTCACAAGGTGTTCCTACGGTATTCGGGAGTTGCATAATCTCATAGTCATAGGAACATGTATAAGTCATGGAGAAAGCAATAGAAGTAAAACTAAACAATCATAGTGCTATGCTAACGGATGGGTCTAGTCCATCACATCATTCTCCTAATGATGTGATCCCGTTAATCAAATGACAACTCATGTCTATGGCTAGGAAACATAGCCATCTTTGATCAATGAGCTAGTCTAGTAGAGGCATACTCGGGACATACTATTTTGTCTATGTATTCACACATGTATCAAGTTTCCAGTTAATACAATTCTAGCATGATTAAAAGACATTTATCATCATATAAGGAAATACAAAATAACATCTTTATTATTGCCTCTAGGGCATATTTCCTTCAGAGGTTGAGGTGGCTCCCTCGGGCGATGTGTTCTTAGAGCGTGGCTGGCAGTCGTTTGCCCGCACGCGCCGGTTGCAGGGGAGGTGTGTGCTCCACTTCAGGTACGATGGCATCTCCACGCTGTTCGTTAGAGTCTTCTCAGAGGAAGGGAGGCGGCTTGGGTGCTGTCCCGAGGCTGACGATGAGGAGGGCTTAGACGTCCAGAGTAGCAGTTCCTCCTCCGGAGACGGCCTCAGTCCGCGGCGCCCCCCTCTGCGGCAGCAGCAGCTCGTCTAGTAGTGGCGGCTGCGATGAACCACCACGCTGCCGAGCTCGGTACAACGTGGGGTGGTGGGGATCGCCGCGCTGCTGTGGCTTGATGAAGCCGGAGGAGCCGGAGGATTCCGACTGAGCGGGGGCGGCTTTTGCTTCTTCTCCTTTCTTTTCCTTCATGTCTTTTCTGCATCAAAGTTTCAAGTTGCCTTGAGGAAGCGTGTAATGGGTTGTGATGTAAGAAGCGAGAACTCGCCGTCATGCTTTTGTTGCTTGAATGAAGTCACTTAGCTTTCATGCGTCCTGCCGTCCTGAGGCGAAGTCCTCCCGACTCTAGCGTCATGAGCCCCTTCTGGTCGTGAGGTGGTGGCCGGGTCCGATAGGCTTTTACAGCCCCCGGGCGGGGGTCAATCGCTGAGATCTACAGAGAGTGCCGAGCGCAGGATAAAGCACCAAAGCCTGAGCGGCTCAGTAGATAGGTTGCGCGGACTGAGCAGCCCGGCGCCAGAGCCTGAGCAGGCTTGGGCAGGCGAGGTCATGGGGCCACGGTGGACGAGGGTTGGTGACCGACCGTGCCCCAGCCCCCACGCGCAAGGCGCGTGAAGGAGAGCGAGTGGCATAGCTGAACTTAAAGCCGGTGAGAAAGATGCAAACACAAAAACTCTCAACAAAACGCAAGAACCGTGAGAAACACGAGAACTTCATATCATGGGGTAGAGGAAGGGCTGATAGCCAAGGAAGTAGAAAAGGCTGACAGCCAAACACCAAGCAAAAACGAAAAAAAAGGTCGCGTTTGACCCCTACACTACGTCTTCTTCCCAGCGCGGAGCTAAGGACTACCACTGGGGCGTGGGTGGGAGCCCCGTCTGAGGGCCCGTAGGCAACGCACATGAGACTCCGAGGCGTGTACATCCCCAACTCATTATTATGTGAGAGTGTCACGGGCGGAGACCTTCACGGGCACGGAGCCTTGATTATGGATAGAACCTCCTAAGGTGTTCGATGTTCCAGGAATTCTGGATAGGTACCCCGTCCTGCGTCTCCAGGCGCATAGCACCAGGCCTAGAGACACGGGCGATTCTGAACGGGCCCTCCCACATGGGCGAGAGCTTGTGTAGCCCCTCACGGGAGAGGACCCGCCTCAGGACTAAGTCACCAACTTCAAGTGTTCTTGTGCGGACAGTGTAGCAGTGGTACCGCCGCAGCGCTTGCTGGTAACGCGCCGCCCTGAGGGCAGCCCGGGGGTGACCCTCCTCACTGAGCACGAGGTCCATCCGCCAGGCGGCGTCCTGGCATTGTTCATCAAAGGCCAAGACCCGTAGGGAGCGATGCTTGACCTCGTGAGGGAGGACCGCCTCCGCCCCATAAACGAGAAAGAAGGGAGTCTCCCCCATAGGTTTGGTGGCAGTGGTTCGGATTGACCACAACACAGACTGGAGTTCGTCGATCCAGCCCCTGCCGCAAGCCTCGAGCTTTTTCTTGAAGCTGTGCGTCTTGAGGCCACGTAAGACTTCCGTGTTGGCACGCTCGGCCTGGCCGTTGCTCCTGGGGTGGGCCACCGAAGCGTAGCAAATCTATGTTGCAAGGTTAGCACAATATGACCTAAAGAGATTGCTTGTGAACTACGAACCGTTATCCGTGATGATGCGGTTGGGGGGCCCGAATCGCCTCACAAGGTCCTGGATGAACTGGACAGCTGACCCGGCTGGGATTGCGTGAACAGGCTCAACTTCCACCCACTTGGTGAATTTGTCGATGGTGACGTACAGGAAGTGGAACCCCCTGCGGCCGAGGGAAAGGGCCTAGGATGTCCAATCCCCAGACTGCGAAGGTCCAAGAGAGCAGAATCGTCTGGAGGCCTTGCGTCGGCTGATGGATCTGCTTGGCGTGAAACTGGCACGTCTCACAGGCTCGCACGAGCTCCGTGGCGTCGTTGAGCGCCGTGGGCCAATAAAAGCCGTTGCGGAAGGTCTTGCCCATGAGGGTGCGAGATGATGAGTGATGACCACAGTCCCCACCGTGGATATCAGCTAGGAGCTCGCGCACTTGCTTTCTCGAGATGCACCTTAGTGAGACGTCGTTGGGGCACCTCCTGTAGAGTTCACCATCTTGGATGCAGTAGGCTGAGGCCTGTCGGACCACGCATTCTGCGTCTTCTTCTTTGTCTGGTAGGGCCTCGTGTTGTAGGTACATCTTGAGTTCTTGGGTCTAGGACCCCTCCTCGGGCTCCACGGCGAGCAACAGGCGGGCTCCGGATGGTGGTCCGCAGGTCGGGGCACCGTCCAGGGGCGCTGTTGGTAGCCCCTGCCGAGGGGAGGCCGGCTTGGGTACTGATGGTGCTGCTGATGGCTTGAGTAGTCGCTCCTTGAAGACGCCTGGCATTTGGGGCTCCTCCCTGGAGGCTCGGTTGGCGATGTCATCCGCTTCTTTGTTGGTGCCTCTCGGCACGTGCTGCACCTCCAGCCCTTGGAATCGCTTCTCCATCCTGCGCACTTCCTCCAGGTATGCCCCCATGTGCTCATCCTTGGGCTTGTACTTCTTGGTGGAGAAGTCAATGAGGAGTTATGAATCGCCCCTGATGGTGAGACGCTTGACCCCTAGCGCAGCGGTGGCCTTGAGCCTAGCAATCAAGCCCTCGTTCTCGGCGATATTGTTGGAGACCTTCTCGCCCTGCTGGAAGCAGAGCTGCACAGCGTAGTACAACTTATCCTGAGTGGGAGATACTAGCACGACGCCAGCCCCCGCGCCGAGGCGTGAGAAGGTGCCGTCAAAGTACACCACCCATCAGTCCGGGGCTTCATCACTGGGGGCCAGCGAACGGTCTTCGTTGCCCCCCCGCTCGGGCGCATCAGTCCATTCCACCATGAAGTCTGCCTGAGCTGCTCCGTTTATCACCTGCGTGGTGCTGAATTCTAGTGGGAACACTTGAAGCTCGATGTTCCACTCGGCGACCCTCCCGACGACATTCGGGCCACGCAGCACCTTCTCGAGGGGGTACGATGAGACGACCTTGATGGGGTGGCCTTGGAAGTAGTGGCGCAGCTTCCTGGAGGCGACGAGGAGTGCCAGAAGTAGCTTCTGGGGCATCGGGTAACGCGAACGCGCGTCGTGTAGTACTGTGCTGATGAAGTACACCGGGTGCTCCACGAGGGTCGGTACAGCAGGGTCCGCTGGCGACTCAGGAGCCTCAGGAGCCTCTTGCTGAGCGGCGGGGATGTTGGTGCTCGTGGTCGAGTCCGCTTCTAAGGCCGTGTCAGGGGGCGGCGCGGGCCCTGAGGGTGCCGAGCCGCCTGGTGCATTGGGATCCGGAGCTTTTCCTCACGCTCCATGATCAGTGCGGCGCTGGCGGAATGAGGCGTTGCGGTGAGGTAGAGCATCATGGGCTCCTGGGGTCGTGGTCCTACCATGACCGGCGAGCTGGTGAGGTACTTCTTGAGGTCCTGGAAGGCGGCGTCGGCCTCCGGAGTCCACTCAAAGGGCCCCTTCTTCTTCATGAGCTTGAAGAACAGGAGGGTGCGTTCCCCGAGCTTAGAGATGAAGCGCCCTAGGGATGTCACACACTCGGCGAGCTTCTGCATTTCCTGCAGGTTTGTGGGCGGCCTCATCTTCTCGATGGCCTTGATCTTCTCCGGGTTTGCCTCAATGCCTCGGTGCGAAACCAGAAACCCTAGCAACTTGCCGGAGGGTACAGCGAACACACACTTCTCCGGGTTGAGGCACAACTTCACCTTGCGCAGGTTGGCGAATGTTTCTTCTAAGTCCTGGATGAGGGTCGTGGCCTCCTTGGTCTTTACCACTATGTCGTCGACGTAGGCCTCTGCATTCCTCCCGAGCTAAGGGCCCAGGGTGATGTGCATCAGGCGCTGGAAGGTAGCGCCCGCGTTCCTCAGCCCGAAAGGGATGCAGGTGTAGCACTAGACCCCGCATGGGGTCAGGAACGCCGTCTTCTCCACGTCTTCCACCGACATCTTGATTTGGTAGTAGCCCGAGAATGCGGTAAGGAAGCAGAGCAGGTCGCACTCACCGGTCGAGTCCACGATTTGGTCGATGTGCGGAAGAGCGAAGGGGTCCTGAGGGCAGAACTTGTTGAGGCTCGAGAAGTCGACGCACATGCGTTCTTTGCCTCCTTTCTTCGGGACGATGATGGGGTTGGCCACCCACTCCGGGTGCCGTACCTCCCGTATGACACCAGCCTCCTCCAGCTTCCTAACCTCCTGGACAATGAAGACCTGCTTCTCCGGGGCTTGTCTATGCGCCTTCTGCTTGATGGGGCGCGCATTGGGGCACACCGTGAGGTGATGCTCAATGACATGCCTTGGCACCCCGACCAAATCTACGGCCTTCCAGGCGAACATGTCCTTGTTGGCTCTGAGGAAGCCGACTAGTGCTGCCTCTTGTTCTGGATCCATGCCCGTGCCGATGGTGAAGGTGGCTCCTGAGCCTTCTTCGTTGGCAGGCACTTGCTTCGCCTCGGCGGGGTCCTGCGAAAAGAGCTGCTTCTTCTTGGCAGGCGCGGCCTCCAGAGGCTCCGGAGCCCCATTCGCCGTTGGGTGAGCTGCGGCAGCGGCGGCCTTGTACGCGCGCCCTAGGACCTGAAGGGCGGCTTTAGGGTCCCCTTTGACGGTGATGATGCCGCTGCTCCCGGGCATCTTGACGGCGTTGTAGCCCGGGTGAGTTGCCGCCATGAACTTTGCCAGGGCTAGGAAGCCGAGGACGGCGTTGTACGGTAGGCGGATGGGCACAACGTCAAAATCGATGAGCTCAGTCCGGTAGTTAGCCGGTGTACCGAAGGTGTCCGGGAGGCGGATCTGGCCAAGCAGGACGGCCGAGCCCGCGACCCCCGAGAAGGGCTTGGTGGGAAGAAGCTGCCTGTAGGATAGAGGCAGGTGTCCGAAGGCTTTGGGAGAGAGGATGTTGAGGCCGGCGCCGCCGTCGATGAGGGTTCTTGTCACGGCCACCCCACAGATGGTAGGCGTGCATACAGTGGGGTGCGTGCGAAGAACTCAACGTCCCATGTCTGCCTACTCGTCGATCTCATGACCTAGCTCGATGAACTGGAAGGTAATGGAACAAGTCAGTTTACCCAGGTTCAGGCCACCTTGCGGTGTAATACCCTACTCCTGCTTTGTGTTGGATTAGCCTCGAGGTTGGTAGACGATGAACTTGTACAGTGGAGGAAGAACCTCAGGAGGTGTGTTCTTGTGCATGTGAGGGTGAGGATGGTCTGAATGATCCATCCCCCTCTATGGTGGTGGCCAGGCTATATTTATAGTGGCCTTGGTCCTCTTCCCCCAAAATGAAGGCGGGAAGGGATCCCACAATGTCCAATTTCGAAGGTGGACAACTAGTACATCTTATCCAGACGAAAGGTGGTCTTCACCTGCAAAGCTTCTGGCCGTGACGCCATGGTGGGCTCGGTGATGACCTTCGTCTTGTTATCCTAGTGATCCTGGTCTTGTTGCATAGAAATGGAAACCTTTGGTTAATTCCTCGGGACTCTACGCCCGCGCTTGCCTCTTTAGCACCGAAGAGGAAACCTGATGTACTGCGCCCGCTGGTGCCCACCTGGCCTCGGTCGTCATGCCTTGCATCATCTGAACCTCACGAGGGGGGGGGGGCTTGCATAGAACTATCCGCTCCTCATGAGCCAGCCTAGGGAGGCCGCTCCCTCTAGAGGTCTTGTTTTCATCCACCTCGGGAGGCTTGGCCCCACGCGAGGGTCTTGTGTGTTGATGCTGGAGATGGGCCATACCAGGCTGGCGCTGGAGCCATGCCGTGGGCCGCAGGCAGGAAAGTCTCAGTACCCTGGTTTGCAGAACACCGACGGTAGCCCCTTGGCCCAAGGCGCGCTCGGATTTGGCTTCGAGGTGAAGCCAATGGGCAAGGGTGAAGCGCCGCAAGCCCTAACAACCTACGGACCCGGTGGACGTGTGGCGGTTGATGGGACGTGGGTGTCTCCTCTTCCACTCGCTGCCTCGTCAACCATCCTACTTGACAAGAGCCTGCTGCATGCAAAAAAGATCATTATTACGAGAGATCATGGAGGTCGGCGATTGGCCGCCCTCTTGCTATAAATGAGGGTAGGGGCAGAGCCCCCTTGCTCATCTCCATCTTCTCGCTTCTTGCTCCTTCTTCCTCCTCCTCGCCTCGCCGTCTTGCCAGAGCTTCCATGGCGCTGACGAGGAGGTTCCCCACCGCAAAAAAGGGAAGGCCCCCAAGGAGGGGATGGGCCCACCGCCACCCAAGAGAGGCCGCGGACGCCCCCGCAAGCACGCCGCGACCCCGGAAGTTGCCTCTCGGGGGCGCAGGCACACCTCTTCGAGGGCAGGTGTTGCCTCAGGGAGCTGTGACGGTGCTTCCTCGCATGATGGGAGCCGCTGAGGATGAGGCAGCTCTTGCGATGGGGGGAGGCGCACTATGGTCGCTCGGCCTTCATGGCCGTACTCCCGCTCAGCGGATGCATTCCCGGAGTTCGTCTTGTGGTCGGAGAGGCCCGCAGGCACCTAGCTCCCACTCCCGTGCTTCTTAGCGGGTGCACTGCCGAGCGTAGGGCTTGATGGCCTCTGGCTGCAGGCCGACGGCTGCTGCTGAATGGTCTCATGGGTGGGAGTCGAGGTCACTGCCGCGGACAACATGTTCTTGACCCACGGTTGGCAGCAGTTCGTCCCCGCGCGGGGCCTGAGCGGGAGGTGTACCCTCCATTTCAAGTATGACGGCCTCACGACTCTCTATGTTAGGGTGTTTTGGGAAGATGGTCGACCTGTGGGGTGCTGCCCAGACGACTGCAGGGGAGGCGATGAGCTTGCCCTTGGCGACGACCACGTCTCCTCCAGCAGCGTCGGCTCCTCCTCCGGGGACAGCACCAGCGGTGGCACCTACGATGAACCGCCATGCCGTCGGGCTCGGAACCGGGAGGGCGACGACCCGCCTCGCCGCCGTGCCCTGGTGAAACGGGAGGAGGACTCGGATTGAGCTAGGGTGCCGCCAGAGCCGGTCCTCTGGAGTCGCTGCAGCTGCTCGGTCTGCTTTTGCTTTTTCCTACATTTGAAAAAAGTAGAGGGTCCCACTGGGGTGTTTAATGAACTATGGCTCTTGCGCCACTGTGACATGCTTGTTATTCTCATATCATGCCATGGTACCCGTGTTTCTACTAGGTGTGGTTAGGGTAGCTTATCTTGATGCGCTTGTGATAGACTCCCATGTCGCGAGGGCATGCCTTCTCGAAGGCACCTTCCAGAGGCCTCCTTCTTGATGACTCATGAGTCGTTAAGCCTCAGGAGATGTTGTGTTGCTTCAGAGTAAGGAAACCTCATGAGGCATCTCGTCCTACCTCGCATAAACTCCCAAGCGTGGGTTGGCTGTGGCTGATACACCACGTCGTGATGCCTAGAGGCACGGACTTAAGATGGTGCGCATGCCCATGAACTTGCTTGAGAGTGTCTCGTGAGGATTAAGGACGCTGAAGCTCTTGGGCAACCAGGCTTCGGCGAGGTGTGGTCGCGGGCAAGCCCAAGCGCACACACCTACCTAACCCTCGCGTGCAGGACACGCGAGGAGGAGCGACGGGCAACTACCGCTCTTCCTATAACAAGGGTGGAAAGGCGAATAAAAAGAGATAAAATTTCAAGTCTTGCGAAGAAAGGCATGAACGCTCCAAATTTCATTCAAGAAATTGTAAACCAGCTACAGAAAGCAAGCAAAAGAACAGCCGTGTTTGGCACCTAGATTAATCTTCGTGTTCGCACCAGCACGGAGCACGGGGCCTCCACTAGGACATGGGTGGGAGCCCCCGTGAGGCCCAGGGGCGGCACTCAGGAGACTCCGGGGCACGTACAACCCCAACTCATTATTACGTGAGAGTGTCACGAGCGGAGACCTTCATAGGCATGGGGCCTTGCTTCATGGGTAGAAGTTCTAGAGGTACTAGATGTTCTAGGCATTTTGAATGGGGATCTCGTCCTGCGTCTCCAAGCGCACGTCGCTAGGCCTAGAGACACGGGCGATCCTGAAGGGCTCTCCCACATGGGCGAGAGCTTATGCAGCCCCTCTGTCACGGATATAACTATTGGGTATAAAACGCCCAGGAGGGGCCGGTTTGGGCCTATGAAGAATTACTCCTATTGAAGCCTAGCAAGACATAGAATATGGCATTTTAATATAGAAGACTAAAAGGCCTAGGGCCCAAAAGGTGTTAGGGCCCGTAGATGTAAACCGCCATACGACGTGTAACTTGTATTGTAAGATAGGAAAGGTAGAGACCGAGCCGGGCACATTTATGAGCCGGCCTCGGGATTTAGTAAGCCGGCCAGGCGTCATCCTGTGTATATAAAGGGACGACCCGGCGGCGGTTCAGGGACAGTAAAACACAGCTCGAGACACAGGCAAAGCGGAATCGCTCCCAGGTCATCGAAACCCTAGCAATACCACAACAACTAGACGTAGGCTTTTACCTTCATCGAAGGGGCCGAACTAGTATAAGACCCCGTGCATCCTTTGTCCGCTTTAATCCCTTTAAGCTAACCTGTAGTGATGGCTCCACGACTAAGTCCTTATGCTAGGACATCTGCCATGACAAAACCAGGACAGTTGGCGCCCACTGTGGGGCTATCGCACGATGGTTTCGAGTTCTTAGAGGGCAACTTTGATGGACTCAAGGGCTATGCAGTGGGCAGGATGACTAAGAGTCATCGCGGCAAGAGCTACATCGAAGACGCAGGCTGGGGCCCTGAGACCGATTCAATCGAGTACGGGTACCGGGTCCCCTTCGGCGGCATCCATGTTTTCATTGGCAAGATTTGTGAACTGGGCCCTAAGCCGGACATCTGCTCCAACATCATCGAGTCGGCTAAGCGTGCAAGACCTCCCCAGGTTCGGCCCGCCATGAAGCGTGTCTTTGTGGGAGTTGTCCACGGAGCGAAAGCTGCGGATAGATCGGAATCTAGTGGTGAGACCGTTGTTTATTCTGGCGACAAGTCATCTACCGAAGAGACCGAGTCTTTATACCTACTACAGGATGGCCGGTCTGGGGGCTGTTCCGACGGTGACAGTATTCCGGACACCCTTGATCTGCCAAGTCGGGTTGTGGTCTTCATGGCCGGGTCACAATCTTCGACTGCGGCAGCATTAATATCTGGTTTGGCAACGACAGCAGCAGCTGGGGCAGGAAGCCCTGTCCAGCCGCCGGCTCAAGTCCTGTCTGGTTTATTTGACACTTTGACAGCGCTGTTGACCACGGAAGTCAGCTGGGCAGATAAGGAGCAGCACGATGTAGAAGTTGCTAAGTTAAGGAGTCAGATATATCAAGCCAAGGCGGATCTGGCAGCTGAAAACACATGGATGGCCACGAGACAAGCTGAGTTGGATGCTCAGGCTTATTAGCTCCTGTTGGATCAGAACGCATCAAATGATGTAATGAGGAGAAGGCGCAAGTCTCACGGGCCTCCAGTTTATGAGGCAAGGAATCTCTTTAATACGCCAGGAGCAGGAACCAGCAATCAGCTAGTGGTAAACCGGGCGGAAGTGCCTGGAATAGGGGCGTCGGTCCAGCCGCCTGCAACGGATCCATCTCGTTAGATCATTCCATCACAGCGTGTACCGACTCCTCCTGGTCATTACTCCAACCCCTTGGATAACATAGTCGCATCCGCTTCACGATTGGCGGCTCTCCCCGTTGAAGGATAATCCCCTATAGCAGTGGAGGCGCGACGAGCTAGGGAGTTCCTAGAGATGGCTTTGACTCAGCAGCAAGCTTATTCTTACAGCCGCGAGAGGATTCATTCCACCCCCCCCCTCCCCGCCCAAGCCGGAGTTATAGCAGGCATATTGATGAACCGGTCATATCAAGTAGTGCGCGGAACCGTAACCCGCCTCGGGGGGATAACCCGACAGGTGGTGGTGAAAATGCGCATGATGTGGTAGACTAGGGTAGACAGCGTCAAGAAGCCGAGTTAGCGACGCAATATAGAACCCGTCAGCTTACCCCAGTTCGTCCAACTACCATGATGGAACCAAGAGTTTCTTCCAGCTCCTTGGGAGTGCCGTGTCTCACCCCCGCTTTTTGTAATGTGTGGCTGCCTAAAGATTTCAAAGGACCACGGAAGCTGCCCAATTATACTGCTAATCTATCCCCCGAGGCATGGGTTGAGAGCTATGAGATGTCGATGGATATTCTGGATGTGGACGATGCGGCGTGTGCTAAGTACTTCACCATGATGCTGGAAGGAACGGCTCGTACTTGGTTGAAAAGTTTACCAGCTAATTCCATTCGATCATAGGCCGAGTTAAGGCGTCGGTTTATCAATAATTTCAAAGATACATACAAGCAACCCATGTCAATTGTGGACTTAGCTGACTGTGTCCAAAGAGAGAGCGAATCAACAAGTCATTGCGTGTGCCGGGTTTCCGAGATCCTGCATTCATCAGACCACATCAATCCGGACACAACAGTCTTGACATTGCAAGGCAATTGCCGGTTCGAGGCCCTGAAGCTGAAGTTGGGACGGCTCAAACGTCACTGCGATGGCATGGGAACACTTATGGGAGCTCTGGTGAAATACGCCGATTCTGATAGTGCTAAATATCCAGAGTCTGGCGACGAGAAGTCAGGAAAGGGAAAGAAGAATGGTAAAGCGCCACAGTCTAATCCGGCGAGTCATGGATACATCAGTAAGCGTAAAGCGGATAATAATTCAGATTTCGTGGCTAAACACTAGTACGTAGAATGATGGTCCGCGTCGTAAGGGTAGGCCGCCCCCACGGAGCAGAGGATCAAATATCAATTTGGAGTGCCAGTTGAATCTGCCTTGCCCTAGGCACGACATGAAGGAAAAACCAGCCACATACCTCTGGAAGGACTGCTTTATTATGCGGGAGTTCAAAAATTCTGATCGGTTCCAATATCATCATGGACCGCCCGGCGGTTCTGGCCCTGGTTTTCATAGGCCGGGTTATCAAGGTGGTGGTTCTGGCTCAGGATTTCAAGGCAATTAGAATGGACATGGCAATCAGAATGGACACAACAATCAAGGCAACCAAGGTGGTTATAATCATCAGGGGAATCATCAGCAGCAGCAGTCAGGTTATCAGAGCAACCCGAAGCAGTTGAGTAGTGGGCAGTATCATGTCTTCACCACTAGCTTGTGTAAGCGTGATCAGAAGGTTTATAAGAGGGCGGTGCAGTATGTTAAACCGGCAGTACCTCGTTATTTATGCTGGTCGGAGCAGCCCATTGTGTGGAGTCTTGAGCATCATCCGCCCCGGGTTGATAATCCGGGTCAGCCGGAACTAGTGGTGGCACCTCAGGTTGGGGGGTATAAGTTCACTAAGGTGCTCATGGACGGAGGAAGCAGCATCAACATCCTATATTATGAAACCTTCCGTCGCATGGGGCTAAATTATAAGAAGCTCAGACAGTCCAACATTGTATTCCATGGCATGGTACCTGGTAAGGAGGTGTATCCGGCCGGTAAGATAGATCTGGAGGTTACCTTTGGAGACGAACATGACTCAAGGTCAGAGACTTTGACCTTTGAAGTGGTAAAAAGCGAGAGCCCGTATCATGCCTTGTTCGGGCGGCCGGTTTATGCTAAATTCAAGGCGAGGCCCTGTTATGTTTATCCGTAGCTCAAGATGCCGGGTCATAAAGGGACTATCACGGTACATGGGAGCCGTAAAATTGCTTTGGAATGTGAAGAAGGTGATGCGACCTATGTTGAGTCGGTTTGTGCAATAGAAGAGTTGAAGTTCTACAAGGACAATGTTGATCCGGTGGACATGACTCCTTTGAAAAAGCCAACTACTGAGCATGAACCGGCCTTAAAATTTAAATCAGCTGATGAGACTAAGCTGGTGGATTTTGCCCAGGGCGATTCATTCAAACAGTTTAGTATCAGCGCTAATTTCAATCCGAAATAGGAAAGCGTGCTCATGGAGTTCATCCGTGAGAGCCGGGACATATTTGCATGGAAACCTTCTGACATGCCAGGTGTACCGAGAGGACTCGCTGAGCACACTCTTAATAATGATCCCAAGTTTAAACCGGTTAAACAATTTCTCCACCGCTTCAATGAGGAAAGGCGCAAGGCTATTGGTGAAGTGGTAGCCAGGCTCTTGGCGGCCGGGTTTATTGTTGAAGTGTTTATCCTGAGTGGTTGGCTAATCCGGTGCTAGTACTCAAGAAGAATGGTACTTGGCGTATGTGTGTGGATTACACAGATTTGAACAAGGCTTGCCTAGCTGATCCCTTTGCTCTCCCGCGTATTGATCAAATGATTGATGGTACGGCGGGTTGTGAGCATTTAAGTTTTCTTGATGCATATTCCGGCTATCATCAGATCAAAATGGCAGTTAAGGACCAGGAGAATACATCTTTTATAACTCCCTTTGGAGCCTTCCGCTATGTATCTATGCCCTTTGGGCTCAAGAGTGCCCAGGCTACTTATCAACGTTGCATGCGAAATTGTCTTCATACACAGATTGGGCGTAATGTTCATGCATATGTTGATGATATTGTGGTAAAATCCAGAAAGGAAGAGACGCTAATAGATGACTTGAAGGAAACTTTTGATGATCTCCGGGTTTATAAGATGATTCTTAACCCAGCCAAGTGCGTTTTTGGTGTACCGGTAGGCAAGCTCCTGGGGTTTCTGTTATCAAACAGGGGAATTGAAGCTAATCCAGAGAAGATCAAAGCTATTACGTCATTGGCTAAACCGGCGTGTATCAATGATGTTCAACGTCTGGCAGGCCGCATTGCAGCACTGAGCCGGTTTATCAGCCGATTAGGAGAGAACGCTATCCCGCTCTACCAGATGATGAAAAAGACAGACAATTTTTTCTGGAGTGATGCTGCTAATGCCGTGTTTGAGGACTTGAAGAAACAGTTGGCAGAACCGCCTGTCCTTGCTGCTCCGGTTGATAATGAGCCACTATTACTATATGTGGCTGCTAATGCCCGAGCTGTCAGTGTTGCCATTGTAGTGGATTGCTAGGAGGCTGGGAAGGAATATCCGGTTCAATGGCCGGTTTACTACATTAGCGAGGTGCTCATTGAGTCTAAAAAGAGGCATCCGCATTGGTAGAAGCTGGTGCACGGAGTCTTCATGGCAAGCCGGAAGCTCAAGCAATATTTCCAGGGTCATCCCATCTCTGTGGTCAGCTCTGCCCCTGTGACACCCCGAGACCGGTGCGCCAGGTGTCAGCCGATTTTTCATCGTTGTTGCCTTGTCATCTGCTTGCGTGTTGCCTCTTTTCCATGTCATCATGTGTGTTGCATCATCATGTTTTCAAAACTTGCATCTGTCCGAGTCCGCCCGTCCTTTCCGTTGTCCATTCTCAGCCCAGACACACTTGCACGCGCCCGCGGCACCTCCAAATATTTATTTTGTGAGTGGCCGACAAATGTTCTCTGAATGGGATAAAACTTTGCGTGTGGTATTATATTAGTGTAGACAGGCCGCCTGCCAAATTTCATCGCATTCGGAGTCCGTTTGGTAGCCCAACGGATATATATACCGGCACTAGTCGCCTGTTAATTCGTCGGACGTTTTCGGTCTCCGAAAACCCCCGCGGGCCTCTCCCTTCTCTCATCTCAGTCCACACATCTCTTCACAGCCCACCTAGGCCTACCTAACGCCCCCTCGCGATCGGATCCATCGGATCGCGATCGAAGGGCTCCGTTTTGCCCCAAAACCCCCAAACCCTAGCAATTTTGCTATAAATGGAGACCTCCCATGCCATTTTTGGACTCCCCTAGACCCTTTCCCTAACCTCTAGCTTCCCCTGCCTCAGATTCCACGCCTGACCAGTCCCACCGCCGCCACTTGGCCATCCAGCGCCGCCGCCACCTCATAGGTGCCAAGTGGCAGCACCTGATTGGCCGCGCCGCCCCAGCCGCCACTTCCCACCACTCCGGGCGCGCCACCTGGCCCTTCCGCAGCGCCTCCCCGCGCCAGGCCCGGACGCGGCCCGCCTGGATCCCGATCTGGGCCGATCGGGGCCCGAGCCACCCGCCACAGTTCCTTCGAGCTCGCCGCCACCTAACGCCGTCCCCGCAGCCGTCTGCGCTCGCCTCCGCGTCGCGAGCTGCCGCCGGCCGCGGTGCCTCCCGAGCGCCGCCGCCGTGGAAACTCCGGCCGCCACCGGAGATGGCTCTGCTTTCGTCGCCCCGCCCGGATCTGGCCGCCGGTGCCCCTCCCCGGCTGGATCCGCCGCGGCAGCTCCGTCCCCTGCCGTCCCGCTGCCTCTCGTCCACCCTGCCGCCGGTTAACCACCGGCCACCGTCGCCTCCGACCGCCCCGACCCGCTCCGGCTACGCCCGACCCGGATCCACATCGCCCCGGGTCCACGCGCCAGCCTCCGTTCGGGCCTGGACGTGTCCGGGCATGCGCGGACTTGTCCGCCCCCCTCTGGCATGACACCAACACGTGGGTCCAGCTGGTCGGATGTGTCCGAACCGGCCGGACAATGTCCATCCCGTGAGGTAGCTATTTCTGCCAAGTCCCTGGCCCTTTTTGTAAAATGTTGCATACTTTGCATGCCTGTAACTATTTGTGTGTAAGTCCAAATTGAGTGAATAATATGTCAAAATGATCGTGGTGATATGCTCTACACTTTGTTCCATTTTGACATGCTTGTTTGACTTCATCTAGTTGACCTAATTATCGTTGCAAGAGTGCTACTTGTTTAAAACTATTGTTAACTGTAATTTTGTTAGCATGTTTGAGATGTGATAACTTTGTGCATGTTTATCCAAATGGAGCATATGATATGTCAAAATGTTAATTGTGAAGTGCTCTACATGTTGGTTGCTGTAGCATTCATGTTAGGTGCCATATTGCCATGTTTATCTCTGGTGCAAAAGTGCATTTGGCTGTTAAGTGCTGAAACTTGTTATGAGATGCTGATTTCACTTGCTCATTGCTATTGATGTGTTTGCCCTCATGCCACATGTCTTTATGTTTTAGAAGCACAATCATATTGTCTTTGCTGTGGTGCAATCCACTTTCCATGATATGCCTTGAGGTGACTTAAACAAGCTTGTGAACATGCGATGTTGTTGTTGCTGTTTTACACTTAGTGAAAAAAACTGCTAAGTCTGGAATCTGTTATAACCTGATGCTATGTTTGCTTGATGCCCTAGTCAAATCCATGCTTGTTTTGTAGTGGCCAATGCTCATGTCTTGTTGTCCATGTTATTGTCTATCAATCCATGCCCTTACTTGCACATATGGCCTGATGTAGCTTATTTATTTCTTTCTCTCAAGTTGCTATAAATTTTACCTGTCAGACTTTTATCAGCATGATCAATTTGGTGAAGCTTGTTGTTATTGATCCGTGCCTCCTATGGAGTTGCTCCAATGGAGTTGTTTGATGTATGATATGTCTAGTTCATGTCCATACTCTTTATGTTCTTATTAGAGTTGATATGCTTATGGTTTTATGCCTCCGAAGGCAGCATCGTGATGATGTTTTTGCCTTCCCAGATTTTGACCAAGTCTGGATAATTTTATTGCAACTTGCCATACTTGGTTAATTGTGTTCCAGCAAGCTTTTGGGTGTGTTCTAAATTCATGCTTCTTAAGTATCATGTCTACTTCACATCCATGCCTCTTGTTGTCATGTTTGGGTGTTGTAGCTTATATATACCTTGCTCCAATGTTGCTATGTGGCTGCTAACTTCAGCTTGTTGTTATATCTTGTTTCGTGTGTATGTGTTGAACCGTTGCTCCGTTTTGAGCGTGCTCTATATGAAACTTGTGTGGTTTTGCATGTAGAATCATAATATCGTTTTGTTTTCATGTTTGGAGTGTGTTTGCTTGATATTTGGGTGCATCTTGCACCGTTGCCATGCTTGACTTGTTTTGCTCATATCTTCTAGGCCGTAGCTCCGAATTAAACAAACTTTATATGAAACTTGACTAGAATTTCGATTATATCATCATGGTGCATGTTAACTTGCTGTTTAACAACTTTAACTTACGGTTTTTTAGATCTGGACAAATTTCATATTATGCATATGAGGACTTACCGGATTTGTTATGTGTTGATTCCGGCCTCATTTAAACTCTTGTGTTGTTCTTGTGTGCTTCATCCCTTGCCATGTCTTGCATCATATAGACCTGTCTTGCATCATACTTGGTTGAGCATCTTGTCATGTTCTTGAGTGGTTTGTTTACCGTGTTGCTTGCTTCTTCTCGTTAGTGCTTGTTCCGTTGCGATCGTGAGGATTCGATCATCTACTCGTGGTTCGTCTTCAAGGCTTCTCTTCGTCTTCTTCACGGATTAATTCTTCTTCCTTGCGGGATCTCAGGCAAGATGACCATCACCTTGGATACCTTTACTATCATTGCCATGCTTAGTTGTCTCGATACTATCGTTATATGTCGCGCTACCCATCATTATTGTCAGCCCCTCTCCTTGTTGCCATGAAAGCTCTAACCGCTGACACCTTCCTAGCAACCCATTGTTTGACTATGTTACCCGCTTGCTCAGCCCCTCTTATAGCGTTGTTAGTTGCAGGTGAAGATGAAGATCGTTCCTTGTTGGAACTTGTTGTTGGAATATCACAATATGTCTTATATATATTAACACACCTATATACTGGGCATGGGTGGAAGGCTTGGCCTTTTGCTCGGTGTTTTGTTCCACTCATGCCACCTTAGGAGCCGATAAACTAGCATTATGTTCCTTGATTTTGCGTTCCTTACACGGTTGGGTATATGGGGACCCCTTGACAGTTCGTCTTTGAATAAAACTCCTCCAGCAAGGCCCAACATTGGTTTTAATTTGCTCATAATAACAACTTAATTAATTAATTAATTTGCTTAGGGATTTAGCGCTACCCGAGGATTCTTTCTACATAGCAGGGGGGCCAGTGCTGATGGTGTTGGTCCCAAACGGGCAGGCTGCGGGGCCACCTGGGGGAAACCCGAGGGCTAGTTTTACTCGTAGGATGTCCCATCCGGTTGTGGCCTGAGACGAGATACGCGTGAGTACTATCAGGGTGTCGGCACGCCGGGAGGTCTTGCTGGACCTGTTTTACCATTGTCGAAATGTCTTGTGCACCGGGTCCGAGCCTGATCGGATTGTCCCTAAGATAAGGGGTAATATTATTATTATCTCTGCTGATCGTGAGAGCTTGTGATGGGCTAAGTCGGGACACCCCTGCAGGGTTATGATCTTTCGAAAGATGTGCCCGTGGTTATGTGGCAGATTGGAATTTGTTAATGTCCGGTTGTAGAAAACTTGACAGAGGATCCGAAGTAAAACACACAACTGTGTGAGTAACTGTGACTGTCTCTTTTCACTTTGAGAAGAGAACACGGTGGGGTTATGTTTGACTCGTAGGTAGTTCAGGATCTTTAGCGATCATTACTAGTTTGCGACCGCTTGCGTAGATGCTCATCTTATTCTTGTACTCGTAAGTTAGCCACCACATATTGCTTAGTCGCTGCTGCAACCTTAACCACTTTACATCTTCCTACCCATTAAGCTTTGATAGTCTTGTTACCCATGGTTATGGGATTGCTGAGTCCTCGTGGCTCACAGATACTACAACAACAGTTGCAGGTACGGGTTTTCGATGACTTGACGTGAGAGCGATGTTCTTTTGTTGGAGTTCTTTCTTCTTCTTCTTCAGTCTTGGGTTTGGTTCCGGGTCGGCAGCCTGGGATAGCAGATGGATGTTGTTGTGCTTTTCATGTTTGCATTCGTAGTCGGATGTCTCGCATTGATGTTGTTGTATTCTTGTGACTTGTATGTAATTGTTGTATATCACATGTATGTATGTAATGGTACGATGTAATGATATCCATCTTGCTAAGCGCCCGAAATGCGGTTGTGCCCCAATCACACAAGTGTCACGTGATCGGGATATAATCGCATAATGGGCCTGACAGCCCCTCTGGGAGATATAATCCAAAACAGAGAAGCAACTAGCTGGGTTGCCAAGTGGGCCATTGAGCTTGGTCCTCACGGGCTAAAATATGTTCCTCGTACTGCAATCAAATCCCAAGCACTTGTGGATTTCATCAATGATTGGACGGAGTTACAGGCGCCGGAAGAAAAACCAGATCACATGTACTGGACTATTCACATTGACGGATCTAGGCAATTGGAAGGCTCGGGGGCTAGAGTCGTATTAACTTCCCCACGAGGTGATAAATTTTGTTATGTTCTTCATCTAATGTTCCCTTGCACTAATAATGCAACAGAATATGAGGCTCTCCTCCACGGTCTTCGAATGGCTAAGGAGATGAATCTAAGTCGGGTTAATTGATTTGGCGATCCGGACCTTGTGGCTCAACAAGTATCTATCACCTGGGATTCCAAGGACCCGCTCATGGCGGCATATCGTCGAGAAGTGGATATTGTCGCTGGACACTTCAAGGGTTATCAGGTGGACCATGTGGACCGGCGAAAGAATGAAGTGGTGGACGCATTAAGCCGTTTGGGTTCCCAACGTAAACCGGTTCCACCTAATGTTTTTCTGGACATTCTGCATAATCCGTCGGTTAAATTACCTTCAGAGGAGGACTTGGTTGTTCCTGATCCAGAGGCTTAGTTGGTAGTGGCGCTTCACGCTATCGCAGATTGGACAGTCCCATATTTGGCGTATATGAACCGAGGCGAGTTACCAGAGGATAAACTTGGCCAGGCAGATAGTCTGGTGGTCAAAGTCAATGACTATCGTCAATGGAGAATTACATCATTGCATTTTAACATGGGTGTTTTAGCGTTGCGTGTCTCCGGATGAAGGCCGTGAGATTCTACGAGAGATCCACGAAGGAGATTGTGGTCACCACGCCGGTTCAAAGTCCTTGGTAGCTAAGGCTTTTCGTCACGGCTTCTATTGGTTGACGGCTCATGCTGATGCGGAGGATTGGTCAAAAAGTGTGATGCCTGACAAAAATTCTCAAGGCGTGCTCATGTACCAGCTCAAAAATTGAGGATGATTCCAATTGATTGGCCGTTTGCGACTTGGGTGCTAGATATGGTTGGGCTCTTTAAGAGACCTCCAGATAAGAAGACCCACCTTCTGGTGGAAGTGTCACATCCCTAGATCAACAACTGTGGTCCTTGCCTGATCATCATGTCATCATGTTTATTTTCAAAGGAAACTTGAAATGGGGATTGTTCAAACCCTAGCACTTCAAATTCCAAATAGGTCCAGTCAAAAAAATTGCATTCAATGTTTCCAAAATGTTCCTAATATTTGTTGGATATTTTGGCAAGGCTTTTGCAGCAAACCAAAAATAATGGACATTTCTGTGGAATATTTTGGGCATGGAATTTAATTTATTATTGTATTTGAATTTGGAACTATATTCATAATATATAGAATATATTTTCAAATAACTTTGAAATATTTTATGTGCTTTTGGAAAAGTCCATCTAGCAACATAAAATTGTTCAGAGGAGTTTTTGGCATTGTTTGAAATTGTTTAAACTTCAAAACAGTGGCAAAAGAAAATAAAACAAAGAAAGAAAAATAGAAAACAAAAACAGAAATAAGAGAGAGAGAAGAACTCACCTGGGCCTTACCTGACAGAAGAGGCCCATCCCACCAGGGGCTGTGTGGTCTTCTTCCTCCTGCCAGGAGGATAGGCAGGTGCGTGGCGACGGCGCACGCCTGCGGCCTCCACCTCCTCCCTGCCTGCTTCCCTCCCCGATGCCCTGGACGAACGCCACGACACCCCTGGAACCCCCTCGACCTCCCTCCTCACTCGCTACACTCACCTCCCTCCTCTGTCTCTCTCTCACGCGGCGACCGAACGAAGCCATCGCCGCCGGCGAGCACCACCGTGACCACAGCCCTCCCCACGCCCCCGCGAAGTGTCCATGAGCTTCGCCTCCGTCACCTACGCCTTCTACAACGAGCCAATCAACGCCGGAAGCCACGAAACGCCGCCGTCTTCGTCTTCTTCAACCTTCGGCCGCCATCGACCTCGCCGTTGATTCGCTACGTCCGGCGCCTCCCCGAGCCTCCTGAGACCCCCGTCGACCCCGCTGTGAGCTCCTCCACCGTTTCCCCCTGTCCCCGTGGCCTGCAACTCGCCGTAGCCGTCGCCCCCTTCCTTACCGTCGCCGGCCGCCGCTGAGCTTGTGGCCGTCGTAGCCACAGACGCGCAAGCTCGAATGCGAGCACGTCACCACGCTCAGCGAGCTCCCAGGAGCCGAACGCACCCACCAGCTCACCTCCTGGTGCACCACAACCCCAAACCCGACGGTGCCCGAACTCCGGCGCCGCCGCGAGCTCGTTTCCGATGAGCTCCGGCCACCCCAGCTCCTCCCACTTGCGGGGATGGATGCGGGAGAGCACGGGCTCCCTCCTGGTGCCCTCAGCGTGCCCAGCCGCAGCCTGTAGCGCCGCCCCGATCAACTCCGGTGAGCCTCCGCCGCTACTTTGGTCGCCGCCGGCCTGTCTCCGATGACTGCCAACGAGGCCACCTAGTTAGGAGTTAATTACCCCACTAATCACCATCACAGCCACTGACAGTGGGCCCTAGCCCTGGTCAAACTCCAGTCAGCGCTGGTTTTGACCGGATTTAGCCCATGTGTCACTGACGTGTGGACCCCACACGTCAGGTTTGACCCTGGCCGGTCAGTTGACCTGCTGACCTCATCCTGACGCAGTGCTGACGCAATAAAGCCTTTCTGGAATTTAAATAAATCAGAAAAGGTTTAGAAATTCCAGAAAATGCTTTAAACTTCTAACAATCATAGAAAATCAACCGTAGCTCAGATGAAAATAAATTATATATGAAAATTGATCAAAAAAATCCAAGGATGTTGTTTATGGCATTTTCATGCATGTTAGAACAACTTAAGACTAATGTTTAGGGCAATTTGAACTTGAACCCTTGGTTCAAACCAACTTCATTTAACTTGTTGCTAGTTGCATTAGCTCAACCAACAACATATTGCCATGTCACATTCATGCATCATATTTTGCATTGCATTGATTGTGATCTTTCTCTGTTTGTCGGTTTTGTCCCCTCTCAGTAGACGACGTTCCGACGATGAGTCCGATGACACCAATGAAGAGCTATTAATATCTTCGGAAGTGCCAGGCAAGCAGAACCCCCTTGTTCATTCCGATACAATCCCACTCTCTCGCTCCTGTTCTCTTTTACTACATTAGAACAACAACGATTGAACTGCTTATTGCTGCGGTAGTTGAACCCCTTTCCTCTGCATGACCTGTCATTGCCACAGTAAATAGTTGAAACCCACTAGCATGAGTAGGAATTGTTTGAGCCATGTTGGGCCTACTCATTCATGCTTTCTGGTTATGCCTGCTATTGCTTAGAGTTGTGTCAGGTCTGATTCATCGGGGATGAATTGGAATGTGGTGAACATGCCCTACTGTTGAGAGCTAAGTGTCCGAACACGATTTGGTAAAGGTAGCGGTGAGAGGCCATGTAGGAGTACATGGTGGGTTGTCTCACTGGAACCGTCCTTAAGAACTGAGTTCTGTGTAAGTTGTCCAATGACAAAGCTACTACCACACATTGGGTTCCGGTAACTCGACCCCTCTCGGCTTATTAATCAACATGATCTCTGTCCAGGAGTTGCAACTAGTTTCTGGTGTTTGTAGGTAGTGTTAGTAGTCTACCAAGTGGCACACGGTACATGTGGGCTTGGGGCAGACTAGGCACCGTGGCACGGTGTACCAAGCGTAGATCCATCCGTCGATGTGGGCTTGGGAACCCTGCGCACATCATTTGGGGCCGTGAGCGACACCCCGGCCGGATCTCCCCACGGATGGAACACGAATAGGCGATAAACCTGGACGAGAGACTTGTGTGGTTAGTCAGGTCGTGGCCGACACCCTCGCCAGGCTTCCGCTTGAAGGTTGCCGAGATACACGACGTGTACATGGCGGTAAGTGGCGAGAGCGTGTGTGAAGAAGTACACCCCTGCAGGGTTAACATGATCTATTCGAATAGCCAGGTCCGCGGTTATGGACTTCTTGGATGCTTACGTGGTACATAGACAATCGAAAGTGGATACTCTAAAATACTCAAGACAAGTGTGAGTACTATGGATGGCCTTCTCGTAGGGAGACGGGAGCGGATCCATAGTGGTGTATTGATTGGTGAATATGTGGACTCGTGTGCGCCACCTCAAAAGAGTTACTTGCAGTCGTAGTTCAGGATAGCCACGAGTCAAAGCTGGCTTGCTGCAGTCAAACTCTACTACCCCCTTGTTGATACTGTTGCATATGTAGTTAGTTTTGATGTAAGTCTTGCTGAGTACCTTTGTACTCACGTTTGCTTAATTTATGTTTTTTGCAGAGAGACCTCAGTCTTGCTAGTGGTTCCGCGTGGACTTCGACGTTTAGCTTGTTACCTCAGCTACGGTCTTCTGCCCTTGGGAGGGTCTGGTAGATAGTCAGGATTCTTAGCCTTTTTCATTTATAGTTGTCTGTACTCAGACATGTTATGCTTCCGTTGCCTGTATGCTCTGTATGTTGGCTCATGTGACCTCTGATTGTAATAAATGCTATGATGGCTCTTCTGGGCCTTTATCTATATGAGTTGTTGAGTTATGTTGTGATGCCATGTTGTACAACACATACTTGCATGTTATGCGTACGTGTAATGTGTATTGCTATGTGTGGGATCCGACACCTAGTTGTTTACCTTTGGTAGCCTATCTTACAGGGAAATGTCTCCTAGTGCTTCCACTGAGCCTTGGTAGCTTGCTACTGCTCCGGAACACTTAGGCTGGCCGGCATGTGTCCTTCTTCGTTCCTATGTCTGTCCCTTAGGGGAAATGTCACGCGTTGTTCCTTTAAGTCCTTGTAGCTTGCTACGACTTGGGTTCATACGTTGATGACCGACACGTTCGTTGCTGGGTCATGTATGCCTGTCTCTGTAATTTAGTGCCACTTTTGGTTTATAACTGGTCATGTCGGCCCGGGTTCTCTGTCATATGGATGCTAGCGACACTATCATATACGTGTGCCAAAATGCACAAACGGTCCCCGGCCAGGTAAGGTGGCACCCGTGGGGATACCGTGCGTGAGGCCGCAAAGTGATATGATGTGTTACAGGCTAGACCTGTGTGACTTAGGATCGGGGTCCCGACAGCTTTGGTATCAGAGCCTGACTGCCTGTAGGATTAGCAAGCCAAACTGGTCGAAGTCGTGTCTAGAAACTCTTTAGTTATATAAGGGAATTGATTGTGGAAGGGAACGTAAGGCTCTTTTTACTCCTTTACCCTATGACCTTCTGACCTGAGTCACCTTCTTCTTTCTACGGGGATTAAGAACTAGGATTCTCAATCTATTTATCAGGAGCACGTTATTGTGGATTCAACCCCCAGTTCAGTTTCTCTGCTTCTGTTTGTTCAACTGTTGGTCTCAGAACATTGACATTATGATGTTAAGTGGATATGCTATCCTTGTGCATGAGTCTCAAAGTATTTTCGAGCATTTGTAGCCGTTATGCTGTCCGAGTCATCCCAGGTCTCTAAACAATCTGATGCATTTGCAAATCATTCCCACCTGTTCTTAATGTCCTTTTAGGCCAGATTAACCACATTAGTCGGTGTGTTGAGGTACTCTGTTACCTCGACACATATGTTGGAGTTATTATTATGACCCTAAGTGTCTTAGAAGATCACCCAGTAATGTAGCAATGCCTTATATTCTCAGTGTGATGATTCTGGCCATTATTCTCGAAAGCATCCCGTGATGCCATTTAGTTAGTAGGCATTCTATTCCTGGGTTCTTGAACCCAAGACTCATTCCACTTACCTCTTGTTGGTAGTATTTGCTCGTCCCTTTAGGATATTAGTAACTTTGTGATAGTCCTCGAGGTCCGTGGTATATCATTCTTCCAAATACCATGAACCCTCCTTGGCAGAAGTTCTTCTGAACCAAAAAATCACAACCTGAGTGCTCTTGAGTAGTACTCCGTTCATATTGTGACTCTGCCAATCCTACCTTTCTGCATGGGTTATCCGGAAGAAATATGTTGAACTCGTTCGACATGTTAATCTATGCTTCCACAACTCAGAAGTTATATGTTCCTTCAGTTGTCTCCTTTTTCGTTGTATTATGACCCTCGTCTATCAGTTGATAGTCAGGAGTAGTCGTGCACTTGTGTTCATCGGTGCCTTTTACTCTTGAGGTCCGTCAAGCCATTCTATTCCGGAATGACTAGGAGAAACAAACTCCAGTACCTTATCCATATCCAGGATTTGGTCAACGAAGTTGTACTTCACAGATGAAGAATGCTAATGCAGTTTCTAAACTGTTCTATCCTGGAGTATTACCATCTTTATGTCAAGAATGTCGTGAGAATTGCACTATCTCTTATGAATTCTTGATGTAGTAATACTTCTTGCCATCATTGTTCATCCCTCGGTTTCCGTGTTATTGTAACCGGAATGCTGACAAGTGAATTGTGATGTGTGAAATCAATACTCCTAGCAACTCTGTTGCTTGGTAGTTAAATGGACGATAATCTCATTCTTAGCATGATGGTTACCGAATCACATCCTAAGATTGATCGTGCTACCTAGTCCACTTTCCTGGTGCACTCCTTGATTGATGAGTTAGGATTTTGTCAAGTCCTTGCTCATTTGATCATATCGTCTTGCCTTGAAAAGCAAGATTATTCCCGAGCTTAGTAACATATCGGTGGTTCGTGATTTTCCAAATATCTTCTCGGAAGTATTACCAGGTTGTTCCCAGACTGTTATGTTGAGCTCGTGAGCAAGTTGGTACTCTTGTAAACCAACCTTTCTCCAAGAATCTGTGTTGGATACCCCGAACTAGTTGGTTAAGCTAAACAACAACTTGGAAAGTTGGAAGATAAAAGCTTAACCCACATAGCTCACTCCAAAGGGATATCTTGTGTGTGTATTGAAGATAGATGATATCTTCTTCAATTGATCCCCGTGATCATTTGTGGACCTATTGTCTTGTCTAAACCTTGATTTGAGTATGGGTTATCGTCAAGTCAAATCAGAACCAACGATATTCGTAATGTTGTCTTACTCATGGTCGTTCCCTTGAGCATACACCATTATATCTTTTGGGTCTGACCAATGCTATCACCTTGTTCACATTGTCATCGAATTCCATCTATTTGGAAACCTAGATGAATTGTTGTTGAGCCCATCAGCAACATTGTTATCTTCTCCGTGATCTAAGTTGAACATCCAGCTAGTATTGGAAACTTTTATAAGCATTATCTTCATGAACCGTTCGTGAAGCATATGTACGGAAGAAAGAAGTGACTTCCTCTAATTCATGTGCATTAGGTGCAAGTTGCCGCCATGAATTCGAGAAAGTTAGTTTTGCTTCCTCCGGAATCATTCCAACTCAGTAATGCATGTGCGAAGTATGCTATGGCTTGAGAGATTAGCTACCTCCATCCTATCGGTATTCCCTAGCACACCAAGCCACTGATTGACTTGTTCAAAATAAAGGAGTTTGTTCTAAGGTGAATTCCTTGGACGTCCACGCGTGGAGACTTCGATGTCATTAATAATGGTTCCCAACCTGAACTCGGTAGTGTTGCTTTGTAAGCCTACCATGTGGTCATGCTTGTCTTGGACAACGTGTTTACATGTATGTAGCAGAACCAGCTCATGTTTTGGAGCTTACTACCGCAGTCCATTTCCCGAGAATCTCGCAACGTCGTCTCGTCAATTTTTGTTGAAAACATTCATTTTTCCTAGACTCGATGAGTCTGGAATATCCTGACACCAGCCAGATCTGAATCTCAGGCAGATATGATGGTTGGAGCCTTTCCGAAGAACTATAATATTGGTCTCTCGATAACCGGTAAAGTGGATGTCGTGGCTAACACACCCAGCCGGAAGGCCTATTATTGTAGTTTCCTGGTTGAAGAAGTTGACCACCTCCTCATAAGGACTTCGTAGGAATTACTCCCTAGTTGTTCCTTATGGAATTTTGTGCTCCTGGAGTCCGACCTTTACTTGATGTTCAAGATACCAAACATATATATGAATGGCTCACGCTAGCATATCAAGGAGAACATTAGAAGCGGAGTGCTAAATGTCTCTCGGTCGACCATCCAGATTTTGCCCTTTGACTCCGCTAAGGTGAAATCTGAGAAAGCGGTGTCTTCCTTTGCATCTGCATCGTCCATCGTTATTCATCATGGTAGTATGTGGTGTTGTCAGGATCCTTCACACGGATATTGATAAGACCTTGATGAATATGGGAATGCTCAAGCTCTTGAGAGCACGCACAAGCACTAGGTGTTATCACCGGTACTAACTGGGATTGCTCACAGTGTTCTTGGTTATGTTAAAACCTCTCAAAGAGTATATTTACCCTCTACCGTTGGGATTTATCCTAGTTACCAAAATCATTCCCAGCATTTGCATTTTTGTTTCCAGCTTGCACCATCAATGTGCCATTTTACCATGGGTTCTATCCATTTCCGATGATAAGCAAAATCATCCGTTGTGTTGTCTTCAACAAGGTAGTCCATGTCATCTATCCTAGGTGGAGTATGTCATTCTTACGGACCCTGTCAAATGATCGATTGTGATCCGTCTTAGGCTGGTATAGGGAATTTCAATGATCTCTATATCAAAAGTAATTCTTTTTGCCACTTAAAGGAATAACTCTACGTGTCACCGTTGCTAAGGTGCCCCGTTTGGTGACATCGATCACCATCTTCTTAGGTGTGAAATTATTGCCTACCAAGTGAACCTTCATCATTTGTTTCACTCCATCCCTCTGGATGTGTGTTCCGTGTCTCAGCTCAAGAGATGTTTCGATGTCTCACTTCATGAATTGATCTTGAGTTCCTCGATCTTCGGGAAGATCGATTTCTTCAGGGTATGTCTCCGTTATCAACTGGTTGGATGAAGATCCTAAGCAAGGATGACAAGATCAATATGATGCAATAAATCAACATCTCCGAGAAGGAAAATTTGGATCCTGAAGATTGTGCTAGCTTGTGTCCCCTCTGATTTCTTACCCTACGCTAAATCTCGGGACGAGATTCTTGTTTTAGTGGGGGTGAGTTGTCACATCCCTAGATCAACCCCTGTGATCCTTGCCTGATCATCATGTCATCATGTTTATTTTCAAAGGAAACTTGAAATGGGGATTGTTCAAACCCTAGCACTTCAAATTCCAAATAGGTCCAGTCAAAAAAATTGCATTCAATGTTTCCAAAATGTTCCTAATATTTGTTGGATATTTTGGCAAGGCTTTTGCAGCTAACCAAAAATAATGGACATTTCTGTGGAATATTTTGGGCATGGAATTTAATTTATTATTGTATTTGAATTTGGAACTATATTCATAATATATAGAATATATTTTCAAATAACTTTGAAATATTTTATGTGCTTTTGGAAAAGTCCATCTAGCAACATAAAATTGTTTAGAGGAGTTTTTGGCATTGTTTGAAATTGTTTAAATTTCAAAACAGTGGCAAAAGAAAATAAAACAAAGAAAGAAAAATAGAAAACAGAAACAGAAATTAAAAGAGAGAGAGAAGAACTCACCTGGGCCTTACCTGGAAGAAGAGGCCCAGCCCACCAGGGGTTGTGTGGTCTTCTTCCTCCTGCCAGGAGGACAGGCAGGTGTGTGGCGACGGCGCACGCCCGCGGCCTCCACCTCCTCCCTGCCTGCTTCCCTCCCCGATGCCCTGGACGAATGCCACGACACCCCTGGAACCCCCTCGACCTCCCTCCTCACTCGCTACTCTCTCCTCCCTCCTCTGTCTCTCTCTCACGCGGCGACCGAACGAAGCCGTCGCCGCCGGCGAGCACCACCGTGACCACAACCCTCCCCACGCCCCCGCGAAGTGTCCACGAGCTTCGCCTCCGTCGCCTCCGCCTTCTACAACGAGCCAATCAACGCCGGAAGCCCCGAAACGCCGCCGTCTTCGTCTTCTTCAACCTTCAGCCGCCGTCGACCTCGCCGTCGATTCGCTACGTCCGGCGCCTCCCCGAGCCTCCTGAGACCCCCGTCGACCCCGCTGTGATCTCCTCCGCCATTTCCCCATGTCCCCGTGGCCTGCAACTCGCCGTAGCCGTCGCCCCCTTCCTTACCGTCGCCGGCCGCCGCTGAGCTTGTCGCCGTCGTAGCCAGAGACGCGCAAGCTCGAATGCGAGCACGTCAACCATGCTCACCGAGCTCCCAGGAGCCGAACGCACCCACCAGCTCACCTCCTGGTGCACCACAACACCAAACCCGACGGTGCCCGAACTCCGGCGCCGCCGCGAGCTCGTTTTCGACGAGCTCCGGCCACCCCAGCTCCTCCCACTTGCGGGGATGGATGCGGGAGAGCACGGGCTCCCTCCTGGTGCCCTCAGCGTGCCCAGCCGCAGCCTGCAGCGCCGCCCCGATCAACTCCGGCGAGCCTCCGCCGCTACTTTGGTCACCGCCGGCCTGTCTCCGACGACTGCCAATGTGGCCACCTAGTTAGGAGTTAATTACCCCACTAATCACCCTCACAGCCACTGACAGTGGGCCCTAGCCCTGGTCAAACTCTAGTCATTGCTGGTTTTGACCGGATTTAGCCCATGTGTCACTGACGTGTGGACCCCACACGTCAGGTTTGACCCTGGCCGGCCAGTTGACATGCTGACCTCATCCTGACGCAGTGCTGACGCAATAAAGCCTTTCTGGAATTTAAATAAATCAGAAAAGGTTTAGAAATTCCAGAAAATGCTTTAAACTTCAAAAAATCATAGAAAATCAACCGTAGCTCAGATGAAAATAATTTATATATGAAAATTGATCAGAAAAATCCAAGGATTCTGTTTATGGCATTTTCATGCATGTTAGAACAACTTAAGACTACTGTTTAGGGAAATTTGAATAAATGGCATTTGAATAATCACATATGGAGTTTGAATTTGAACCCTTGGTTCAAACCAACTTCATTTAACTTGTTGCTAGTTGCATTAGCTCAACCAACAACATATTGCCATGTCACATTCATGCATCATATTGTGCATTGCATTGATTGTGATCTTTCTTTGTTTGTCGGTTTTGTCCCCTCTCAATAGACGACGTTCCGACGATGAGTTCGATGACACCGATGAAGAGCTATTAATATCTTCTGAAGTGCCAGGCAAGCAGAACCCCCTTGTTCATTCCGACACAATCCCACTCTCTCGCTCCTGCTCTCTTTTACTACATTAGAACAACAACGATTGAACTGCTTATTGCTGCGGTAGTTGAACCCCTTTCCTCTGCATGACCTGTCATTGCCACAGTAAATAGTTGAAACCCACTAGCATGAGTAGGAATTGTTTGAGCCATGTTGTGCCTACTCATTCATGCTTTCTGGTTATGCCTGCTATTGCTTACAGTTGTGTCAGGTCAGATTCATCGGGGATGAATTGGAATTTGGTGAACATGCCCTACTGTTGAGAGCTATGTGTGTGAACACGATTTGGTAAAGGTAGCGGTGAGAGGCCATGTCGGAGTACATGGTGGGTTGTCCCACTAGAACCATCCTTAAGAACTGAGTTCTGTGTAAGTTGTCCAATAACAAAGCTACTACCACACATTGGGTTCCGGTAACTCGACCCCTCTCGGCTTATTAATCAACATGATCTCTGTCCAGGAGTTACAACTAGTTTTTGGTGTTTGTAGGTAGTGTTAGTAGTCTACCAGGTGGCACACGGTACATGTGGGCTTGGGGCAGACTAGGCACCGTGGCACGGTGTACCAAGCGTAGATCCATCCGTCGAGGTGGGCTTGGGAACCCTGCGCACATCATTTGGGGCCGTGAGCGACACCCTGGCCGGATCTCCCCACGGATGGAACCCGAATAGGCGATAAACCTGGACGAGAGACTTGTGTGGTTAGTCAGGTCGTGGCCGACACCCTCGCCAGGCTTCCGCTTGAAGGTTGCCGAGATACACGACGTGTACATGGCGGTAAGTGGCGAGAGCGTGTGTGAAGAAGTACACCCCTGCAGGGTTAACATGATCTATTCGAATAGCCGGGTCCGCGGTTATGGACTTCTTGGATGCTTACGTGGTACATAGACAATCAAAAGTGGATACTCTAAAATACTCAAGACAAGTGTGAGTACTATGGATGGCCTTCTCGTAGGGAGACGGGAGCGGATCCATAGTGGTGTATTGATTGGTGAATATGTGGACTCATGTGCGCCACCTCAAAAGAGTTACTTGCAGTCGTAGTTCAGGATAGCCACGATTCAAAGCTGGCTTGCTGCAGTCAAACTCTACTACCCCCTTGTTGATACTGTTGCATATGTAGTTAGTTTTGATGTAAGTCTTGCTGAGTACCTTTGTACTCACGTTTGCTTAATTTATGTTTTTTGTAGAGAGACCTCAGTCTCGCTAGTGGTTCTGCGTGGACTTCGATGTTTAGCTTGTTACCTCAGCTACGGTCTTGTTCCCTTGGGAGGGTCTGGTAGATAGTCAGGCTTCTTAGCCTTTTTCATTTGTAGTTGTCTGTACTCAGACATGTTATGCTTGCGTTGCCTGTATGCTCTGTATGTTGAGTCATGTGACCTCTGATTGTAATAAATGCTATGATGGCTCTTCTGGGCCTTTATCTATATGAGTTGTTGAGTTATGTTGTGATGCCATGTTGTACAACACATACTTGCATGTTATGCGTACGTGTAATGTGTATTGCTATGTGTGGGATCCGACACCTAGTTGTTTACCTTTGGTAGCCTATCTTACAGGGAAATGTCTCCTAGTGCTTCCACTCAGCCTTGGTAGCTTGCTTCTGCTCCGGAACACTTAGGCTGGCCGGCATGTGTCCTTCTTCGTTCCTGTGTCTGTCCCTTAGGGGAAATGTCACGCGTTGTTCCTTTAAGTCCTTGTAGCTTGCTACGACTTGGGTTCATACGTTGATGACTGACACGTTCGTTGCTGGGTCATGTATGCCTGTCTCTGTAATTTAGTGCCACTTTTGGTTTATAACTGGTCATGTCGGCCCGGGTTCTCTGTCATATGGATGCTAGCGACACTATCATATACGTGTGCCAAAATGCGCAAACGGTCCCGGGCCAGGTAAGGTGGCACCCGTGGGGATACCGTGCGTGAGGCCGCAAAGTGATATGATGTGTTACAGGCTAGACCTGTGTGACTTAGGATCGGGGTCCCGACAGAAAGTTGATAAGTTTACCAAGTGGGTCGAGGTAGAGCCAGTCAGCAAGTGTGATGCAGCAACAGCGGTTCAGTTCAGCAAGAAGGTGATTTTTCAGTTTGGCTTTCCACACAGTATTATAACTGATAATGGCACTATTTTGTCCAAGGGGGCTATGAAAGAATTTTGTCAACGAGAGCACATCCGACTTGACGTATCTTCAGTGGCTCACCCTCAATCTAATGGTCAAGCTGAGAGAGCCAATCAAGAGATCTTGAGAGGCTTCAAGCCCCGGCTTATGGTTCCATTACAAAGGACACCGGGTTGTTGGGTGGAGGAGTTACCTTCCGTATTATGGAGCATCAATACCACGCCCAACAGATCTACGGGTTACATGCCTTTTTTCATGGTGTACGGAGCTGAGGCAGTTCTCCCTAGTGACATCCGTCATGATTCGCCTCGCATGGCGGCTTATGTTGAAGCTGACAACAAGAAGGCACGACAAGAAGCACTAGACCGGTTGGATGAGGAACGTGACATCGCAGCGGCTCGGTCAGCGATTTACTAGCAAGATCTGCGTCGATACCATAGTCGCCGGTTTACAACCAAAACGTTTCAAGAAGGCGATCTGGTGCTCCGACTCATCCAAGACAAGACAGATATGCACATGCTATCCTCGTCTTGGGAAGGACCTTTTGTGGTCAGCAAGAATCTGCACAATGGGTCATACTACCTGATCGATGTTCGAGAACACAAGGACTCACGCACCGCGGAGGAGGAGACCCAACGGCCGTGGAACATTGCTCATCTTCGACCTTACTACACCTGAGCCATAGGCTCCCTTTATGTACATATATTCACAATGTATATATTATTATCAATATAATAAATCGGCATCCCTGTTAAAGCGGGGCCTCTGCTGTTTTTTCCATAAGAGTTTGTCACATGGGGGCTTCTGTGCATAAAATGGAGTTCTCATGGCCCTCTTAAACCGGCTATCACGCCAATATTATTATAAGAGCACAGCTCTGGTTACTTCGGTAATCCGGCTATCAAGCCAACATGATGATAAGGGGCAAAAGAGAGTTTGATCCGTGGCACAACTCAAACATAGGCACCCATTGAGCAGAGCTCACAATGTTACTTGGGGGCTCTTGTTGCACAGCAACAAAGAGTTTTTAAGGCCCTTGTAATAGGCTATCAAGCCAGGTTGGAAGCCAGGTGCATGCACCTAAAACCCCGGGTTAACCTTCCTGCATCAAGTAAGTCACTCCGTCCAGGTAAACCTGGTATGACCCTTCGAACGATTTGACAAGTCAATCTTGTACAGACCCTGATCTTGTCAACGTTAAAACGACGATTGGTTAATCTGAGGTCCATCTTAACAGGCTTCGTAAAATGGTTTAACTCAGTGGTCTCGTAGCCCATGAAAAGCCTCGAATTTAGGCCTGGCAGCCCATAAAAAGCCTTGTATGATTTTTTGATAAGTTGTTTTCCCTTTTGCGATTTACGACACCTTTTTTATATTAAACCGATGTTTGTTGACTTGGCCTAGAGATTGACTACAAGTCATTACCATCAAGTAAACCGGTGTTTATTAAACCGGTCAGGTTTGATTACAAATCGTCAGTATCATCTACATCTAATTCGGTGTTTATCACAACCCGGTATGGTTTCATCATAAACCGGCAAAATATTGTAGGAGTCATCAATACTCACAATTTGGGATTATCACCCTTGCTGCAAAAGTTGGTAAAACTAACGATGTGATTTGATATTACAGGTATGATATATTTTCATATTTATTTCAAAATGCACCCAAGGTTATAAACCTAGGTCATGTATTTGGGCATTATGACCCGTCTGGCATTGAACCGCCAGGACACTTTAAATTTGTTTTATGCAGAAACAGGTTGAGTAAACCTGTTCAGAAGAATAGGCCGTAATACTATAACGATACCGGATTAGGCAGTGTTATGCAAAGGGAATATGCACGATGGCATAACAGACAAAGTGTTTTCAGCTAGCCTATTACAAGGCGTTTTGCAGCCCAAAAGAATAACAGTTGCTTGTTAAGTATTATGGTATGTCGAAGATTAAACCGGCCCCAGCTCATGACTCCTCGCCAGCCCGGCCAGACGGCTGCGGATCACCCTGCGCCGTTTCCTCCTCCTCGTATCCACCCAGCAGCTGGAAATCAGTGGTTGCCCAATTGATCCCAGTTAGGGCTTGGAAAACAGCTTCATCGCTTATAAGCTCGGAGGGTTCAACATCAGGGGCGTAAGTGTGCTTACGGACGGGCGGGATGAGATCCTCCACATCGTGAGTCGGCGCATTAACCCGTTTGTTGTCAGCGTCATAAACCGCCTGGTAGTGGGATAAATCAGCTTCTTCGGCTAACTTGCTGGCCAAAGGCCGCATTTCCTTCGTCAAAGCTCGAAGATCATCATTATTAAATTATAATATGTCCTCTTTCAAGCTTGGGTAGCCATTCACTACGTCAGCCGGATCAAGGTCGGGTACCCATGCTTTCGCTCGGGTTAGTGCAGTCAAAGCATCTGCCTTTGCCGCCGATCTCTTCAGCTCTTCAAACCGGGCGGGCAACATTGATAGCTTTTCCAGGGTCCCTTGATCAAAGTTGAGGGCGGTTTGTTGTGAGCAACAGTACGAATGATTCGTTGCGCGGCGGCATAAAGTTGTTCTATAAGTGTATAGGCAGCCTTCAGCTTCTTCTGCATGTCAGAGCCAAAATGGGCAGGGCACTTTCCTGCATCAGTGGAACCATTGTTAAGCCGGCAATTTATGGGATGATATATTTGGATTTGTAATAAGGGTGCTTACCAAAGACAGAAGTGGTCATAGCATTTATTTCACGCTTTAAGCCAGATAGCTCTTCTAACACCGGTTTAAGGGCGGCCTCTGCGTCAACAGCTCTTTTCTCCAAAGTGGATTTCTCTGTCTCCCAATCTGCCCGCTACTTCTGGAAGTCTCTTTTCAGTTTTTCCATATTTGCCAAAGTGCTGGTCAACTCATCCTTGGCTTTGGAGGTTGCTGCTTGCTGGAACTTAAGGTTTTCTTGAAGGTCAGCGGCTTGAGATTCCTTCTAATTCAGATCAGCCTATAGCCCGTTGATTGATGTATCAGTATCGTATTGTAAAACTTTCAGTTTTTTGTGATTTTCTCATGAGGCAACTTAATTACTACAGATTCATTGTCTCGGTAAGCTTTTGTCATGTGACTATGAAAAGTCCTTATATGGTTAATAGCATGTCACCACAGAAATTATGCTTCTTATCATTTACCTACTCGAGGACGAGCAGGAATTAAGCTTGGGGATGTTGATACATCCAAAACGTATCTATAATTTCTGCTTGCTCCATGCCTTTTTTGTGTGATATTGCTATGATATTTATGCATTTCCATACACTTTTGATCATATTTGGACTAACCTACTAATGGTTGCAAAAGTGCACAATGTTCTTGTTTTAAACTTTATTGTGTAGGAATTACTTGGAAACTGACAAAAACGCAAAATTAGTCGTATTGGAGTAGGACTCTGACTTTCCTGAAATCTGTCTGAGAACGTTTTTTAAAGATGGTCACGTTCCGGCCCGAAGACGACGTCAAACGGAAAAAGTCTAGTTGCGAAAGTTGTGGGGAATTTCGAGGCAATGCTTCTGGATATAAAATTCGTCCAAATCGGAGTCCGGACGGCCGAGTAAAGCCCGTTTTACTGAGGCCCAAAATCTAGTGACGGGAATCCGAGAGTCTATATAAAGGGAGGAAACCTAGGTCACCAAGGGCCACGAATTTTCCTCCTCCCGAGCCGCCATCTTGGAGGGGAGGACCAGCACCATTGCTGCACCATCCACAAGGAAGAAGGGGGGCCAAGGAGCCACTGCCACCTAGGGCCGCCGCCGACCCGAGGGCCGCCGCCGCCGCCTCCGTGGCTGCCGCCGGCCATCTCCTCCTCGCGGGCTGCACCTCTCCATCAACACCATCATCAACCTCCTCCTCACCATGTCCATGCGTGAGTAGTCTTCTCCAGGGCCGAGGGCTCGTACGTGTAGCTATGTGGTTATCTCTCTCTCCCATGATGTGATCTTCGTTGTGATCATAGGCTATGTTAGTCTAGGGTGATCCCATGATATTTCCCCTTCCTCTATGTATTGTATTGATATACTCACTTGTCTTTATCTAGTATAATCCCCGAGACCAAGGTGACAGCGGTCTATTGGACATGGATTAGAAAAATATTTTCATGAGTGATTTCCTCTCTTGTGTGTTGATTGAAGATTAAGAGTCTCTTGGTGCTTGTCTTTGACTATCCTTTAGATATGTTGTGGTGATTGTGGGACTCTCTTTGGATGGCCGCGGTGACATTGGGAAATCCTTAGATTGAGAACTACGAACTTTGAGGTGTGCTTTTGTAGCCCTACATAATTCTCGTCCTCTCTTGACCACGAAGAAATGACCTCCGGGTGCGTCCCCATTGCATGTTTTATGGGAAATATCATGTGATTCGATTATGTTAATGTTGTTGGGAGTTTCCACTAGTGAACGTATGATCTCTAGGCCTTGTTTCCACCATTGCAATACCATTTGTGCTCACGTTTACCACTTGTTTGCTTGCTGCCCTTTTTATTACAGATTTATATTACTTTGCTTTGCCACTCCTATCATCTATATTTTACCATCTCTTCGCCGAACTAGTGCACCTATACAACTCCTAGTTGTATTAGGTGTGTTGGGGACACAAGAGACTTCTTGTATCTTAGTTGCAGGGTTGCTTGAGAGAGACCATCTTCAACCTCTACTTCCCTGAGTTCGATAAACCTTAGGTCATCCACTTGAGGGAAATTGCTGCTGTCCTACAAACCTCTGCGCTTGGAGGCCCAACATAATCTACAAGAGTAGAAGCGTGTGTAGACACCAGGTACGAAACCACCTCAGAGTTATTCTTTCTGATCGATCTATTCAAGAGTCCGTAGTAATGTTCAATCTATCATAGAGTTCGTACTAGAATAACACCTTAAGACACAAATCAACCAAAATCCTAATGTCACCTTGATACTCCATTGTCACCTCAAGTATCTGTGGGCATGATTATACGATATGCATCACACAATCTCAGAAACATCTATTCAACCAACACATATAATTTCAAAGAGTGCCCCAAACTTTCTACCGAAAAGTCAAGACGAAAATGTGTGCCAACCCCTATGCATAGATTCCCAAGGTCACAGAACCCGCAAGTTGATCACCAAAACATACATCAAGTGGATCACATGATATCCCATTATCACCACAGATAAAAACGTGCAAGACATACATCAAGTGTTCTCAAATCCTTAAAGACTCAATCCGATAGGATAACTTCAAAGGGAAAACTCAATCCATTACAAGAGAGTAGAGGGGGAGAAGCATCATAATATCCAACTATAATAGCAAAGCTAGCGATACTTCAAGATCGTCCCATCTCAAGAACACGAGAGAGAGAGAGATCAAACTCATAGCTACTGGTACATACCCTCAGCCTCGAGGGTGGACTACTCCCTCCTCGTCATGGAGAGCGCCGGGATGATGAAGATAGCCACCAGAGAGGGACCCCCCTCCGGCAGGGTGCCAGAACGGGTCTAGATTGGTTTTCGTTGGCTACAGAGTCTTTCGGCGGTGGAACTCCCGATCTAGGTTAATTTCCGAAGGTTTCAGTATTTATAGGATTTTTTGGCATAGGGCACAAGTCAGGGGGCCCTCCGGGCCATCCACGAGATAGGAGGGTGCGCCCCCCTGCCCAGGGCGCGCCCCCCACCCTCGTGGGCAGCCTGTGGCTCTCCTGGCCCAACTCTTTTACTTCGGGGGCTTCTTTTGGTCCAGAAAAAATCATCAAAAATTGGCACGTCAATTGGACTCCGTTTGATATTCCTTTTCTGTAAAACCCTAAAACAGGAGAATAACAGAAACTGGCACTGGGCTCTGGGTTAATAGGTTAGTCCCAAAAATCATATAAAAGTGTATATAAAAGCCCATTAGACATCCTAGAAGGATAATATAATAGCATGGAACAATAAAAAATTATAGATACGTTGGAGACGTATCAGTATCCCCAAGCTTAATTCCTACACGTCCTCGAGTAGGTAAATGATAAAAACAGAATTTTTGACGTGGAATGCTAACCAACATAATTCTCAATGTAATTCCCTTTAATGTGGCATGAATGTTCAGATCCGAAAGATTCAAGACAAAAATCTATATTGACATAAGAAATAATAATACTTCAAGCATACTAACAAAGCAATCATGTCTTCTCAAAATATTATGGCTAAAAAAGTTATCCCTACAAAATCATATAGTTTGGCTATGCTCCCTCTTCATCACACAAAATATTCATATCATGCACAACCCCGGTTTCAGCCAAGCACTTGTTTTCATACTCTATTCTTTCAAACCTTTCAACTTTCACGCAATACATGAGCGTGAGCCATGGACATAGCACTATGGGTGGAATAGAGGTGGTTGTGGAGAAGACAAAAAGGAGGAAGATAGTCTCACATCGACTAGGCGTATCAACGGGCTATGGATATGCCCATCAATAGATATCAATGTGAGTGAGTAGGGATTGCCATGCAACGGATGCACTAGAGCTAAATATGTATGAAAGCTCAACAAAAGAAACTAGTGCGTGCGCATCCAACTTGCTTGCTCACGAAGACTTAGGGCATTTGAGGAAGCCCATCGTTGGAATATACAAGGCAAGTTCTATAATGAAAATTCCCACTAGTATATGAAAGTGACTAAACATGAGACTCTCTATCATGAAGAACATGTGCTGCTTTGAAGCACAAGTGTGGAAAAAGATAGTAGCAATTGTCCCTTCTCTCTTTTCTCTCATTTTTTGGAGGGACTTTCTCTTTTTTTTAGCCCCTCTCAATTTTTTTGGGCCATCCTTTTTTTATTTGGCCTTTATCTTTTGATTTTGATTTTTTTTGTTTCCTCACACGGGACAATGCTCTAATAATGATGATCATCACACTTTTATTGATTTAAAACTCGATATTACAACTCGATACTAGAACAAAGTATGACCCTATATGAATGCCTCCGGCGGTGTATCGGGATGTGCAATGAATCAATAGTGACATGTATGAAAAATTATGCATGGTGGCCTTGCCACAAATATGGTGTCTACTACATGATCATGCATGGAAATATGACAATATGAAGCGTGTCATATGAACGGAACGGTGGAAAGTTGCATGGCAATATATCTCGGAATGGCTATGGAAATGCAATGATAGGTAGGTATGGTGGCTGTTTTGAGGAAGTATATATAGTGGGTGTATGGTACCGGCAAAAGTTGCGCGGTACAAGAGAGGCTAGCAATGGTGGAAGGGTGAGAGTGCGTATAATCCATGGACTCAACATTAGTCATAAGAACTCATATACTTATTGCAAAAATTTACGAGTCATCAAAACAAAGCAATCAATGCATGCTCCTAGGGTGGGGGGAGGTTGGTAGGAGTTAACCATCGCGCGCCCCCGACCTCCACACAAAGGTTGACACTTTACAAATACCTCATGCTCTAACTTCGTCACATAGCGGTTCACCATATGTGCATGCTACGGGAATCACTTACCTTAACACAAGTATTTCTCAATTTCATAATAACTCCACTAGCATGACTCTAATATCACCATCCTCATGTCTCAAAACAATTATCAAGCATCCAACTTCTCATCATATTCAATGCACTTAGTGTGAAAGTTTTTACTACATTGATATTGGATGTCTATCATGTGAAGACTAGTTTTATAGCCTAAACACATTACCATGCTGTTGTAATAGACTCTCAAATAGATATAAGTGAATCATGAGAGATCAACAATTTCTATAAAATAAAACCACCGCCGTGCTCTAAAAGATATAAGTGCAGCACTACAGCAATAACAAACTACTCTGAAAGACATAAGTTAAGATCAATGAGTAGTTGAATAATTATGTAACTATGTGAAGACTCTCTAACATTTAAGAATTTCAGATCTTGGGATATTATTCAAACAGCAAGCAAAACCAAATAAACTAAATTGACGCTCCAAGCAAAACACATATCATGTGGTGAGTAAAAATATAGCTCCGAGTACAGTTACCGATGGATGAAGACGAAAGAGGGGATGCCTTCCCGGGGCATCCCCAAGCTTAGGATTTTGATTGTCCTTTAATTTTACTTGGGGTGCCTTGGGCATCCCCAAGCTTAGGCCCTTTCTACTCTTTGTTCCATAGTCCATCAAAGCAATACTCAAAACATGAAAACTTCACAACACAAAACTTAGACAAAAATCTCGTGAGCTCCGTTAGTATAAGAAAGCAAACCACTACACAAAGGTACTGCAATGAACTCATTGTTTGTTTATATTGGTGTTAAACCTACTATATTGCAACTTCTCTACGATTCATATTTCCCAATACTACTCATAGATGCATTGAAATAAGCAAACAACACACGAAAAACAGAATCTGCCAAAAACAGAATAGTCTGTAGTAATCTGCAGATTTCGCATACTTCTGTAACTCAAAAAAATTCAAGCTAAATTGGTAAACGTGCGGAATTTGTCTATTAATCATCTGCAAAAAGAATCAACTAAATAGCACGCTCCAGTAAAATCTGATGACCATTCTAGCGAGCGCTAACGATTCTGTTTTTCACAGCAAGATCATATAAACTTCACACAAGTCTTCCCAAAGGTTCTACTTGGCACAAAGACTAATTAAAACAAAAAACCACATTTAAACAGAAGCTAGATGCAATATTTATTCCTAAACATAAGCAAAAACAAAGAAACTCAAATAAAGTTGGGTTGCCTCCAAACAAGCGCTATCGTTTAATGCCCCTAGCTAGGCATGATGATTTCAATGATGCTAGCATAAAAGATAAGAATTGAAACATAAAGAGAGCATCATGAAGAATATTAATAGCACATTTAAGCCTAACCCACTTCCTATGCATAGGGATTTTGTGAACAAACAACTTATGGGAACGATAATCAACTAGCATAGGAAGGGAAAACGAGCCTAACCCACTTCCTATGCATAGAGAGGTTATATTTTAAGGGAAAACAAACAACTTAATATTATTGCAATATGTAGAAGCATATGATCCTATCTCATAATAATTTTCAGTAGCATCATGAATGAATTCAACAATATAACCAGCACATAAAGCATTCTTTTCATGATCTACTAGCATAGAAATTTTACTACTCTCCACATAAGCAAATTTCTTCTCATTCATAGTAGTGGGAGCAAACTCAACAAAATAACTATCATGTGAAGCATAATCAAATTGAAAACTAAAATCATGATGACAAGTTTCATGGTTATGATTATTTTTAATAACATACAAGTCATCACAATAATCATCATAGATAGCAACTTTGTTCTCATAATCATTTGGAATCTCTTCCGAGATAGTGGATTCATCATAATAAATAGGAGGCATGCTTTCATCATAATTAATTTTCTCATCAAAATTTGGGGGACTAAAAATATTATCTTCATCAAACATAGCTTCCCCAAGCTTGTGTCTTTGCATATCATTAGTGTCGGGGGAAACTGTCCACCACGAGCACCTATGGGACCGGAGCCCCTTGTTCGTGCGGTAAGGGAGCGGAGGGAGCACAAAGAGCAGATCGTAGAGCACACGCGGGCAGTTTACCCAGGTTCGGGCCGCGACGGACGCGTAAAACCCTTCTCCTGCTTAGATGGTATTGAGTGTTGGAGCTCGGGAGCTTGAAGAACTAGCTACACCGAGCGAATGAGTGATCAAGGTTCCGAACCCTTTCTACGTTGTGCGTGGGCCTCCTTTTATAGCCCAAGGGGTCACCGACAGGTGTCAACGTAGAAGAAGGGGTAAAAATGTAATTGTGGTGGTAGTTGTAATAGTGCGGGAACAGTGGATGAACAGTGCATGAACAGTGGTCAACACCTACTTTGACAGTGGGGGACAAGTGCATTAAATGCCCGTCGCCGTCGACCCCAAAAGCGCCCGCCCTTGCGTCTCCGTTTGCCACGGCGATGGCTTCGTCACCGTGGAGTGCTACCGTGTCCCCCAGGCTGCACAGCCATCCGCCACGCGTCCCCGAAATGGCCCCAGGGCGACGCGTGGGCCGATGAGCTGGAGCGCGGGCACACAGCGCAGGCTTCCCCCGGCAAGCACCTTGCCGGGGTCTTGATCTTGTCGGGCCGGGAAGCTTGTCGCTCCCCGGGTCTTGCCGGGACGCAGAGTGCGCCGAGGCGTGTCTTCTGAGATGTAGTTTTCTGGTCTTCCTGGCAAGCTCCTATTGCCAGGGTCTTGTGCCAGGGAGGTAATTCTTGAGCCTGGGACGGCCTTCCCGGCAAGCTCCACTTGCCAGGGTCTTGATCTTCTGTCTTGTATACTTTGTTTTTGAATGGCTTCATATGGATCAGAAAGGTCTCCGGCGAGCACGTGGTAAGCCCTGCCGCGGGAAGCTACTACTGCCCGTGCACAAGTTGGGGTACTGAGGTACCCCTACCTTAGTACACCGATAGGAGCCCCCGGGCCTGGGCCACACACGGTGCCGAGCGCTGTTGGGCCAGGCCCAAAACAGTGCACGGGCACGCGCGGCCCACGGCACGCCGAATCCCCTTCCGCATCCGCCGCGTCCCTCCGTAACGGCACGCGTCGATTGCGGCGTCGTGGGAGAGAACGTGGCCACGTTCTTTAATGGAAAGAGCGAAACGTCCCCCACTTCCCCATAAAAGCAGAGGAAGCAGGAGCGGTTCCCCTCTTACGCTTTCATTGCTTCTTCTATCTCCAGAAATTCCCCCTTGCGCTCCGACTCCACACCTCCTCCGCCATCTCCCGCATCTGCGGCGCCGCCGGACTCTTCGTCCCCCTTCCTTCGCCGCCTCCGCCATGGCCCTGAAGACCGAGAAGGCGAAGGCGAAGAAGACCAAGAAAGAGAAATCCGAACAGGCGGCGAAGCTTGCTCTCCTGCGGAAGAGGAATGTCGTCTTCGCACCAAGGCTCAGCGCGCGGGAGCTCTGGAACAAGTACTACTTGTTCTGGGCCAAGAAGACCAAGGCGCATTCTCGAACCAGAGTTTATCCCGCCGCCGCCAAGGATCTGTACCCCGGCGGGTATTTCTTCTTCGCTGTTTTCTTCCACTGCGGCCTTTGTCCTCCCTTTTCCGAATTTTTCTGTGATATTATGAACACCTACAACCTCCATCTCTTAGACTTCACCCCCAACGCCATCCTCACGATGGCGGTTTTCGCACATCTGTGCGAAAACTATATAGGGATCTATCCGAATGTAGCGCTCTTTAGGCATTTCTTTACGCCTAGAGTAGAGGCCGGCGCCCCCCTCTCCGGAAGGATCTCTTGGGTCTTCCGCTTGAACAAGAAAGAATCCTATCTGCAAGGGGAACTCCGCGGCAAGTGGGAAGAGTGGCGCGCGGACTGGTGCTGGGTAGTTGAGGACGAACCGCAATCTTTCACTGCGCCGCGCACAACAGCTATCGTGCGCGGCAGGGACTGGAGCGAGCTGGACTCGGACGACATCAAGCTCAACGTCGCCCTTGTCAGAATTCTTCGTCTCCGGGTAGCCAAGCTGACCATCGGAGAAGTAGGGGCATACTTCCTCCGCCGCCGCATTGCCCCTTTACAGGAGAGGAAAAGGCCAGCATGGGAGTACGGCAATGCGGCGGACATTATGAGACTGCGCCCAGGGCTGAACTTCAACTTCACGTCGCTGGAGCTGAAGGGGATGGTCCGGGAACTTTTTAAGCACGACCCGGCCCACCCAGAGTGGTTTAGAGCTCCCCGGGGAGTGGTGCCCCTATGCAACAGCACGGCCCGGGACCCTTTACGCGCAATGATGCCCGCATGCGACTCGCACGACGTTGATCCCACATGGATTGCGCCCAAGCCAGATGCCATCATGAGCTTCTTCGACAACCTGGTGGAGGTGCCGAAGAACAAGGAGGAGATCAAGGGACTCACCCGGGCCACCACTGATCAGGAGATTGCTTATATCGCTTCCCGGGTTGAAGAGGCCGCCGCAGCCGCAGCGGCAGGACAATTTGGGTTCACAGTTGAAGAGGCAGAGGCTGCGGAAGCGTCGTGCCAAGCAGAGGAGGCGGAGATCCGCAGGCTGCTTAAGCTTCCGCCCGACGAGCTCGCCGGGGTCCCCTCTCTGAGGCATGCTGGGATCCCCGGGATCGTGAGCGAGGCCGCCGCGAGGGGCGACGTTGCCGGAGGAAGCAGAGGTGCCGGAGGGAGCACGGCCGCAGGGCAGGGCGCTGGGCCCAGCGAGCCGGCCGAGGAGGAGGAGGAAGACGCCGGGGCCGGCGAGGACTCCGGTGGGTCCCTGGGGCTCAACGACGACGTCTCCTCGTCCTCGGAGACCTCCCCGCCCCGGGCAAGTCCCAGGCGATCTCCGTTGAAGCGCCTCCACAAGGCGACGACGACGACGAGGGCGCAGGCGCCCCGACAACAACCTACTCGCCAGGCGGCGCGAGCCACCCGGGGGAGCCAGGCCGCGACGGGAGCGCCCGGCGCACCAACCGTGGCGGAGGTGACCCGCGCACAGGCTACGGCGGAGGCGCCCCGCGTGTCAGCGCCAAGTGGAGGAGGGTCTTCTCAGAGCGGAGCGGCTGCTCCGCCTGCTCCCCGGGCCTCGGCGCCCACAGGGGCTGGGTCTTCGCAGCCCCCAGCCCCGGGGACCGCCAAGCGCCCGAGGGAGCCTTCTCCTCCCGCTCCTCGCGCGGACGCGCCTCAGGTGGAGTTCGACTTCTCCGCCCTGAGCGACGACGACGACGACGAGGAACAGGAGTAAGGACTTGCATTCTGTAGCTTCTTCAATTCTGTCTTGATTTTTTTTGTTGATGATTCTGATCTTGTTTCTGATTTGCTTGCAGGACCCTGGCCCAGCGGATGGCGAAGAGGGCCAAGGTACCCGTGGTGGAGGTCGAGGATGACTCGCCCGTCGCGGCGACAGGAGACGCGCCGGCGACGAGCTTGCCGGACCCAAGCGCTGCTCCGAGGAGCAGCCCCCAGCGTAAGTCTGGGCTTGATCTTTCCGCTCGTCGGGCGCGCTTGAGGATTTTTGTCTTGTACTAATATCTTGTTGTTCTGTTTTGTCTTGATTGTCTTGTGCAGAGGTGGAGCCGCAGCCACAGGATCGCCCGGAGACCACTCCCGAGGAGCCGCAGGCCCCGCCGTCCCCGCCAAGGACGAACTCTCCGGCGAGGGAGAGTGCTCCGCCAAGGGCGGGTACTCCGCCAAGGGCGAGTACCCCGCCAAGGGCGAGCAGCCCGGCGAGGGTGGCCACCCCGCCAAGGGAGAGCCCCCCGGCGAGGGAGCCTGTCGTCGACGAAGTCCGCCAAGGTAAGTCTTGTAACTTTGCCTTCTTGGACTTGTCTTCTTTTTGGATATCTGCTTGAACTTCTTCTTTTTCTTCTTCTTCTAGATCCTCCTCCCCCAGAGCAGATGGAGACGGAGGTCGTCGTCGAGGAGGAGGGCGCGCAGGGCGACGGCGGCAATGCCCCTGTTGTTGAAGACATGGCGGGAGCCGCCGATCCGGCCGCAGAGGAGACTGCTCCGACTGCAGACGCAGCGGCCGGGGAGGGGGAAGGCGGCCATACTGCCGGCCCGGAGGCGGCAGGAGCGTCAAGCGCTGCGCCGGCCGCCGACCCCTCCACCGAGAAGGAGCAGTCCGCCTTCTACCTTGAGGCTCCCAACGGCGTTTTCATCCAAGTGCCGTGGGGATCCTCGTCGCGAGCCCCCGAGGAGGGAGAGGCCTTTGATGGGGAGGTCCTCGCCTTCGCGGGGCTGAAGATCGTCGAGGCGCCTGGCGGGAGCGACGAGCCCGAGGAGGAGAAGTTGCTCCATCGGCTCCTGGCCCTTTACCGGGCCAGGCAGGCGAAACTTGAATCTCGGGAAGCCCTCACCGCCAAGGCCGCAGCTGACATGGAGAAACGCGCGGCGGAGCTCCGCGCCGCCAACCAAGCGGCCCTCCGTGACCTGGCGAAGGAGCGCGAGAGGCTTGCCGGGGAGTACCAAGAGTGGCTCCTGGAGAAAGCCGAGGCCAAGGAGCAGCAGCGACTCGCCGGAGAAGCGCTGTCCCGGCGAGAAGGAGAGCTCACCCAACGAAAGGTCAACCTCGACGCTCACGAGGAAGACCTTACCGCCCGGGAGCAGGCCCTTGGCGGAGAGCTAAAGGAGGCGAAGGCCGCCGCCGCCACCGCGGAGATCGCCAAGAAGGACCTCGAGGCTAAGGTGGCACAGCTAGAGGAGTTCCTGAGGGCGAGCACGGAGAGGGTCACCGCGCTCAACATAGAGCGCGAGAAGGACGCCCACACTAACTCTGAACTCCAGGTGTGCCTCTCCAAGCAAGGCGACGAGCTGAAGGCCGCCAAGGACTCGATTGCAGATCTGGAGCTGAAGGTCTCTACGCTGAAGGACTCGCTCGACGCCGTCCGGGACCGCGAAACCAAGCTGAAGGACGAGCTCCGCAAGGAGCGAGGCCTGGTGGAAAGCGCCGCCACTTCAGCTGAGAACTTTCGCCGGACCGTCGAAGTGTGGACTGAAGATCTGGTGGCTTCTACAGCTAGCATCGACAAGGAGCTGATGGCGCTGAAGGTTGAGCATCTCATATACTCTCCGGATCCAAACCTCCCCCACAGCGCCAAGCTCAGCCTCTTCTTCAGAGGGGTCGCGCCGGCTCTCGCAAATCTTCAGAAGAAGCTCCCCGCGCAACTGGCCGAGGAGTCACGCCAGCTCTGCGCGGGAACCTTGGAGCGCGTTCTGACGAAGATAGTGTACCGCAATCCTGGTATAAATCTCATCAACGTTCTCCGCAGCTTGCCGGCCGACGCGGATATGGAGGCGCTGAAGGCGCAGGTCGCCCACATCATTGCCAAGGTGAACAAGATCTCCAGGCGTGAGGGCGATCGCGTAGACTAGGCCTCTTTCTGCTTGTTTCTTTTGTTGCTGCATAGTGTGCCATGAATCATGAACTTATTAGTCATTGAGACAAGTTATCCTTTGTAAGATATTATCTTATTTTGAGCAATCGATGCAGTGTTATCTCCCTTGTTTTGGTCCTCCACTTTGTATGCATTCAACCCTACGCTTCTAGGGAACTCGCCGGCAAGGGGCCCTTGCCGCGAGCGCTGAGTGCTGGACCCTGAGCAGCCTGCTGGCTAAGGTCTTACCGGCAAGCAACCTTGCCGCAGCTAGTCGCAACGCACTCAGCTTGCTGAGCGAACTCGAAAACGAAGCAAGGGCGCGACACTTGTCGCAGCTCACTTAAGTCGTTGAGCGTACTCGAAAGCAAGATAAGGGTGCGGCTAGCTACGGGTAGGTTCCTCCGCGCACAGGTTTTCCATACAAAGTGTGGTTGTTCAAGGAAGATAACAAAAATTTAAAAATTTGAACTGCTCAAATTCTGGTAACTTAGCTTTCATAGTCTGTTCGTTCTCCGGCAAGCTTCTCTTTCTTGAACAGCACTTGATTCATCCTCCATCTCCTTTCCCCCGGCAAACTTGTGCACGAGGAACAATTCTTCCTGCTTAAGAGGGAAAGAAAAAAAAGGAGAAGAGGAAACAAGTATAGGGTTCCTCGGCATGGTAATGCTTACCGGATATGTGTGTTGCACAAAATGCCAAATAACGCATGCAAATAACAAATAAAAGCACGAGAATGGCAAATAGTGCGAAAACACAAAGCTTTACTGATGCATGGGATCTGCGCCCGGCTTTGTACAAAGGTTTATATGCAATAGCGGCAAGACTCGTACAAAAGGTGGTTGCCGGAGCAGATCACTGCAACCACGCCTCATGGGTGAAACTTTCGAAGATGCTCTATGTTCCAGGAGTTGCTCACCGGTAAGCCTTCTTCGGTCTCAAGGCGGACAGCACCGGGCCTTGTGACTTGTCTCACCCGATAAGGGCCTTCCCACTTCGGCGTCAACTTGTTGAAATTCTTGGCGGACTGAACACGCCGAAGAACAAGGTCGCCTTCCTCGAGACTCCTGGCCTTAACCTTGCGGCTATGGTAGCGGCGCAAGGCTTGCTGGTATCGAGCAGCTCGTACAGCAGCCTGGAGACGTTCCTCCTCGAGGAGCAATGCATCATCTTGTCGCAGTTGCTCTTGCTCGAGCTCATCATAAGCGAGCACTCGAGGAGATCTGTATACGAGTTCCGTGGGGAGAACTGCCTCTGCTCCATAGACTAGAGCAAAGGGTGTCTGTCCGGTGGCTCGACTTGGTGTCGTTCTGATTGACCAAACAGCCGCCGGTAGCTCCTCTATCCAGTTTCTTCCGCACTTGTGCAGCCTGTCAAAGGTCCTTGTCTTGAGTCCGCGCAGCACTTCAGCATTTGCCCTCTCCGCTTGACCGTTGCTCCTCGGGTGAGCAACAGAAGCGAAACAGACCTTGGCGCCAAGGTCTTGGACGTACTGCATGAAGATGCGACTAGTAAATTGTGTACTGTTGTCAGTGATGATCCTGTTAATGATCCCGAAACGGCAAACAATCGACCTGAAGAACCTGACTGCTGACTGTGCTGTCACCTTTCTCACTGGTTCCACTTCTGGCCACTTTGTGAACTTGTCGATTGCAACGTACAAGTACTCAAAGCCCCCGACAGCACGGGGGAAGGGGCCGAGGATATCGAGCCCCTAGACCGAGAAGGGCCAGGACAAAGGGATCGTTTGGAGAGCTTGAGCTGGCTGATGAATTTGCTTGGCATGGAATTGGCACGCTTCACACTTGGTTACTAGTGCAGTTGCATCTTGGAGGGCTTCTTGCCAAAAGAACCCTTGCCGGAAAGCTTTCCCGACAAGTGCCCTTGCGCCAATGTGGTGGCCACATATGCCTCCATGTATCTCTGCCAACCGCTTCTGTCCATCTTCCCTGGAGATGCACTTCAACCTGACACCATTGAGTCTTCTTCTGTACAGCTCGTTATCCACGAACTGGTACATACTTGACTGCCTGGTTATCTTCTCTATCTCTTCTGGGTCGTCGGGAAGTTCTCTGGTTTGCAGAAAATGAACGATCTACTGCGCCCATGCCGGAGCGCGTGGCTCAACGGCAAGGACTAAAGGCATGAGGGCCGCTGCGGGAACCCCAGCTTCCACGGCAAGAACCTCTAGTTCCGCCGGAGCTGATGGTCCCCCGGCAAGCTCGCCGGGGTGAGGCTTGTCGGGAACGCTTGCTTCAACTGTATAGACCCTAGGATCTGTAGGAGCAAACTGTTCCTCAGCGTTCTGGTCGTTGATCTTGGGGACTTTGGCGGCGGCCTCGGGAAGATCCGCCGGCAAGTAGTCGCCGGAGACCAACTTTCTCTTCTTGGGTTGCCCAATTGATGGTGTGACGGATGGCTGAGTCAGCTTGAGCAGGAAGGTCCCTGGTTCCACAGGTAACTTCATAGCGGCGCACTTTGAAAGGCCATCTGCAATATCATTCTGAGCTCTCAGGACGTGCTCCATTTGCAGACCTTCAAAGTGTTCTTCAAGCTTCCTCACTTCATCTACATAGGCTTCCATCAAAGGGCTCTGATAACTTTTGTTGACTTGTCGGACCACCAACTGAGAATCTCCCCGTACAATCGGCTTCCTGATCCCAAGTTCGGCTGCAATTCTGAGGTCGGCAAGCAGACCTTCATACTCTGCAGTATTGTTTGTCGCTTGTTCCCTGGGAAAGTGCATCTGGATAACATACTTGAGGTGTTCTCCGGTGGGTGCTATGAGTACCACACCGGCTCCAGCGCCTTGCAGCGAGAAGGCACCATCAAAGTACATTACCCATTCACTTGTCGCTTCTTGTACGGGTACACTTGTCTCTGGAGCTTCTTCATCGGGCGTTGGGGTCCATTCAGCTATGAACTCTGCCAAAGCTCGGCTCTGTATAGTTGAGGTGCTCTCAAACTTGAGACCAAAGCTTGACAGCTCAAGTGCCCACTCGACGATCCTGCCTGTTGCTTCCGGATTGTGCAATATCCTCTTCAACGGAAAGCGAGTGACCACCGTTATCTCATGTGCTTGGAAGTAATGGCGAAGCTTTCTCGAGGCCATGAGGAGGCCGAAAAGTAACTTCTGCACCCAGAGTATCTTGATCTAGCCCCTTGTAAAAGGGAGCTTACAAAATACACTGGGCGCTGCACCATCTTCTTTCGCACTTCTCCTTGTTCCTGCGCAGAGTTGTCCTTGTCGGGGCCAGAGCTTGTCGGAGCAGCCCCCTGCTTGTCGCTGGATTCGCTTGCCGGTGGTGTAGACTCCTCGTCGGCCTCCCTCTCCGCTACCAACGCAGCACTAACCACCTGGTTGGTTGCCACTAGGTACAGCAGCAACTTCTCCTCTGGCCTAGGTGCGACAAGTATTGGAGTGGAGGATAGGTACCGTTTCAAATCTTGCAGCGCTGCCTCCGCTTCCGGAGTCCATTTCATAGGGCCTGCCTTCTTCAAGATCTTGAAGAAAGGCAGGGCGCGTTCTGCAGACTTCGAAATGAACCTACTGAGGGCAGCCACACAACCTGCAAGTCTCCTGACATCCTTGACGCGCTTCGGGGCTTCGATTTGCACGATGGCTTTAATCTTGTCGGGATTGGCTTCAATTCCCCTCTGTGACACAAAGAACCCGAGAAGCTTGCCGGAGGGGACTCCAAAGACGCACTTCTCGGGGTTCAACTTAAGCTGGATCTTGCGCAGGTTCTCAAATGTCTCTTCCAAATCCTGGATCAGTGTATCCTTGCTCTTGCTTTTGACCACGATATCATCCATGTAAGCCTCTACATTTCTGTGGATCTGTGGCTCAAAAGCAGTGTATACTACCCTTGCAAATGTCGAGCCTGCATTCTTCAATCCGAAAGGCATGCGAATAAAGCAATAGGTGCCACATGGAGTAATGAATGTAGTCTTCTCTTCATCTTCCTTGGCCATAAAAATCTGGTGGTAGCCTGAATATGCATCAAGAAAGGAGAGCAGCTCACATCCAGCAGTGGAGTCAACAATCTGGTCAATGCGCGGCAAGGGAAATGGATCCTTGGGACATGCTTTATTCACATCGGTGAAGTCTATACACAGTCTCCACTTCCCGTTGGCCTTATGCACGACAACTGGGTTTGCCAACCACGTCGGATGGATCACGCCTCTAACTAGGCCTGCTGCTTCTAGCTTCTTGATTTCTTCAGAAATGAATTCTTGGCGCTCCACGGCTTGCTTCCTGACCTTCTGCTTGACGGGCCGCGCATGAGGACAAACAACAAGCTTGTGCTCAATCACCTTCCTGGGAACGCCGGGGATGTCAGATGGTTGCCATGCAAACACATCGACATTCGCCCGCAGGAAGGCAACGAGCGCGCTTTCCTATTTGCTGTCAAGCATGGCACTGATGGTGAAGGAACCACCAGTGCCGTCCTCCTTGGCGGACACCTTCTTGGTTGCCGGTGGAGCGGCCATCCCCTTCTTGCACTTGCCGGTGGAGCTCGATGGAACGTCCTCGACGGCAGCGCAGCACTCCGAAGAGGTGCGGTTGCTGGAGTGGGTCCCAGAGCACTTGCCGGACTTGGTCTTGGTCTTCTTCCCCCCAGGAGATTCAGCGGCAAGTGTGTCCTTCTCCGCTGCGGCTGCTGCATCCCGGTATATCTTGTCGGCGCAGATAAGCGCGTCCTTCTTGTCGCCATGGACAGTGATGACGCTTATCGGCCCCGGCATCTTGAGTACGTTGTAGGCGTAGTGGGAAGCTGCCATGAACTTGGCGAGGGCAGAACGTCCAAGTATCCCATTGTATGGCAATGGGATATCGGCAACATCGAAGGTTATCCGCTCCGTCCTAAAGTTCAGCTCCCCGCCAAAGGTCACTGGCAGAGTGATCTTCCCCTTGGGCTTGCTCCTTCCCGGGTTTATTCCTTGGAACGAACCGGTCTCTTCGAGCTCGCCATCTGGGATTTGGAGTTTCTTGATCACAGCAGAGGAGATCAAGTTCAGGCCGGCCCCGCCGTCAACCAACATTTTAGTGACCTTGAGGTTGCGGATGGTGGGTGAGACCAGCATCGGCAAGCACCCGACCGTAGTGGTGCGGTCAAGGTGATCCTCAAGATCAAAAATGATGGGCGTGCTGGACCATTTGAGGAGCCTGCGCGACTCCACGGGCGGCTCTGCTGCATTTACTTCCCGCACCCACTGCTTGAGTTGGCGGTGGGAAGTATGTAGAGAGGCGCCGCCGTCGACGCACAGGACTTCCGTGGCCTTCTGGAAATCCTGCTCGCTGTTATCATCTTCCTCCATGTCATCGTCGTCGTCTTCTTCGTCCTTGTCGCGGCCCCGGGGAGGTCAGTCACCTTGCCGCTGCTTGGCCTTGCCGCGGCGTCCTCCCCGGCCATTAAATGGCCGCTTCTTGCTGGGCTCTCCTCCGCCACCTTGGGCCTTCTCCTTGTCACGCCGCTCGTACTCAGCTTTCTGCTGCTCGACGAGGTACTCGACGCGTTTGCAGTCGGAGAGGTCGTGGCCCTTGGTGCGGTGGATTTTGCAGTATTGCTTGTCGGAGCCGTCCTGCTTGTCGGCTGCCGCTACAGGGGCAGGCTCCTTGCCGGAGCCGCCAGCCTGTGTTTGCTTGGCGGGAGCCTCCTTGCCGGACTTCTTGACGGCAAGCACTTCCTTCTTGTTCTTTCTTCTATTGTTCCGCCGCTGGCTCTTCTTTGCCGGGGTGGCATCCTCGCTGTCGCTTCCCCCTGCGCCAGCATCCTCTCCGGGGAGTCTCCTCCCTTCTTCGGCGCGCGCGCACTTATCAGCTAGAGCATAGAGCTCGCTGACATCCCGAATCTTGGTCATGGCCATCTCCTCACGCATGCGGCGGTTACGCACGTTCTGGTGGAACGCGCTGATAACCGCGGCAGGGTGGACGTCGGGGATGTTGTGCTGCACGCGGCTGAATCGTTGGATGTACTTGCGCAGGGGTTCTCCTTCCTTCTGGGCCAAGATGTGGAGATCACTCTCCTGGCCGTGGGGTTTGTGGCCGCCCGTGAAGGCGCCAACAAACTGATGGCAAAGATCTGCCCAAGAAGAAATGGAGCCTTCCGGCAAGTGCATAAGCCAAGAACGAACGTTCGGCTTAAGCACCAGCGGGAAGTAGTTCGCCAGTATCTTCTCGTCGCGCCCCCCGGCAGCCTGCACCGCGATGGTGTAAATGCTGAGGAATTCCGAGGGGTGCGTCTTGCCGTCGTACTTCTCCGGTACGTCGGGCTTGAAATTTTTCATGCTGGGCCACTGGACGCGCCGCAGCTCACGAGTGAAAGCGGGGCAACCTGCCGCGTACGGCAAGTCGCCTGGCTCACCGGGCGCGTGCGTATCGACAGCGGTCCCAGCTCGCTGATCTGATTGTCGCCGGGCTTCTCGGCGGCGCTCGATCGTTGTCCGAGCGTCTTCTTGTCGCCGATCGTCAAGGACCTGGAGCTGCTCCCGACGAGCCCGCGGATCCGAGGACGCCGTAGAGTCGTCGTCGACGTTGATCCGGCGGGGAGGCGTCTTCTGCTTCCGCGGCGGGGAGTGCACGGTTGTCGCACCCCCGGCGGTCTTGTCGCCGTCGGCCTTCGTCTTCTCGACTTGCCGTGGCCGCGAGGTCGCCGGCTGTTGCGGCGTGTCGTTGTTGGCGAAGGCGATCAGGCTCTGGATTGTTGCCCTCTAGTCCTCGGCCTTGTCTGCCGCTAGAGGGAAGTCGAGGAGCAGTTGCGCTCTAGCGAGCGCTTCTGCTGGAGAGGAGGGGAGCGGGGGCGAGCGGTGCGAGGAGCGGGATATGCTCGGACTCCTAACAGGGTTAGAAGGAGCAGGGTCCCGCCCCGGCGACCGCGCCTTGCTCGTGCCAGGACGATGGCCCGGAGCATCCCGCGAGCCTCCGGTTTGCCCTTGGCCCAGCAAGCGGATGCCACCTCCTGTGCCATGGCGCTGCTGGGTTGTTGTCTGGTGAGATGGACGTGGCGCATCTACGGAGACCGAGGCCTTGGAGTTGGTCCGGTCGTCCGCCTTGTCCTTGGACTTAGCGGTGCCGTGAGTCTCCTCACCGGCGACCACCCTTCCGCCGGCGTCTCCTCCACCCACCGTTGGTTCTGGTGGCGGAGGAACAGACGCAGACGGGCCTGCGACCTCCGAAGCCTTCTTCTTCGGGGCCATGCTGCTGTTGCTGATGAAGCTGACGAAGTTGGAGAGGTTGATGAAGAGTGCGCCCGCGTGAACGCCGGATCAGGTTCGCACAACCTCGACGCCCCCTACCTGGCGCGCCAAAGATGTCGGGGGAAACTGTCCACCACGAGCACCTATGGGACCGGAGCACCTTGTTCGTGCGGTAAGGGAGCGGAGGGAGCACAAAGAGCAGATCGTAGAGCACACGCGGACAGTTTACCCAGGTTCGGGCCGCGACGGACGCGTAAAACCCTACTCCTGCTTAGATGGTATTGAGTGTTGGAGCTCGGGAGCTTGAAGAACTAGCTACACCGAGCGAATGAGTGATCAAGGTTCCAAACCCTTTCTACGTTGTGCGTGGGCCTCCTTTTATAGCCCAAGGGGTCACCGACAGGTGTCAACGTAGAAGAAGGGGTAAAAATGTAATTGTGGTGGTAGTTGTAATAGTGCGGGAACAGTGGATGAACAGTGCATGAACAGTGGTCATCACCTACTTTGATAGTGGGGGACAAGTGCATTAAATGCCCGTCGCCGTCGACCCCAAAAGCGCTCGCCCTTGCGTCTCCGTTTGCAACGGCGATGGCTTCGTCACCGTAGAGTGCTACCGTGTCCCCCAGGCTGCACAGCCATCCGCCACGCGTCCCCGGAATGGCCCCAGGGCGACGCGTGGGCCGATGAGCTGGAGCGCGGGCACACAGCGCAGGCTTCCCCCGGCAAGCACCTTGCCGGGGTCTTGATCTTGTCGGGCCGGGAAGCTTGTCGCTCCCCGGGTCTTGCCGGGGCGCAGAGTGCGCCGAGGCGTGTCTTCTGAGATGTAGTTTTCTGGTCTTCCTGGCAAGCTCCTATTGCCAGGGTCTTGTGCCAGGGAGGTAATTCTTGAGCCTGGGACGGCCTTCCCGGCAAGCTCCACTTGCCGGGGTCTTGATCTTCTGTCTTGTATACTTTGTTTTTGAATGGCTTCATATGGATCAGAAAGGTCTCCGGCGAGCACGTGGTAAGCCCTGCCGCGGGAAGCTACTACTGCCCGTGCACAAGTTGGGGTACTGAGGTACCCCTACCTTAGTACACCGACAATTAGCATCATGGGTATTCAAAGAATTCATACTAACAACATTGCAATCATGCTCATCATGCACATATTTTATGCCAAGCATTTTATGTAATTCTTCTTCTAGTACTTGAGCACAATTTTCCTTCCCATCATTTTCACGAAAGCTATTAAAAAGATGAAGCATATGAGGTAACCTTAATTCCATTTTTTGGTAGTTTTATTTCATAAACTAAACTAGTGAAAAAACAAGAAACTAAAAGATACGATTGCAAGATACTACACAACCTTCTCGGCAATGGCGCCAGAAAAGAGCTTGATGTCTACTACACAACCTTCTTCTTGTAGACGTTGTTGGGCCTCCAAGTGCAGAGGTTTGTAGGACAGTAGCAAATTTCCCTCAAGTGGATAACCTAAGGTTTATCAATCCGTGGGAGGCGTAGGATGAAGATGGTCTCTCTCAAGCAACCCTGTAACCAAATAACAAAGAGTCTCTTGTGTCCCCAACACACCTAATACAATGGTAAATTGTATAGGTGCACTAGTTCGGCGAAGAGATGGTGATACAAGTGTAATATTGATGGTAGATACAGGTTTTTGTAATCTGAAAATATAAAAACAGCAATGTAGAAAGTGGTAAACGTGATCATAAACGGTGTTGCAATGATAGGAAACAAGGCCTAGGGTTCATACTTTCACTAGTGCAAGTTCTCTCAACAAGGATAACATAATTATATCATATTACTATCCCTCAACATGCAACAAAGAGTCACTCCAAAGTCACTAATATCGGAGAACAAACGAAGAGAATATGGTAGGGTACGAAACCACCTCAAAGTTATTCTTTCTGATTGAACTATTCAAGAGTCCGTAGTAACGTTCAATCTATCATAGAGTTCGTACTAGAATAACACCTTAAGACACAAATCAACCAAAACCCTAATGTCACCTAGATACTCCATTGTCGCCTCAAATATCCGTGGGCATGATTATACGATATGCATCACACAATCTCAGAAACATCTATTGAACCAACACATAGAACTTCAAAGAGTGCCCCAAAGTTTCTACCAGAAAGTCAAGATGAAAACGTGTGCCAACCCCTATGCATAGATTCCCAAGGTCACGGAACCCGCAAGTTGATCACCAAAACATACATCAACTGGATCACATGATATCCCATTGTCACCACAGATAAACACGTGCAAGACATACATCAAGTGTTCTCAAATCCTTAAAGACTCAATCCGATAAGATAACTTCAAAGGGAAAACTCAATCCATTACAAGAGAGTAGAGGGGGAGAAGCATCATAAGATCCAACTATAATAGCAAAGCTCGCGATACATCAAGATCGTGCCATCTCAAGAACACGAGCGAGAGAGAGATCAAACACATAGGTACTGGTACATACCCTCAGCACCGAGGGTGGACTACTCCCTCCTCATCATGCAGAGCGCCGGGATGATGAATATAGCCACCGGAGAGGGATTCCCCCCTCCGGCAGGGTGCCAGAACGGGTCTAGATTGGTTTTCGCTGGCTACAGAGGCTTTCGGTGGCGGAACTCCCGATCTAAGTTAATTTCCGAAGGTTTCAATATTTATAGGATTTTTTGGCGTAGGGCACAAGTCAGGGGGCCCTACGGTCAGTCCACGAGATAGGAGGGCGCGTCGCCCTGCCCAGGGCGCGCCCCCCATCCTCGTGTGCAGCCCGTGGCTCTCTCGGCCCAACTCTTTTACTTTGGGGGCTTATTTTGGTCCAGAAAAATCATCAAAAATTGGCACGTCAATTGGACTCCATTTGATATTCCTTTTCTGTAAAACCCTAAAACAGGAGAAAAACAGAAACTGGCACTGGGCTCTGGGTTAATAGGTTAATCTCGAAAATCATATAGAAGTGTATATAAAAGCCCATAAGACATCCTAGAAGGATAATATAATAGCATGGAACAATAAAAAATCATAGATACGTTGGAGACGTATCAATAACCCCACCATGTTCTCTTCTCAAAGTGAAAAGAGACGGTCTCGGTTACTCACACGGTTGTGTGTTTTATTTCGGATCCTCTGTCAAGTTTTCTACAACCGGACATTAACAAATTCCAATCTACCTCATAACCGCGGGCATGGCTTTCGAAAGATCAAAACCCTGCAGGGTTGTCCCAACTTAGCCCATCACAAGCTCTCACGATCGGCAGAGGTAAAATAATAATAATACCCCTTATCTTAGGGACAACCCGATCATACTCCGAATCCCGGTGCACAAGACATTTCGACAATGGTAAAACAAGTCCGGCAAGACCTCCCGGCATGCCGACACCCTGATAGTAGCCGCGCGTATCTCGTCTCATGCCACGGCCGGATGGGAGATCCTACGGGAGACAGATACCTTGAGTTTCCCCGTGGCGGCCCCGCATAGCCCCCGTTTGGGACCAACACCATCAACACTGCCCCCTGTATGTAGAAGAATCCTCGGGTAGTGCTAACTCCCTATGCAATTAATTAATTAATTAAGTTTTTATCATGTTGCAAATTAAAACCAATGTTGGGCCTTGCTGGTGGAGTTTTATTCAAAGACGAACTGTCAAGGGGTCCCCATATACCCAACCACGTTAGGAACACAAAATCAAGGAACATAACGCTGGTTTATCGGTTCTTAAGGCAACATGAGTGGAACAAAACACCGAGCAAAAGGCCAAGCCTTCCACCCATTGCCAAGTATATAGGTGTGTTAATATAATTAAGAGATATTGTGATATTCCAACTAGCCAAGCTCCAACATGGAGCTATCTTCATCTTCACCTGCAACTAACAACGTTATAAGAGAGGCTGAGCAAGCGGGTAACATAGCCAAACAACGGTTTGCTGGCAAAGGTGTCAAAGGTTAGGGGGGTGTTTCATGGCAACAATGAGAGGCTGACAACAAATAGATTGGTAGCGCGACATATAGCGATAGCATCAAGAAAACTAGCATGGCAATGATAGTAAAGGTATCCAAGGTGACGGTCATCTTGCCTGAGATCCCGCAAGGAAGAGGAACGAGTCCATGAAGAATACGAAGAAGAAGCCACGAAGATGAACCACGTGTAGTCGAACGAATCGTGACGATCGCAACGGATAATGAACTATTGAGAAGAAGCACACAACATGGTAAACACACCACTCAAGAATATGACAACATGCTCAACCAAGTATGATGCAAGACAAGTCTATATGATGCAATTCATGGCAAGGGATGAAGCACACAAGAGCAACACAACCAAACAGGTTTAAATGAGGCCGGAAACAACATAAAACAATGCAGGTAAGTCCTCATATGCAAATTTTGAAATTGGTCCAGATCTGAACAAACCTTAAGTTAAAGTTGTTAAACAGCAAGTTAACATGCACCATGATGATCTACTAGAAATTGTAGTCAAGTTCCATATAAAGTTCATTTAATTCAGAGCTACGGCCTAGAAGGTATGAGCAAAACAAGATGAACATGGCAAAGATGTAAGATGCATCCACACATCAAGCAAACACACTCCAAACAGGTAAGCAACATGATATTATGCATCTACATGCAAAAACACACAAGTTTCATGTAGGGCACGCTCAAAACGGAGCAACGGTTCATCACATACACATGAAACAAGATATAACAACAAGCCATCCAAAAGCAACAACATGGCACTTAGTTGACATCAAAACAACATGATACAATAACACTTCATGGCAACAAAGGGCATGGCAAGCATGTACATGTCCAGCACTACATGCATGACCTCTGAGCTACTACCAAACACCAATAGAACATGCTCAAAACATGATGGCAAGATTGCAAAAGATAACAGTTTCACAGACTTAGTGACAATAAACTAGACATGGCATCAACAACGACAAGTAGGCATGTTTGCAAGCTTGTGCAACTATCTCAGAGCATCTCATGGCATGTGAATATAACCAACAGCAAGAAGACATGTTTATGAAGCCACTCATGGCAAGACCATGGTCATAGGATGCATTGAACAATAGCTATTCACATGGCAAAACTGAACTTGCTGATAATAGGCTAACAGAATCATTTTATAGCAACTTGAGAGCATGAAAACAACAAGCTACAGCAGGCTATAATGGCAAACATGGACATGGATGGAAAGAGCATAACAGGGACATCAAGACATGACCAATGGACAGCCCAAAACATTCATGGATTTGTGTGGGGCATCAAGCAAACATGGCATCAGATTTTATATAGGACATCCACACATCAAGCAAACACACTCCAAACAGGTAAGCAACATGATATTATGCATCTACATGCCAAAACACACAAGTTTTATATAGGACACGCTCAAAACATACACATGAAACAAGATATAACAACAAGCTGTCCAAAAACAGCAACATGGCACTTAGTTGACATCAAAACAACATGATGCAATAACATTTCACGGCAACAAAGGGCATGGAAAGCATGTACATGTCCAGCACTAAATGCATGACCTCCGAGCTACTACAAAACACCACTAGAACATGCTCAAAACATCATGGCAAGATTGCAAAAGATAACAGTTTCACAAACTTAGTGAAAATAAACTAGATATGGCAGCAACAACAACAAGTAGGCATGTTTGCAAGCTCGTGCAACTCATATCAGAGCATCTCATGGCATGTGAATATAACCAACAGCAAGAATACATGTTTATGAAGCTACTCGTGGCAAGAACATGGTCATAGGATGCATAGAACAATGGCTATTCACATGGTAAAACTGAACTTGTTGATAACAGGCTGACAAAAACATTTTATAGCAACTTGAGAGCATGAAAACAACAAGCTAAAATAGGCTATAATGGCAAAGAAGGACATGGATAGATCGAGCATAACATGGACATCAAGACATGATCATTGGACAACCCAAAACATTCATGAATTTGAGTGGGGTATCAAGCAAACACGGCATCAGATTATTACAGTTTCACACTTGGCAGTTTTCAACAAGTCTTAGAAAATAACATCAACGAATAGGCCACTTTACAAGCTTGTTGCAAACACCACAAGGCATATCATGAAAAGTGGATTGCACCACAGCAAAGATGGCATGATTGTGCTTCTAAAACATATTGACATGTTGCTCAAACAAAAATCACACATAAAGATACGAAAAAGACAAATCAGTATCTCATAACAAGTTTCAGCACTTAATAGCCACATGCACTTTTGCAACAGAGATAAATATGTCAATATGGCACCTAACATGAATGCAACAGCCACCATCATGTAGAGCACTTCACAATGAACATTTTGACATATCATACACTCCATTTGCACCAACATGCACAAAGTTGTGACCTCTCAAACATGCTAACATAATAACAGTTATCAGCAGTTTATAACAATTAGCACTTTTGCATTGATGATTAGGGCATCAAGATGAACTCAAACAAGCATGCCACAGTACAACAATAAGAAGAGCATCACACGGCGAACATTTTGACATATTATATGCACTATTTGGATCTACGTGCACAAAGCTACCAACACTCAAACATGCACACATATTTACAAATGCCAGGGACTTAGAGAGAAAAACCACCTCGGGGCAGGCTGATTGGACATGTCCGGAGGGAGGGTCGGACATGTCCGATGGGCTCGCCCCACGCGGTAGTGTCACAGACGAGGGGGAGGCCTGGACATGTCCGGCCGCATCGGACACGTCCGGGCGGCTAGGCGCTCGGGCCCACGGGTCAGTGGCTCAGAGGAGGGGGCCGAGCCGAACGGTCGCTGGCTTGACAGGGCCCGTCGGACTGCTACTCCCGCGAGGGGCCTGATGGAGGCGGAGGAAGGCGAAGCGGTGCTTCGGCTGGCGGAGACGGGGACTTGCAGATTTGGGGCACCCCTGCCCGGATCTGGCCGGAGGGGTGGAGGTCGGCGGTCGGCGGGGCAAGGGAGCCAGCGGCGGCGAACTTAACAGACGGCGGCGGCGGCGACCTCTAAGTGTGCCGGTGTAGTGAGGGTTGGGGGCGAGCAGGGGTGAGGCGAGTTAGGAGGCGACATCGGTCGGCGAGGTAGTCGCAGACGGGGCGGCGGCGGTCAGCAGCTCCGGCGAGGGCGCGCGATGGCGGGGCAGAGCGACGAGCGCTGGCGGCGCGGGGGCTCTGGAGGTGGGGCGCGGAGGAGAGGCGCGCAGGCATGTGGGAGGTGGCTCGGGCCCGATTCGGCCCACGGCGGGCCGGATCCGGGCCCCGGCGGGCTTCGGTGGAGGGAGGAGGCAGGGGCACGTGGCAGCCTGGGAGAAGCTGCAGGCGCCAGCGGGTGGCGGCTCGGCCAGTGGCCTTCTGCCACATGTCCAACGCGAGTGGAGGCACGCCGGTTCCGGAAGGGAAGGTGGCAGTGCGGCCCTCAAGGTGGGAGGAGGCTAGGGGAGGTAGGTTAGGCTAGGCCTCCAAATTTGGCATGGGGAAAAGTTTTTATAGGGAAAGGGCTAGCGTTTGATGGTTTAGGAGGGTTACGGAGCCATCGAATGCCGATCGGACGGCTCCGGACAGAGGAGGCGTAGGATGGGCCTAGGAGGGATTAGTGGGCTGTGTAGGAGAGGTCTCGGGCTAAGAGGAGAGTAGGGAAAGAGAGGCCCGGCGGCCGTTTCGGCGGTCGGCGGGGCAAGGGAGCCAGCGGTGGCGAGCTTCACAGATGGCGATGGCGGCAATCTCCGAGGGTGGCGGCGCTGTGAGGGTTGGGGGCGAGCAAGGGCGAGGGGAGGTAGGAGGCGATGTCCGCCGGCGAGGTAGTCGCAGACGGGGCGGCGGCGGTCAGCAGCTCCGGCGAGGGCACCCGATGGCGGGGCAGAGCGACGAGCGCTGGCGGCGCGAGGGCTCTGGAGGCGGGGCGCGGAGGAGAGGTGCGCGGGCCTGCGGGCAGCGGCTTGGGCCCGATTCGGCCCACGGCGGGCCAGATCTGGGCCCCGGCGGGCTTCGGTGGAGGGAGGAGGCTGGGGGCACGTGGCAGCCTGGGAGATGCTGCAGGCGCCCGCGGGTGGTGGCTTGGCCAGTGGCCTTCTGCCACATGGCGAACGCGAGTGGAGGCACGCCGGTTCTGGAAGGGAAGGTGGCGGCGCGGCCCTCGTGGTGGGAGGAGGCTAGGGAAGGTAGGTTAGGCTAGGCCTCCAAATTTGGCATGGGGAGAGGTTTTTATAGGGAAAGGGCTAGGGTTTGAGGGTTTAGGGTGGTTTCGGAGCCATCGGATGCCGATCGAATGACTCCGGACAGAGGAGGGGTAGGATTAGTGGGCTGTGTATGAGAGGTCTTGGGCTGAGAGGAGAGAAGGGAAAGAGAGGCCCGACCGCCGTTTTGGAGACCGAAACGTCCGACAATTTAGCTGGCTATATTGCCGCTATAGTTTAACGGTTGGGCTATCAAACGAGCTCCGAATGCGATGAAATTTGGCAGGCAGTCTGTCTACACTATAATGAAACCACATTCCAAGTTTCATCCCATTCCGAGAACATTTTCCGGCCACTTAGAAAATAAATATTAAGAGGTGCCGCGGGCGCGTGCAAGTGTGTCTGGGCTGAGAACGGACAATGGAGAGGACGAGGGGGCTCGGATGGATGCAAGGTTATGAAAACATGTTGATGCAATGCACATGATGACATGGCAAAATTCAACACGCAAGCAAATGACATGGCAACGGCAACGAATAACTTGCTGACACCTGGCACATCGGTTTTGGGGTGTCACAATACTCCCCTACTAACAAGAGATCTCGTCCCGAGATCTGAGGAATGAGAAGGAAGAGAAAAAGGAAGAAGGTGAAACCAAAGAACCCTGAGAGGTTGAACCACTTCGAAAGAAAGAAAACAATGGAGATGAACGAGATTGAGAAGCTCCATTACAAAAGAGGAACAAGGAACACATGAGAACCTTGTAAGTTGAAAGGAATGAAACAAGAGTTGAAGGAACAAGAATAAGTTCGAAACCACTCTGGCTAAATAGATAGAAAAGGAATTTGGGCAAATCTCCGGTTGAGCATTAAAGGAATAGGACATGAACTTGAGAAGATGAAACGAAACATGACGAAATGAACAATAGATGCCTCCGGAAGAATGGAAAGAATGCAATGAAAAGAACGGAGAAGAAGATGACAACTTACACAACGAATGAATTGAAAGAGCATCTTCAAAAGAAAGACTTGAACGGAGTTGTTGGGAAAAATCAACAACACCAGAATTAACTTGATGTGGGCTTATGGAAAACATCTCAAAACTTGAGGTGAAATTCTGCCACTACGGAAGATTGAATAGATGAGATGAAGGAATTTTTTTTGCAAAATTCCACTATAAAAGAATATGGAGAATTAATTGCACTCAAGAGGCAAGAATAAGAATGCTTGAGCTGCTACAGAAGAATTTTATATAACACTTGAAGAATGAATTATCTCATAAAGAACCACCATGAGGAACTCCGGTAACAAAAGGATGATGATATAGAAATGACTGATGAAAAGAATAAGATTAAAGCCTTGCGATGATTTACACGGGGTTCCGACGAGAAGGCTGAGAAACTATGAACTCCGGAAAGAAAAGATGAAAGGACCTGGTACTAAAATTTATTCATCAAGAACAAAGTCCGAAGGAATGGATAAATCAATTTCACAATGAAGAATAAGAATTATGTTATGCTTATTCTCCATCAATTACATTGATGGGTAGCAATTGGTTCGCATACCACTTATTCACGTTGAAATGATTAGGAAGTGATATAGCGCAAAACTTGCGAAGATCTTCATGAACCACCGGTAGGATTGGAAAGAACGAATGAATTGATATGATGACAAAGAAAAAGCAATATTGAACGAACCACTGTAAGAATTGAAAACCGAGTGATGAAAGAGGACAAACCACCGTAAGAATTGAAACCACGTGAAGAAAAGAACAAACCACCGTAAAAAATTAAGCCGAGTGAAGAAGGAGAATAATCCACCGTACGGAGTTGAAATGAGTGAATACAAAAGAATGAATCGCCGGGAAGAATTAAAATTGGACGAAGAAAAGAGAATGAATTACCAGAAGAATTAGAAAATGAATAAGCACTCGAGGGAATTTAGATACAAGAGAACGAAGAGATCGGAAACTGATTAAAGAATACTTGAACGAAGCACCTGGCGAATGTGAGATGAACGAAGAGGCATCAATGAAGAATATTTGGAGGACGAAGTTGAAAACTGAGAACGAAGAAATCTTCTGAAATGATGGCCTTCGGAGGAACACAATAGAAATAATTCATGAAATGCTCCAGATGGTTAAGGAAAAGAATTTATGACAATTAGAATAATACGAGAGGATAACATGAAGCTAGATTCACGAATCTTCGAGATAATGGTCAAGATTCAGAGGAAAACGCTTCTTCGGTCTTCAAATGTAGACGAGAAATACCACTAGAATTGTTGAGATACTCCGGAGGAATGAGAATAGGAAAGGCTAAACCAACATTGAAAAGAATTTGAAAATGATCTTCGAAAGGCATGTGACTGATGTAATACATTCTTACATCGCACTTTGAAAAGAATTTGGCAATAACTCTGGAAAAATTAGAAGAGTCAGGTAAGATCCTGGGAAAAGACCTGTGAGTTATGAGCCCACCAAAGAGAAAACTCCGTTGAAATGGAATGTTTGAAAGAGAGATGATGCACTGGAACAATTGAATGACTTGAATGAGGTGACAACCTCGAATAAATTAGAACACAGACGAATCTCCTGAGATTTCTTGGGAACTCTGGAATGATTAAATGGCGAGAGGCGAGCAAGCAATTGAATCATTTGAGCCGAGGGAAAGAATATGATGAACCCCGAATACTTGAATTGAATCCATCGGAGATGAAAAAGAGACGAGGAATGATGAACTAGATGAGAAATCGCCAGTTGAAATAATCGAGGAAAGAATGCAAAGGATTCGCACGAGTAGGAAGGATACTCGATTAAGGACTCCAGCTCCGAGAAGAAAAGGGTTGGGCGGGTTGGAAAAAGAAAGACAACTTCGGAAGGGGAAACAACATCAGTTGGAAAGAATCGAGGATTGAAGCAAAAGACGAGGAAGGTTAAATCGACTTGATGAGAGATGCACCAGATGAAAAGAGCAGACATCGCAACAACCGAAAACTAACTGCGTGATCCTAAAAGAATTGAAAGGGGAAGAGGAGCAATTCAAAACACCTACGTCAAGATTCCTCACCAGAGCGACGAAGGGGCTGAGGAGTAAAAAAAATTCCTACTCTCTGATATAACTAGACTCCAAAAATGGTTTTTGCTAAACTCGACAACGGCCAAGCTATGATCAATCAAGGGGCACCTATGGTCAGTCAATGCTCTAATACCAACTTGTCACGCCCAAGATGCGATTCTATCCCGATCACGTGATACACTCGGGATTGGGTCACAACCGCATTTCAGGCGCTTAGAAAGATGGATATCATTACATCGTACCATTACAAAGACACATGTCGATACATACAAGTCATACAATACACATGAATACAACACCATCAATACAAGACATCCGACTAAGGATGCAAACATGAAAAGCACAACGACATCCATCTGCTATCTCAGGCTGCCGACCAGGAACCTAGCCCAAGACTAGCGAAGAAGAAGAAAGAACTCCAACAAAAGGTAACATCGCTCTGACGTCAGGTCATCGGAAACCTACACCTGCAACTGGTGTTGTAGTTTCTGTGAGCCACGAGGACTCAGCAATCCCATAACCATGGGTATCAAGACTAGCAAAGCCCAATAGGCATGGAGAGGTTAAGTGGTGAGGTTGTAGCAGCGGCTAAGCAAAAGTATGGTGGCTAACTTACGAGTACAAGAATAAGATGAGCATCTACGCAAATGGTCGCAAATTAGTAATGATCGCTAAAGATCCTGAACTACCTACGAGTCAAACATAACACCACCGTGCCCTCTTCTCAAAGTGAACATAGACGGTCACGGTTACTCACACGGTTGTGTGTTTTATTTCGGATCCTCTGTCTAGTTTTCTACAACCGGACATTAACAAATTCCAATCTTCCACATAACTATGGGCACGACTTTTGATAGTTCAAAACCCTGCAGTGGTGTCCCAACTTAGCCCATCACAAGCTCTCACGATCAGCAGAGGTAAAAATAAAAATAATACCCCTTATCTTAGGGACAACCCGATCAGACTCGGAATCCCGGTGCACAAGACATTTTGACAATGGTAAAACAAGTCAAGCAAGACCTCCCGGCGTGCCGACACCCTGATAGTAGCCGCGCGTATCTCTTCTCAGGCCACGGTCGGATGGCCGATCCTACGGGAGCCAGATACCTCGAGTTTCCCCGTGGCGGCACCGCATAACCCCTGTTTGGGACTAACACCATCAGCACTGGCCCCCCTGTATGTAGAAGAATCCTCGAGTAGTGCTAACTCCCTATGCAATTAATTAATTAATTAATTTTTATCATGTTGCAAATTAAAACCAATGTTGGGCCTTGCTAGAGGAGTTTTATTCAAAGATGAACTGTCAAGGGGTCCCCATATACCCAACCGCGTTAGGAACGCAAAATCAAGGAACATAACGCTGGTTTATCGTTTCTTAAGGCGGCATGAGTGGACATGATGATCTACTCAAAATTCTAGTCAAGTTTCATATAAAGTTCATTTAATTCGGAGCTACGGTCTAGAAGATATGAGCAAAACAAGATGAACATGGCAAAGACGAAAGATGCATCCACACATCAAGCAAACACACTCCAAACAGGTAAGCAACATGATATTATGCATCTACATGCCAAAACACACAAGTTTTATATAGGACACGCTCAAAACATACACATGAAACAAGATATAACAACAAGCTGTCCAAAAACAGCAACATGGCACTTAGTTGACATCAAAACAACATGATGCAATAACATTTCACGGCAACAAAGGGCATGGAAAGCATGTACATGTCCAGCACTAAAAGCACGACCTCCGAGCTACTACAAAACACCACTAGAACATGCTCAAAACATCATGGCAAGATTGCAAAAGATAACAGTTTCACAAACTTAGTGAAAATAAACTAGATATGGCAGCAACAACAACAAGTAGGCATGTTTGCAAGCTCGTGCAACTCATATCAGAGCATCTCATGGCATGTGAATATAACCAACAGCAAGAATACATGTTTATGAAGCTACTCGTGGCAAGAACATGGTCATAGGATGCATAGAACAATGGCTATTCACATGGTAAAACTGAACTTGTTGATAACAGGCTGACAAAAACATTTTATAGCAACTTGAGAGCATGAAAACAACAAGCTAAAATAGGCTATAATGGCAAAGAAGGACATGGATGGATCGAGCATAACATGGACATCAAGACATGATCATTGGACAACCCAAAACTTTCATGAATTTGAGTGGGGTAACAAGCAAACACGGCATCAGATTATTACAGTTTCACACTTGGCAGTTTTCAACAAGTCTTAGAAAATAACATCAACGAATAGGCCACTTTACAAGCTTGTTGCAAACACCACAAGGCATATCATGAAAAGTGGATTGCACCACAGCAAAGATGGCATGATTGTGCTTCTAAAACATATTGACATGTTGCTCAAACAAAAATCACACATAAAGATACGAAAAAGACAAATCAGTATCTCATAACAAGTTTCAGCACTTAATAGCCACATGCACTTTTGCAACAGAGATAAATATGTCAATATGGCACCTAACATGAATGCAACAGCCACCATCATGTAGAGCACTTCACAATGAACATTTTGACATATCATACACTCCATTTGCACCAACATGCACAAAGTTGTGACCTCTCAAACATGCTAACATAATAACAGTTATCAGCAGTTTATAACAATTAGCACTTTTGCATTGATGATTAGGGCATCAAGATGAACTCAAACAAGCATGCCACAGTACAACAATAAGAAGAGCATCACACGGCGAACATTTTGACATATTATATGCACTATTTGGATCTACGTGCACAAAGCTACCAACACTCAAACATGCACACATATTTACAAATGCCAGGGACTTAGAGAGAAAAACCACCTCGGGGCAGGCTGATTGGACATGTCCGGAGGGAGGGTCGGACATGTCCGACGGGCTCGCCCCACGCGGTAGTGTCACAGACGAGGGGGAGGCCTGGACATGTCCGGCCGCATCGGACACGTCCGGGCGGCTAGGCGCTCGGGCCCACGGGTCAGTGGCTCAGAGGAGGGGGCCGAGCCGAACGGTCGCTGGCTTGACAGGGCCCGTCGGACTGCTACTCCGGCGAGGGGCCTGATGGAGGCGGAGGAAGGCGAAGCGGTGCTTCGGCTGGCGGAGACGGGGACGGGCAGATTTGGGGCACCCCTGCCCGGATCTGGCCGGAGGGGTGGAGGTCGGCGGTCGGCGGGGCAAGGGAGCCAGCGGCGGCGAACTTAACAGACGGCGGCGGCGGCGACCTCTAAGTGTGCCGGTGTAGTGAGGGTTGGGGGCGAGCAGGGGTGAGGCGAGGTAGGAGGCGACATCGGTCGGCGAGGTAGTCGCAGACGGGGCGGCGGCGGTCAGCAGCTCCGGCGAGGGCGCGCGATGGCGGGGCAGAGCGACGAGCGCTGGCGGCGCGGGGGCTCTGGAGGTGGGGCGCGGAGGAGAGGCGCGCAGGCATGTGGGAGGTGGCTCGGGCCCGATTCGGCCCACGGCGGGCCGGATCCGGGCCCCGGCGGGCTTCGGTGGAGGGAGGAGGCAGGGGCACGTGGCAGCCTGGGAGAAGCTGCAGGCGCCAGCGGGTGGCGGCTCGGCCAGTGGCCTTCTGCCACATGTCCAACGCGAGTGGAGGCACGCCGGTTCCGGAAGGGAAGGTGGCAGTGCGGCCCTCAAGGTGGGAGGAGGCTAGGGGAGGTAGGTTAGGCTAGGCCTCCAAATTTGGCATGGGGAAAAGTTTTTATAGGGAAAGGGCTAGCGTTTGATGGTTTAGGAGGGTTACGGAGCCATCGAATGCCGATCGGACGGCTCCGGACAGAGGAGGCGTAGGATGGGCCTAGGAGGGATTAGTGGGCTGTGTAGGAGAGGTCTCGGGCTAAGAGGAGAGTAGGGAAAGAGAGGCCCGGCGGCCGTTTCGGAGACCGAAACGTCCGACGATTTGACCGGCTATATTGCCGCTATAGTTTAAAGGTTGGGCTATCAAACGAGTTCCGAATGCAATGAAATTTGGCAGGCGGTCTGTCTACACTATAATAAGACCACACGCCTAGTCTCATCCCATTCCGAGAAAATTTTCTGGTCACTTCGAAAATAAATATTCGGAGGTACCGCGGGCGCGTGAAAGTGTGTCTGGGCTCAGAACGGACAACGGAGAGGACAAGGGGGATCGGACGGATGCAAGGTTTTGAAAACATGTTGATTGAATGCACATGATGACATGGCAAAATGCAACACGCAAGCAAATGACATGGCAACATCAACGAAGAACCGGCTGACACCTGGCGCATCGGTCTCGGGGTGTCACATTAGCACAATATGTTTTGAAAAGGTTGCTAGTGAAATGTGAGCCATTGTCGGTGATGATGCGATTAGGAACTCCGAACCAGTTCACGAGGCCTTGATGAACTTGACGAGTGAGCCGGCCGGTATGGTGTAGACGGCCTCCACCTCCGCCCACTTGGTGAATTTGTCGATATCTACGTAGAGGTAGGAGTAGCTCCCGGGCGCTCGGGGGTATGGGCCCAGGATGTCCAGCCCCAGACCGAGAATGGCCAGGATAGCAGGATGGTCTCGAGGCCCTGAGCAGACTAGTGGATCTTACCAGTTCGGTGGCGTCATTGAGAGCTGTGCGCCAGTAGATTCCATTGCGGAACGCATTGCCCACGAGGGTGCGCGATGAGGAGTTATGCCTGCAGTCCCCGCCATGTATGTCGGCCAACAGCTCGCATCCTTTCTCCCTGGAGATGCATCGCAGAGAGAAATCGTTTGGCCGTTTTCGGTTGAGCTCACCGTCGTGGATGTAGTACGCGGTGGCCTAACAGGCCACGCGTTCTGTGTCTTCCTCCTTCTCCGACAAGGTGCCTTGGAGCAGGTATGCCTTGAACTCCTCGATCCAGCACCCCTCATGAGGTTCAAGTGCGAGGATAAGGCGTGCTCCTGAGGTCGGGCTGCAAGCTGGGGCGCCTAAGGTGGGTGCCATGGGAAGCTCCTCCTAAGGCAACGCTAGTCCTGCGGCGGGGGGACCTGCTGATGGCTTGAAAAGCCGTTCCTCAAAGACGCCACGCTCTTGAAGTAGACGCTGAGAGGCCCTTTTGGCGATGTCGTCCGCCTCCTTGTTCGTGCCACGCGGCACGTGCTGCAATTCCATGCCCAAGAATCGTTTCTCGATTTTGCGTACCTCCTCAAGGTATGCCTCCATGTGTTCGTCCTTCGGCTTGAATGCCTTGTTGGAGAAGTTGACAAGGAGCTGGGAGTCACCCTTGATGGTAGGGCGCCTCACCCCCAAAGCTGTTGCGGCCTTGAGGCCGGCAATCAGGCCTTCATATTTTGCAATGTTGTTGGAGACCTTCTGGCCATGCAGAAAGGAGAGATGCAGGGGGTAGTAGAGCTTGTCCTTGGTGGGCGCGATGAGCACGCCTCCAGCCCCAGCGCTCTAACGCGTGAAGTCATCGTCGAAGTACCTGACCTAACCATCCGGTGCTTCATCTCCGGGTGCGAGAGGACGACCCTCGCTCACTTCTTGGTCGAGGCGTCGGTCCATTCCGCCACAAAATAGGCGAAGGCCGCTCCCTTGATGATCCTGGTTTTTCTGAATTCCAACTGGAATGCATGTAGCTCAATGCTCCATTCGGCGACCCTTCCAACAACATTATGGCTCCGGAGTACCCTTTTTAAGGGGTAAGCTGAGACGACCTTGATAGGGTGGCCTTGGAAGTAGTGGCGCAGCTTCCGGGAGGCGACAAGGAGCGCCACCAGGAGCTTTTGCGGCATGGGGCAGTGCCCGCTCATCTCGTAGCACTGTGCGGACGAAGTACACCGGGTGCTCGACGAGGGTGGAGGCATCGGCGGAGTCCTACACCCCCTGGGGCGGAGAGTCCTTAGGAGCCTTGTCATCTGTCGAGGCAGCTGTGACCTCAGGAGCATCGCCCTCAAGAGTCTCGTTGTTTGGGGGATTGTCCAAGGCCTCAAGAGCGTCGTTGACTGGTGGGGCAGCCGAGGCCTCAGGAGCACTGCCCTGAGTCCGCGGTGCTTCGACCAGGTGCGAGGTGCTTCCCTGGGAGCCCTTAGTAGGGCGCCCCTCCCGGACCACCACCAGTGCTATGCTGGCAGAGTGAGGCATGCCGGCTAGGTAGAGCACCAAAGGTTCACGGGGGCGCGATGCTACCATCATCAGTGGGCAGGTGATGTACCTCTTGAGGTCTTCAAAGGCTGCATCAGCCTCTCGGGTCCACTTGAACGGGCCCTTCCTTTTCATCAGCTTGAACAAGGGGAGGGCACGCTCCCCTAGCTTGCAGATGAAACGCCCGAGCGTCGTTACGCAACCCGCCGGCTTCTGCATCTCCTTGAGGGTTCGTGGCAAACTCATTATTTCTATGGCTGTGACCTTCTCCGGGTTTGCCTCTATCCCTTTGTGCGACACTAGGAAACCCAGTAGTTTGCCAGATGGAATGCCGAACACACATTTTTTTGGGTTTGAGCCGCAGGTTCACTTGGCGCAGGCTGGCAAACGGCTCCTCCATGTCCTCAATGGGAGTTCCCACCTCCCGAGATTTCACCAATATGTCGTCGACATATGCCTCGGCGTTTCGCCCGAGCTGTTGTCCCATGGTGATGTGCATCAACCATTGGAAGGTTGATCCCGCATTGCGCAGCCCGAAAGGCATGCATGTGTAGCAGTACACCTCGCATGGGGTTAGAAAGGTTGTCTTCTCAACATCTTGTACCGCCATCTTGATTTGATGATAGCCTGAGAAGGCGTCAAAGAAACATAGAAAATCACAGCCGGTGATGGAGTCAACGATCTGGTCGATGCGCGGGACGGGGAAAGGTTCCTGAGGGCAGGCCTTGTTGAGGTTGGTGAAGTCAACGCACATGCGCTCTTTCCCGCCCTTCTAGGGGATGATGACCGGGTTCGCGAGCCAGTCCGGGTGTCGTACTTCTCGAATGGCGCCGACTTCCAGCAGCTTGCGAGTCTCCTGGGTGATGAACGACTAATTCTCTGGAGCTCGCCGCCATGCCTTCTGCTCGATTACTCCACACGGAACCCCGACCAGGTTCGCCGCTTCCGATCCAAACTCCTCCTTGTTCGCGCATAGGAAGCAGACCAACACCTCCTCTTGGTCTGGGGGGGAGGTCGGCGCATATGGTGAAGGTGGAGCCCGATCCCCCATCTTTGTCGACCAGCACCTGCTTCATTTCGGACCGATCTTGAGAGAACAACTGCTTCTTCTACGCAGGTGCAGCCCTCGGTGCCTCTGGGGATCCTTTCCCGCTTGGCATTGCGGCCGATGCAGTTGTGAAAGCGAGCTTGAGGGCCGACAGTGCATCTTTGTTGTCCCCCGCCACGGTGAGGATGTCGCTGCTTCTAGGCATCTTCATGAGGTTGTAGCCAGGATGGGTCGCCACCATGAACCTGACCAAGGTCGGGTACCCAAAGATAGCGTTGTACGGAAGGCTGATGCCGGCGATGTCGAAGTCTATGAGCTCAGTGCGGTAGTTGTCACGCATGCCAAAGGCGACAGGGAGGCGGAACTTCCCTAGGGGGTAGGTGGATCCATCAATGACCGCAATGAAAGGCTTGGTGGGGCGGAGCCGGCCGTAAGGCACGTGGAGCAGGCCGAACACCTCCATGGAGAGGACGTTGAGGCCGGCACCACTGTCGATGAGGATCCTGGTGACTGCCACATTGCATATGGAGGGGGTGTAGAGCATAGGGAGCGTGCCGGCACCGACCCTACTCTCGGGGTGGTCCCTCGAGTCGAAGGTGAGGTCGGCCTCGTGGGCCGCCAAGCCTGGGGGTGACCATGCGACTCCGGCCTGGCGAATGAATTGCTTGATATGGCGGTCAGATGCTGGCACCCGCGAACTGCCAAGGAGTGTCGTGACCTCATGGGGTGCCGGCGTCGCGAAGCGCACGATGAACAAGTTGCACAGCTCCTCCCAGGATGCCACCGAGAACTTCGGCAAGCCAAGGAACCAGGCGCGTGGCTCTCCTACAAGGTCCATGGGAGCCAGTTTTCCATAACCTTGTCACCGCCATCGCCTACCAAGACGGCCTATGTGTACTCCCGGAGGAATCCCATAGGGTCGGCCGCACCGTCGTATCGCAGCGACAATGCCGGCCTAAACATTGGCGGCCACTGCACTCGTCGCAAGGCGGGGGAGAAAGCCCGGGGGCCTGCGACACCCCCGAGCATGACTGGTGGCCCAACAGGTGGTGCGGCGCCTGCCATGGGAGGGCCGAGTGGCGAGCATGGAGCGCAACGACGGGGAGGCGGTCCTCCGACACACCCCGACCTGGCGCGCCAAATGTCTGATTCAGGGCTCCGCAATCCCTAGATAGATTCAAACTCTGGGGCGTGTGCAAAGAACCTAACCTCGCATGTGTGTCTACTCGTCGATCTCACAGCCTAGCTCGATGACCTGCAAGGAAATGGATACCCTACTCTTGCTTTGTGGTGGATTGGCCTCGACGTGGGCTGAGGATGAACTTGTACAGTGGAGGAACAACCTCATGAGGTACGTTCTTGTGCGTGTGAGGGTGAGGATAGTCTGAATGATATGTCCCCCTCTATGGTGGTGGCTAGGCTATATTTATATTGGCCTTGGTCCTCTTCACCCAAAATGAAAGCGGGAAGGGATCCCACAATGGCCAAATTTGAAGGGGGACAACTAGTACATCTTATCCTGACGAAACGTGGTCTTCGCCTGCAAAGCTTCTGGCCGTGACGCCATGGTTGGCTCGGTGATGACTGTTGGCATTCTGGGAACCAGGGTACCCAGACTTGCCTGCCTGCAGCCCATGGCGTGGCCCCTTCACCAGCCCGGTATGGCCCATCTTCGGCATCGACACACAAGACCCTCAGGAGGGGCCAAGCCTCACGGGGCGGACGACACCAAGGCCTCCAGAAGTGGCAGCCTCTTTAGGGTGCCTCCTGGGGAGTGGAGATTGCTATGCATGCCTCAACCTCATGAGGTTCAGATGATGCAAGACATGACGACCAAGGCCAGGCGGGCGCCAGTGAGCGCAGTACAGCAGGTTTCCTCTTTGGTGCAAAAGAAGCAAGCACATGCGCGGAGTCCCAAGGAATCAGCCAAAGGTTTCCACTTCCCTCAAGAAGACCGAGATCGCCAGGACATAGGACGAAGGTCATCACCGAGCCCACCACGGCGTCACGGCCAGAAGCTTTGCAGGAGAAGACCACCTTTCATTAGAATAAGATGTACTAGTTGTATCCCTTCGAATTTGGTCATCATGGGATCCCTTCCCGCCTTCATTTTGGGAAGACGACCAAGGGCACTATAAATATAGCCTAGCCACCACCGTTGCAGGGTACGGATCATTGAGACCACCCTCACCACCACACAAGCAAGAACACACCTCCTGAGGCTGTTACACCATTGTAATAGCTCAACCCACCTTCAGGCAATCCACCACAAAGTAGGAATAGGGTATTACACCACAGGGTGTATCGGATCCCGGGTTCCGGCAAAACCCTTGTGGTTCGAACTCTATGGTGCGCGCGAAGATCTCTCATTCTGCTCTAGCTCGTCTACTCGCCGATCCCTAGGCCTTGCTCGTCAGATCCGAAGAACAAGGGACACAAGGTTTATACTGGTTCGGGCCACCATTGTGGTGTAACACCCTAATCCAGTGTGGTGTGGTGGACTGCCTTGTAGGCTGAGGAAGAACTAGTATATGGAAGAACTACCTCCTGAGTAGAGGGGTTCTTGCACTCGAGTGAGCTTGTGGTGTGTGGCCTTCTATCTGATCAACTCAAGATGAGATGATATCAATGGTGGTGGCTAGTCCTATTTATAGTGGCCTGGGTCCTCTTCCCAAATATTGAGTGGGAAGGGATCCCACAACGGCCAAATTTGAAGGGGGGCAGCAAATATTGAGCGGGAAGGCATCCCACAATGGCCAAATTTGAAGGGGGACAGCTAGTACAAGCAATCCTGACAAAAGGTGGCCTTCACCTGCCAAAGGCTCTCGTGGTGACGCCGCCGCGGGCTCCGCGATAACCTCCGCTCTGCCGTCCTACCGGTCTTGGTCTCATTGCACCGATATGGAATCCTTTGTCTGACGCCTCAGGACTCCTCGCCTACACCTGCTCCTTTAGCAACATAGAGGAAACTGGCATCCTGCGCCCGCCGGCGCCCGCCTTGCCTTGGTCGTCACTACTCACGTCACAAGGACCTAGCAAGGTGCCCCTTGCCTTGATATATCCGATCCTCGGGAACAGTCCTAGTGAGGACGCCCAAGGGGATGTCTTGTGTCGTCCGCCTCGCAAAGCTCGACCCCTCGCGAGGGTCTTGAATGGTCACTGAAGATGTTGGGCCGTACCAGGCTGCCTGATGAGCCATGCCCTGGGCTGCAGGTAGGAAAGTCTGGGTACCCCCAATCCCAGAACACCGACAGTAGCCCCGGGGCCCAAGGTGCGCTCACGCATGGCTTCGCGACGAAGCCAAGGGTCCAGCGCAGAGCGCCGCGGGCCCCAAAAGCATCCGACCTTGACTGACGCGTGGCGATTGATGGGACGTGGGCATCTCCACTTCCCCATGCAGCCTTGGCGACTGCGCGACTTGAAAAGTCCCTGCATGCACAAAAGACCATCATTACCTGCGATTACGGAGGCCGGCGGTTGGCCTTGTCCTGGTTATAAACAAGGCGGCAAGTGGGGTTCTTGTTGCCCATCTTCTTCCTTCGTTCATCTCGCTTCTTCTTCCTCTTCCTTGCCCTTCGCTTGGCCAAGCTGCTCATGGCACCGACCCGGCGATTTTCTGCCGCTGAGAATGGGAAGACTCCTCGCTAGGAGCCAGAAGTGCTCCTTGCGAAGAAAAGACCATTCCGCCCTCATGGCGCCGCCATGAGACCGGAAGTGACCAGGCCTTGGTACGAGCGGCCTCCCCCTGGCTACCCGCTGCCCCTGTACGCCAGGGCACCAAGCCACGGAGAGGAAGGCGGTGCCCAGCGCTGCTCGCGTCATGGCCGCGTTGATTGCGTTGTAGTGGTGCACGCCGCCATCCCGTAAGCACAAGCCAGAGGCTCCTCGCGTGAGTTCGTGGTATGGGTGGTGATGCCTCCTAGAGCCTGGATACGCTTCCCGCCATTCTTCGTTGCAGAGATGCTGCCGAGGGGGCGCTCGAGCTGTGGTTGCGACACGCCAAGTGCCGGGCCTCGGCGACGAGGGCTGAGGTTGAGGTCGTCTCCCCGGGCAAGGTCTTCATGACCTGTGGATGGGGCGAGGTCGCGCGCGTCTTCATCGTGGGAGGCGCCCTCGCCATCCACTTCGAGTACGACGGCGCCTCCATGCTATACTTAAAGACATTCGACGAGAAGGGACGCCACCTGGAGTGTTGCCCTCGAGGGGGGCGTCAGGACGACGCTGCGGCTGGCGCCACCCTAGCCGTCAATCTTGCCACTAGCTCGTCCAGCAGCAGCGATGGCCTCCGGAGGTCCAGCAACTCTCCTAAGTCCGATGAGTCTCCGGAGACGAGCGACGATGGCTACGCGCCCCCGAGCTCGTGTTGCGCCCGAAACGCACCGGGCTCACGAGCACGTCACTGGTGGTGATCTGCGCAAGGTCGGAGGAGGGCCACCGTGGCCCACTGTTGATGATGGCGTCGATGATGGCGGCCGTAGTTAGGATCCCCTAAAGTCATTTTGTGGCATTCCCTGCGAGGATTTGAAGCCAATCCCACAGGGGCATGTAAAGAACTTGTAATGCTTTTGCTTCTATCTTGTTATCCCCGCTAGTACACCCTATTCGCGAGCCTCGTTCCTGCAATATCGCCCCTTTTTTACCCTTTCGGTTGCATAGTGCTCTACGCCGGCAGGCCCTAGTCCCAAGGCAAGCTGCAGCCGTCGCTGGTATGCCAGGTTGCGATGTCGTGGTCAAGGCCAGGAGGTGAGCGGCCCGAGGTCCAGTAAGATCTCCTAAGGTGTGACGCTCAAGAGGTCCCCATTGGCGTGCAAGTGGCTCCCGGAGGTTAAAAAGCGAGGCGGCGTTGCCGACGCGTGACTGCCGTATCCCATTCTGTGAGTGAGGATGGGGCACCAAGGAGTTAACGACTTATCTTGATGAGCATGCGGTGATTCTCTAAGCGGCGTGCCTGGCTTGTTTCCGATGGCGCAAGGCTGAGATTTCACGATTTCCTCCTTGCTGGCCCCAGAGTTCTGCGTCGGCAGGGCCCGTCCCCGCGCGTACCTCATCTGCCGCTGGCTTGACTGGAACACCAGGACAAGACCAAGGAGTAAGGGGCTATGGGACCAGTTAGGCCCTTGAATCACGATGCCCAAGGGTCCCCCTTGATGTACGAATGGCCTTTGGGAAGGGAATGCTGGACTTGGGACTTGATGTTCTGCGTCGGCAGGGCCCGGCTCCGAGCGTACCTCAGCCACCGCTGGCTATGACCGGATCACCAGGACAACGTCAGGGAGTGATGTGATACTGGGCCAGTTAGGCCCTTGGGTCGCGATGCCCAACGGTCCCCCTTGACGTACAAATTGGCACGAGCTCTCTGAGCCGACCTCCCCTTCTGCCATCCTTCTTGATGCTCTGCGACCTCGGGTCTCGACCCTCGAGCGATGCTCAGCCGTCGTTGGTATGCCATGTCGCGATGATGTGGTGAAGGCCAAGGGGTGAGGGCTGGAGAGTTGGTAAGAGCCCTTGAGACGCGATGCTCAGCCCCCCCCCCTTAACGCGCAAGCGAATTACGTGAGGAGGGGAGGCCGGCGGGATTGCCTGTCAGCGTGCTCCTGAGACTTCAGAGGGTTAGCTTGTAGCAGAACAACTTAGGGCCGCGCCCACCGCTGGGCTTCCCATAATTCTGCAGGAAGACGAAAGCACCGAGGACCTGGTGAGGTGACGCTTGCGGAGCAGGCCGCGGGTCAGAGCTCGGTCCCTCGGGTTTATCAGCGTTGTAGGGACGGACCCGGGCACAAACGTCGTGCCAACGTATGCAGCGCCCGTTGCGAGATGAGCAGAAGTCCATTAGGCAACGAAGGAGACCCGAAGGGCTGATGGTCAAATAGATAAGTGATCCTAACACAGCTGACAGAAATGGTAACGCTAGCTCAGGTAAGATGCAAGGGAGATACATGCCATAAGGACGGACCTGTGCGGACTGGGGATGATGCAGCCCGACAGGCACCCCCAACATGGCGAGCTAAGCTGCAAAAGGATACACGTCGTAGGGACAGGCCCGTGCGCCCTGGGCATGATGCAGCCGGAGGGGTGCTCCCAGTTGAACAAAAACCGGAAAATGTCACCTGGCACAGTTGTTGAAGTAGTGTTGGTGTAGCTGAAGATGCTCGAGACAGATGCTGCTCCTCACGTGTTGTCTGGCTCCGGCACCTCGTGAGTCTTTGGGGTTTCCCAGATCTCACAGAGGTCCGAGTCCAATTCTGACTGGATCTCCTTATGCCCGGCCTCACGAGTTACCAGGACCTCCCACATCTGGCGCTGGTGCAGGGTCGCTTGGCTCGGCAGGCCAAAGGGCATGCAAACGTAGCTGTGAGGGGGACCCTCGCGCTGGCCCACCTAGGAAGGCAAGTAAAGCTGCTGCGATGCGATCATGTTGAGTGCGGGGACGTTGACGAAGAAGCGCGGCCCGTCACCTAAGCCTGGGCTGACAAGTGCACTCAGGGGCGCTGGGCGGCGCTCTCCCAGCATTGCCCTTGGCACCTGTAGGTCTTCGATGCTCTGGCTGATGAACTCCTCAGCGCTTGCTGCCTCACGCCTTGAGGCCTCCGAAGGAAAGTGTGCGGCGAAGCATTCCTGCACATGGTGCCTGAGCGCCTCCCTCATGACATTGGCTAAGTCAGAGGCCCTACAGAGGAAAGCCCCCAAACCCAGTATGAGGGGGGCGCCGGGGGTGCCTTCCTATGCGAGGGACGGAAGTGGCCCCTCCCTAGGTGTAGGTCTCGAGGTGCTGCCGCCAGGTGCTACATCCCCATGAGGCTCCCGGGCAAGCAGCTGCTTCTTCTTCTTGGGGACGACCTCAGGTGGGTAGATGATGATATCGTTGTCCGGATCCTCGACTGCTGCTGCCTGGTAAGCACGCTCGAGTGAGGACACTGCATCCTTATCCTCACATGAGATGGTTATGACGCCGCCGCTTCTCGGCATCTTGAGGACGTTGTAGCCGTGCTGAGTCACTGCCATAAACTTGGCCAGGGATGGGTACCCGGGGATGGCGTTGTAAGGGAGATGGATGTGGGCGACATCGAAGTCGATGAGCTCAGTGTGGTAGTTGTCGTGCTTGCCAAAGGTGACAGGCAGGCGGACCTGCCCTACGAGGGCGGTGGAGCCGTCAGTCACTCAGCAGAAAGGCTTGGTAGGCAGCAACTGATCTTAGGGTACTTGGAGGCTGTCGAATGTCTCGATGGACAGGACATTGTGCCCTGCACAACCATCGATGATGGTCTTGGTAACTTGGACGTTGCTGATGACGGGCGAACAAAGCATCGGGAGGGCACCGGCCGTAGCCACACACTTGAGCTGGTCTGCCGAACTGAAGGTGATGGGGCACCTGGACCACCTGAGTGGGCGAGTAGCCTCGAGCTTGGGGAGAGCCGCGTGAACTGCTTGAAGAGGCGTTGAGAAGCTGGGGCCTGTGCTCTGCCCAAGATGCAGGCGATGACACGTGGCTCCTGGAAGCCCCCAGCCCCCTTGTCCTTGTCGTCGTTTCTCCTTGGTGGCGGCAGAGGTGGAAAGCCAGCCCTGCCTTGAGGGCGGTCCTCACGAGGCTGGCCTTCCAGGCGCCCTCAAGGGGCTGATCACGCCAGCGGTCCTGCCAAGGTTGATCACGCCACTCCTTGCGGGGGGCGTGGTCGTCCCAGCGTCCCCTGATCCGACTTCCCCCTCGGCCGTAGCCATGGTTGCTGCGTTCGGGGCATTGGATGATGCGTCCTTCGTGGAGGGCCCTGAGCTCTTGACAGTCATGGGTGTTGTGGCTGTGCACGTTGTGGAAGGCGCAAAACACCCGGCCTTCTTGGAGGATCTGGGTAGTCGATGCCGCGCTTCATCTTCGGTTTAGCCGGGAGCACTGCCACTCCCTTGCGCTTTACGTCCTTGCTCTTGGCCTTCTTGTCTTCAGGTTCAGCAGCGGGGAGCTCGACGAGGAAGAGGTGCCCCTCCTCAGCCCTCAAGGTTGAACAACTCCAGGGACGTGCACAGATCTTCATGCATGGCGAGCTCATCCTTCATCTTGACGTCGTGGACACCATCTGAGAACACCGAAATGATGGCCTCGTCCGTGACCTTGGGGATCTTGACGCAGACACTGTTGAAGCGTTGGATGAACTTCTGTACGGTTTCTCCTGGTTGTTGCTTGATAAGCCGTAGGTCACCCGCGGCTGGGGGGCGGTCTCGGGTGCCCTGGAAGTTGGCGATGAATTGCTCGCGCATCACGCTCCAGGTGGAGATCGATCCCGCTGACAGGTTCAGGAGCCACGAGCGCGCGCCATCTTTGAGGGCCACGGGGAACCAGTTTTCCATGATCTTCTTGTTGCCGTCGGACACTTCGATGCTCAGTTCGTAGAGCTGCAGGAACTCCGCAGGGTCGGGGGTGCCGTCCTAGCGTGGAGGCAGCTCGGGCTTGAACTTCCCAGGCCAGTTGATGTTGCACAGCTCGGGGGCGAGGGCCTTGCAGCCTACTGTCGACACCGGATCTTGTTGGGGAGGTCGGACATGATCTTGGTCCTCGCGCGCCACCACAGCGGGGGTCGCGTGGTCTCGATGCAGTGGTGGAGGCAGAGCTGGCACTCCCCCGCGGGGCCGCTGGATCTCTTGGCAACTTCCTTCTTCGTGCACTAGTGCCGCGCGTGGGCATTCACGCCGCGGGGACGCGTGCCTTGGGTCTTGGACGACGCCTAGACGTGGAGGTAGCAGTGGAGCTTCATGGGCCACGTCGTCTGCATGGGGAGGCGGACGAGGCAGGGAGAGGGATGGTGCTGGAGAGGCCCCAGCGGCGCTGACGATCTCGGCGATGCGGTCGAGCCATTCTTCATAGAAGTTGTCGACGGGGCGGTAGCGTAGGAGCTCGCGTGCCATGAGCAGCGCAGCCTGCTTGTCCGCGGGTCCGCGACGAGCATGGGATGACAAGACTGCTGGGGTTAGCAACGGGGTCGCGGCGCGTCCGTCTCGCCGCACGGAGGGGTGCGGGGACAAGGCCTGCTGTTCATGCCGTGCCGGGCCGGTGGCGGCGTTGGCGGCAGTCGATGGAGAACAGCGGGGTGGTCCGCCGGCAGGAGTAGTCTGAGCGACGCGGGCGGCAAGGGCAGCCTGCCGCTCAGCACGGGCTTTGTGAGCGTCGGCCATGGAACGGACGGGACGACGGAGCGTGGATCGACGGAAGGGTAGTTTCGGCACAACCCTACCTGGCGTGCCAAATGTCGGATCTCGGGTTCCGGCAAAACCCTTGTGGTTCGAACTCTGGGGTACGGAAGAAGATCTTTCCTTCCGACCTAGCTCGTCTACGCGTCGATCCCTAGGCTTAGCTCATCAGATCCGAAGAACAAGGGACACAAGGTTTATACTGGTTCGGGCCACCATTGTGGTGTAACACTCTAATCCAGTGTGGTGTGATGGATTGCCTTGTAGGCTCAGGAAGAACTAGTACATGGAAGAACTGCCTCCTGAGGAGAGGGGTTCTTGCGCTCGAGTGAGCTTGTGGTGTGTGGCCTTCTATCTGATCAACTGAAGATGAGATGATATCAATGGTGGTGGCTAGTCCTATTTATATTGGCCTGGGTCCTCTTCCCAAATATTGAGCGGGAAGGGATCCCACAACGGCCAAAATTGAAGAGGGACAGCTAATACAACCTATCCTGACAAAAGGTGGTCTTCGCCTGCCAAAGGCTCTGGTGGTGACACCGCTGTGGGCTCCACGATGACCTCTGCTCTGCCGTCCTGCTGGTCTTGGTCTCGTCGTACTGATATGGAAACCTTTTCTTGACGCCTCGGGACTCCTCGCCTGCACCTGCTCCTTAAGCACCAAAGGGGAAACTAGCACCCTGCGCCCCATCTTGATATCTCCGATCCTCAAGAGCCATCCTAGTGAGGACGTCCTAGGGGATGTATTGCGTTGTCTGCCTCGCAAGGCTCAGCCCCTCACGAGGGTCTTGAGTGGTCGCTGAAGAAGTTGGGCCATACCAGGCTTCCTGATGAGCCACGCCCTGGGCCACACGCAGGCAAGTATGGATACCCCCATTCCCAGAACGCTGACAGGGTGGCCGGGACCTGGGTAAATTATATTGTCCCATTTCTTTCCTATCCATCGAGCTAGGCCCTGATGAGCTAGCACCAAAGGGGAAGTTGAGTTCTTCGCACACACCCCAGTGTTTGAATCTATCAAGGGTCCGCGGACCCCCGAATCCGATATTTGGCATGCCACGTAGGGGTGCATCGGGGACTCCCTTCCGGCCGACCGCGGAAGCCAAAGAGCGTGCGGACGTAGCTGCAGGGGACGACCCTCCTCCGGCCGACCGCCGTCGGCCAGAAGGGCTCCTGAGAAGCGGCTCGATTGAGACCCGCGATGTCGATGCAGACGCGGAAGCAGTCGCTTGGGCTGCGAGTAGGTGGACTTGGGATTGTGCGGTTATGCCCATCGTGGAGGAGTCTTGCGTACTGAAGTTCCTCTGTAACTTGGTTGATGAAGTCCTGAGCCCCCAGCGCTGGACGGCTCGTGCTGGGATCACAAAAATGTGCATCAAGATACGCTTGCAGGTGGTGCTCGAGTACCTCCCTCGAGGCATGGGTTAGCTCGGGGACACTCCAGGAGAGATCCCCCGAGCCCATCACGAGAGGGGCGTCAAACACGCCTCCCTATGCGAGGGTGGAGGGCGCCTCGTCAGCAAGCGTGAGTCCTGAGGCCAGGCCGTCGGGAGCCCGTGCATCCTGAGGTTCGTCGACGGGTAGGTTCTTCTTCTTCTTGGGGGCGGTCTGCAGGGCGAGGACGGCTCCATCCTCATCAGAGTACTCAACCGCCACGGCCTGGTAGGCACGCTCCAGGGAACGCACCGCTTCCTTCTCGTCGAAGGCGATTGTGATGACTCCGCCGCTCTCGGGCATCTTGAGGACGTTGTAGCCATGATGGGTCGCCGCCATGAACTTGGAAGGGGCAAGATACCCTAGGATGGCATTGTACGGGAGGTGGATGTTGGTGACGTCTAAGTCGATGAGCTCGGTGTGGTAGTTGTCGCGGTTGCCAAAGGTGACGGGTAGGCGGACCTGCCCCATCGGGAGTGCGGAGCCATCAGTGACTCCATAGAATGGCTTGGTGGGGTGGAGCTGATCGTAGGGAACCTGGAGTGTCTCGAAGGTCAGGACGGAGAGGACGTTGAGCCCTACTCCGCCGTCGATGATGGTCTTGGTCACCAGGACGTTGCTGATGGTCGGGATGCAGAGCATCGGGAGGGCGCCTGGGGCCGCAGTGCACTTGAGCTGGTCTTTAGGGTCGAAAGCGATGACTTGCTTGGTCCACCTGAGGTTGCGCGCGGCGTCAGGCCTGGGAAGTGCCGCGTTCACCTCACGGGCGAACTGCTTGAAGATGCAGTGAGAAGCCGGGGCATGGGCTCCTCCCAGAATGCATGCGACTTCACGCGGTTCCTAGAAGCCCCCTGCCCCGTCTCCCTGGCGGTCGTCATCGATCCTCCTTGGAGGTGGTGGCAGCGGATGCATGCCTCCGTTGCCCTGAGGGCGACCCTCACGAAGCTAGTCGCGCCATGGGGCATCACGAGGCTGCTCGTGCTAGTGGTCTTCACGAGGTTGCTCACGCCACCCTTGGCGTGAGTTTCTGCCGTCCCAACGTCCTCCTCCTCGGCCTCCTCCACGGCCGTAGCCGCGGTTGTCGCGCTCAGGGCGCTACCCGATGCACCCGCCGCGCATCGCCCTAAGCTCCTTACAGTCGTTGGTGTTGTGGTTGTGGACGTTGTGGAAGACGCAGTACGGTCAGTTGTCCCTGGGGAGGTCATCGTAGCCGTATCCACGCTTCACTTCTGGCTCGGCAGCCAGCACGGCGGTTCCCTTGCGCTTCGACTCCTTGGCCTTGGTTTTCTTGTCGTCCGCCTCCGCCTCAGGCAGCTCTTGAAGGGAGAGGCGGCCTTCCTCCGCCCTCGCGCACTTTGCTACGAGTTTGAACATCTTGAGGGCTGTGCACATGTCTTCGTGGATGGCGAGCTCTTCCCTCATCCTGACGTCGCGGACGCCATCGGAGAACACGGAGATGATGGCATCGTCCGAGACCCTGGGGATACGGAGGCGCATGGTGTTGAAGCATTGGATGTACTTTTGCAGGCTCTCTCCCGGCTACTGCCTCACACGACGCAGATCAGCAGCTGCCGGGGCTCGGTCGCGGGTGCCTTGGAAGTTAGCAACGAAGTGCTCGCGAAGCTCTTCCCAGGAGGAGATGGATCCCACTGGGAGGTTCATGAGCCAGGAGCGCGCACCGTCCTTCAGAGCCATGGGGAACCAGTTCGCCATGACCTACTCAGTGTCGTTGGATGCCTCGATGCTTAGCTCGTAGAGTTGGAGGAACTCCGTGGGGTCGGTGGTGCCGTCGTAGCGCGGAGGCAGGCCGGCTTAAACTTGTCAGGACAGACGAGGCGCCGTAGCTCACGGGCTAGGGCGCGACATCCAGCCACGCTCACGATCGCATGCACTCCCTACGCTTGTGATGCCGGTTCTTGAGGTGTTGGCGCCACCACCTCCTGTGGCGCGCGGTCTGGGCGCTGTGGGCCAGGGGGGCCCATGAGCCCCTGCATGTGGGTGCGGGATCCTCGTCGCGGGCGTGGGCTCTGCGGGGTTGCTCACGTCGAGGGGCCTCGCGCCGGCCCTCCTGGCCGGCGTGGTGGAGGGGAGGCGGAGCCGGGACCGCACGACCCTCGTTCGCCGCCGGGGGCGATGGAGGACGTGAGGAGTGCGTTGGTGCAGGCGCTTCCCCAGCTGCGTTGACGAGCTCGGCGATGCGATGGAGCCAATCGTCATAGAGATCATCTGCCGGGCGGTAGCACAAGAGCTCCCGCGCCATCAGTAGCGCAGGCTGCTGGTAGACCGGCCCGCGGAGGACCAGCGAGGACGACGCTGTGGCCGGCGAGGGTGAAGGTGTTGCCATGCGGCCGTCACGCCGCACGGACAGCGGCAGCGAGGAGTCCTGCTGCTCGTGGACAGACGGGTCGGTGGCGGCGTGGGCGACCGGCGAGTTGGGGCAGAGCGGTGCGCCGTTGCCCGCGGGCGCCGTCTGAGCGACGTTCGCAGCGCGGCGGGCGGCGCGAGTTCGGCATGTGTCCACCATGGCTGTGGAGCAGGGTCGGTGACGAGAACGCGACGAGGTCATCGGACAGGCGAGATTTCGACACGCCCCCTACCTGGCGCGCCAAATGTCGGATTCAGGGATCCGCAAAACCCGTTAAGTTCGAACACAGGGGTGTGAACGAAGATCTCTCCCACACAAGAGTTTATCCAGGTTCGGACCACCATGTGGTGTAAGACCCTACTTCCTGCTTTGGTGGATTTGCTCCGGGCGAGCTAGAATATGAAGTGGTACAAGGGTTCCTGGGCTCAGGAGGGTCAGGAGGCTAGTGTTCTTACTCCTTGTGCGGTGGTTAAGCGTGTCAGTCGATGATGCGTGTGAGTTGATGATGCATGTGAGTCGATCCCCCTTCTCAGTGGGAATCCTAGCTACTTATATAGGCGGCCACAGTCCTCTTCCCCCGAAATGTTTAGGCGGGAAGGGATCCCACAACGCCATTTTTGAGCGGGAACACAAGCACGCTCCTACCCGGACAAAAGCATTCTTCGCCTGCAAAAGGATCAGGCGGTGACACGGTGGTGGGCTCGACGGTGACTTCCTCCTTATCGTCCTTCCGGTCTTCGGTCTTGTTGCACCAAAAGGGAAACCTGTGCCCCGCTCCTTGGGAACCAGCGGCTGCGGTGTCCCCTTTCACCGAAATGGCAACTGTGCCACTCGCAACCGCTGGCGCGGTGCGTCACTGCTGACATCACTGCCTCCTCCTGCGGCAGGCTTGGCCTTGGATTCTCTGCCCCTTCGGAGCGCCTTGCCGAGGCCGCTCCCGAGGAGGTCTTGACGTCGTTCTCCTCGCGAGGCCTGGCCCCTCAGGAGGGTCTTGAGCAGCTGGTCGATCAGCTGGGACATACCGGGCCGCTTGTAGGAGCGTGTTGCGGCCCGCACACAGGCAAGTCTGGGTACCCTGGTTCCCAGGACGCCGACACGCCCTCTTCACAGATCGTGTCAAGGACCCGGTTGGCCCTGACCCGGACATCTTGGAGCATCGAGGAGCAATCATGCTGCATCATCCGATGGTGGCTTGTTTCGTTCGCAGCCTGAACGACAAGGGACACAGCGTCTGCGACCTGCTGCTGGAGCGAATACAAGTCAGCTTGGACGGAGGCCTGTGCCTCCTAGGCGGCTATCTCACGTTGTTTCGTGGCAGCTAGCCTCGTCCTCAGGGTGGCGGTCCTGCCTTCTAGCCCGATCTGCTGCTACTGCAAGCTGGTCTTGTGAAGCCTTAACTCCTGGTGGTATTCTTCTACAAGAACCTTGCGAATCTCCGCCACCTTCTGATCAATCACTTGCTGGATCCTGGCTTCCCGGGCAGTGGTGGCATCCTCAGCTGCGGGTGCTTGGCGCTCCCTCACTTCCAGCTGCTCGAGCTCCAGGCTGTGCTCCAAGACCTCAAGCATCAGCGCTTCCTCGCACGCCTTGACTTCCTTCTCATCACGCGGGGACTCCCTCAGCATCGCGACCAGTGCGGCCATGCACTCTTGGACTTGTCGCTCAAGGGCAGCATTCAAAGCTTGAAGCTCCCTCTCACGCTCCTCCGCCACTTCGCGGCGGCGGTCAGCGGCACTGGCCTCCTCCAGAGAGCGATCACGGGCCTCAAGAGAAGCTGCGAGGGACACCGTGGCATCCGCCTGGGCGTGATCGTGCTGCTAGTACCCAAGGTTGATGGCGACTTTCAGCTTGTGCCACTTGCGCACCAGGTAGAGGCTCTCTGACTCGAGGTGTGCATCGACATTGACAAGTTATGTCCCAAGCTGACTCAACGCACTCATGGCTTCCTGGAAAAGGTCATGGCGGACGACACTGTGTCTGGCACGAGCTCTAGCGTGTGGCCGAGCCCTTCCTCAGCAACGGGGGTAGATGGGGAGGTGCAAGGCGGCCCGCTTGTATCTCGGAGAGCGCTGGTGGCCGACGCTCCCCCAGCCGCTTCATTGGCCCCAGTAGAGGAGCTGAGTGACGTGGCCCCGCCGCTCAAAGAAGAAACCAGTACTGGGGCTGCCTAGCCACTAGCAAGGACTAGCGGAGGAGCCCTCGGCACATCTTCATCGCCCCAGAAGCAAACATGAAGCAAGGATACTGGGGGTGCGGGCTCGCGGCCTCCCGGCGATGCTTTCGTCTCCTGAGCCGCCTCCGTACCTTGCACAGGTGCCTGGCGCAGAGGGCTCGGAGTCGCCAATGAGCCAAGGGCCCCCGAAAGGCGATCCCCAAGAGTTTTTGCTGCCACAACCGGAGAGACCCTGAGAAGCTAGGGTCAGGAAAGATCGCATCACGCGAAGAACCACAAAGATAAGGCCCTTACTGATCTATTGCTATGTACTTCCTCTGTTTCAGGGGCCTGAGGCCGTCACCATTGCAGCTACATCACCCTTTCCTCTTGCGGAGTTCTTCGAGGTTCGGGCGAAGCAAGGAAAAGATCGGAGCATGGCCCTTAGTGGTTGGGTCGCGTGTTGCCACCTCAAAACCGCTTGCCTAGGCTTTAGAGGAAGCCTCCTCGGGAGCGTCGGGCCGCACCTTCTCACTGATGGTCACCTCGGGAGCGATCATCGGGGCTTCAGGATCGGCAACCTCAGAAGCATCTGGCGATGTCTGCTCCTCATCGGTTGCCCCAGGGGCACCCGGTGATGCTCGCCCTCTGCACCTAAGTCTGGGCCGCACGCCATAGGAGCCACCAAGATGCGATTCTCGCAAGGCCTCCGGGCATGGCCCCCACTCATCGAAGAAGGCATCTGCCTCATGAAGTCTTCTTTGTTTGAGCAATTGTCAAAATGGCAGCCCTCCTTCGGAAGCGCGGTAGTCGCTGGGTCGCCCGCAGGAGCTCAAGCATTGCGCACAACATCTTGGAAGGGAGCGAAGGCACCTGAAGCCTCATGGGGTCCTCGTGGCCAGTGAAGGCCCACATTGGCCGAGAATGACGATGGAGCGGGGCGATGTGCCTCTTAATGAACTACCTCACCACCATTGGCGCCGTCACCCCGACACTCTTCAACATGGCCAGCCTGTTCCAAACATGGGAAAGCCGATGGTCGACAATCTTCGAATGCCCCCAGCCAGAGCTGGGTTCCGCCGGCGCTCGCGGGAGCAGGAGCTGGGGGCTGAGCGTGGCGGCATCCACAAACACCCACTCCTTTCGGAACCCCTTCACATCCGGCCAGAGTGTGAAGTCGATGCCAGAGCTAGCTATCACCACCACGTCTTGGAAAGCCATGCATCCTGAGCATTGTCGGTCGTCGACCAGGTGGAGCGAGAAGAAATGGGGGAACAAGGCAACGGACAGGGCAATGGCCACCATGGCCTCACACAGGAAGGCGAAGTTTGCCAGGAGGATGATTGATTTGGGGTCCTAATGCAACGCCTGGATCTAGTAATGCGAGAGTGCGGCATTGAAGAAATCAGAGAAAGGAGGGACCAAGCCGGCCAGGAGAACATGGAGATAGAAATGGATCTCAGTGGCCTCCATGTCCGTCATGGACCGGGAGGCAGGCTAGACTGTCGTCGCCTTCCACTCGTTGGAGTCGGCGGTAAGGGCCGGCTGGACCTTGTCCAAACCCTCGAGGTTTACCACCATCGACCGATCGAGCACAGGCTCCAAGCCTGGCCGAGATTCGATGGGAGCGGCGGCTTTCCCCTTCTTCGACCTAGGTGCCATGGTGTCATGGGAGGATTAGTGTCGGCACTAAGTCTGTGAGAGAAGCCGCAAGTGCGCAAGAAGGAGGGGGAGTAAAGTCTGAGCGCGGCGGTCAAGTCTAGCAAGGACGCGCTTATAATAGACGGCCCTCAAGTCTAGCGGTTGCCAAGGCTATATGGCACCCCGGGTCACAGCAACCGGTTTACCATGCATTGCCAGCCCAGAGACCATGTCTTCTGGCAACAAACAACATCTTGGTACAGAAAACAACCGCTTTATTGATGCTAGCGGATCAAAGTTTACATTACAACAGGTATCGAGGCCAAGCGGCACACACGGTGCGGCTGAACAATATGTACATTATTTAGTGAACATAAAGGGCCTCGGTCATAACAACTACGCGGCAGCGGAACAACATCGTAGCCCCATAGCACAGGGACACCGATGTGGACACGATCTAGACTCGGACAACACTCCTTTCTAGCGAGACTTTCCTAAACAAACAATATCATGATAATTAACCAATTATTAAAATGCAACAATATATATATACATATATATATACATATATATATACATATATATATACATATATATATACATATCCAACATGCTGCGCTCATGCTCTTCTCGACAGTCCCTCGGACTGGCTTACCAACGCTGATCTCTCTTAGATCACAAACATACCAACCTCTTGGTCATAATTTAGGTTACCTCGTGATCTATCCGGCGATCACAACCACGACCAACCCTTGGTCTCAAACATCACGATGGTCTTCACACCATCTTCAATAGTGCAAAGTTCAAGACTTAGTGTGCAAAGTTTTATTAAATGTTGACCCATGGTGTGACCTACTTTCGAGCATGTCCGTAACCGTGGACTCGGCTATCGATAGCTTTATTACACTCTGCAGAGGTAGTGCACTGTACCCACACCACGGAAACCCATGGCCTCGAACTCCCATTCGGGTGGACCAACGGCATTTCAACGAAACCCCTCCATTGCCATGACACTCTCTCGGCCACTCCGACTCACTCCCCATCGGGCTAGTCCTGGGTGGCCCCTACGTCTACCAAAGACACAACGACCACCGTCGTGGCCAAAACATAAACTGTCCCAAACAGGGACACGGTACCATAATCTCAACAATGAGCACACAAGGTTATGTCTGCTTACCGAGCCAGGGTACTGCACACCCATAACCTTCCCTAGTTGGAGGCACCAACCAGAGGCATGACAACAGACCGAATAAAGGCCTTCCCATAAAAGTCAAATGTGGTTGCACTAGGAAAAACTCGATTCAGTGGCACCATGACCCGGTCAACGATACATTCAAGTTGAGTTATTAGCAGGTTGAACTTAAAATTAATAATAACCGGTGTCATAGAATGCCATGCAAATGCAACACGAACATATGCAACATATATCATCAGAAGTAACTGGGTCAACTATATCCATACTAACATAAACATCAACAACTCATAACACTTCTCTGGTTAGGATTAAACCTCAAATTAAACAGAATATTTTCTAGCAAATTTTATCATATTTCTTATGCAAGAAAAATAACTCCAAATAATTACTTATGTCCATAACCATATTATTTCTTCACAACAAAACTTCTTCTAGTTACTTTACCTACTTAATTAACTTCAAACTTTCTGTAGACTAAGCTTGACCACTTAAACAAGCACCCAACAGAATAAAAATAATAATAGTGATTTAAATGTAAGGATTAAGTCATTCATTCAAGTTGAAAAATCACAACTATTGTAATGGCACCATGAAAATGTTGTTGCGGCTTGCCTTAGTGCATATGAGGTTCACAACCCTCCTGGTGATCCTTAAGACAAGCTTCACCTTCTGAAAATATTTCAAAAACACAAAAAGAAGACATCAAGAACACTTCTGAAAATCACCAGAACATCTAGACAGCAGAGAAAATCTCATTTTTAGTGAGCTGCTAGATTTCTTCACAAAGAACACAATGCAAAAAGAATCAATTCATTTGGACTTATGGTTCAAGAGTTTTGGCTGTTTGAAGCTCTCTGGAAATAAATGAAATTTGAAGTTAAATAAAACAGAACTGGGGGGTGACGTCCAAGGCGTAAGCCTCGGGCGCCACCACTCGTACCGCTGCGCGCTCGTACTGAGTGGCTGAATAGAGGGCACTGCTAGTCTGATAAGAGGAAGGAGGAGAGGGAGAAAGAGGATGGCGCGGCGTTGCCGGAGCTTACACCGGCGAGGAGAGATTCTTGGCCAAGACTAAAGGGAGGGATCGAAAGAGGAGATGAAGGCGCACCTGCCCGTACCCGTAGAATAGCTAGGGGTGGTCGGACGGCGTCGGAAGCAGCCTCTCTAGCAGAGACAGAGAACGAAGGTTGCCGGAGATGAAGACGACGGCGACCAGAGGCGGCACTAGGGGCTCCAACTAGGTAGAACGGCACCACCGAGGCACGGCGGAAGCCCTGGAAGGATGGCCCGAGCCTGGGAGGGGCTGGAGCTATGGAGACTACCCGAGGGGATCGCCGGCGAGCTCGAGCTCGGGAACGGCGGCCCGCGGCCTGCCCGACCGGGCTACGGCTTTCTACGTGATTGTGGAGAGTGTGGGAGGAGAGGATGGTGCTCGAGGATGCTGGGGAGGGCTCTATTTATAGCTGAGCTTCGAGGGGTGACGGAGCTCCGCCGATAGACACCTGGACACACCGCCCGACGACGAACGGCGTCAGTGGGTGAGGGAGAAGGCGATGCTCGCGCAGGAACTTTGGGCGAGCGGGAATGAGCACAGGAACGCAAGGGTGCCGACGAGCATAGTGCGCAACGCACTGTTGCGTTGGCCAGACCGTGCCCGTGCTCGCTGCGGCGAGCTCCGGCATCGACGAGTGCTAGGAGTGAGTTAAGAGAGCTAGGATGAAGATGGTGGCGAGGTTTGGCAAGCTGCAGCAGTCGGGGAATCGAGCACGCGCGCAACACAGCGCTCGATGGCACTCAGAGCGTGGCGACAAGCAGGTTGGCATCGAGTACATATGTGGTCACCGCGTGAACTCTGACCTCAGGCCGACCTAAGCCCAAACTTCATGTCTAGCATGTAGTTCGTGGTAGTTTTAGTGTTTACCACACTTGGGTTTGGTCGCAGGCGCAGTATGATGGATTTCAACTGCCTCGTAAGTTTCTGGACAGTAACTTTGGGAGCTTACTGTGGTCAAACTACTGGGAGTTGGGAGCTGGGCTTTGGAGGTTAGCAATCATCTACTAAGTTGAAGATGCACAAGAAAATTCAGCCACAATGGAGCAAGTAAAATGGTAGTTGTCGTAGAAACTACCATTTCTGTCCAGAACAGAAAATATTTTCTGTAGCAAAATTATTCCAAAAAGTGATGAAATATTTTTGCTCAGAAAGATGCCCTAGGGTTCAAAGAATATTTGTGAACTTTTTCTTATTTTTGTGGGCAAGAAAAATTGGGTTTGCTTTGGAGCACATTGGGCTAGCTAGGGTTTAAGAGAGGGAAATGAATATTCTTCATTTAAGAAAAATATTCCAAATATTATTTTTGGGTGAACCAGAGAGGAAGTGATGGTGAGAGAGGGAAATGAAGCACTTGGGTGAAAGTCAAGGGGTACCCAAGTGTTTAAGTCCACATGAAAAGATTCAAAACTCCAAATTTCAAAATCAAACCAACTAAAAATCACGCAAAGAGAGGAGGGAAAAAACCAGACTGTCACAAAACTCCCCCACTTAGAGTGAATCTCGCCCTCGAGATTCGGTTGCTTGGGAATACCATTCAGGATAATGTGCCTTTAGAAATCCTTCCCGTTCCCAAGTTGATTCTGACTCTGTGTGATGCTCCCACTGAACCTTGTAGAACCTCCTTACTTTACTACGAGTGACCCTTTCCATCTAATCCAATATTCTAACTGGTCTCTCTTCATATGTTAAATCCTTTGCCAGCTCTATTTCAGTCATAGTGGTCTTTTTCTCAGGAGGTGATATGCATCGCCTCAACTGTGAAACATGAAACACATTGTGCACTTCAGACAGTTCAGGGGGTAGCTCCAATTTGTATGCCACCGTACCCACTCGGGAGATAACTGAAAATGGACCAATAAATCTAGGTGCCAACTTCCCACGAGTCTGGAATCTCTTGACTCCTATCATAGGAGTGACTCGGAGGTATACATGTTCTCTGGGTTCAAAACTGATCTGTATCTGCTTTGCATCATAATAACTCTTCTGTCAAGACCTGGCCAATTGCAATTTGTCTCTGATTTCCTTAACCTATTTCTCGGCTTCCATCATGAGATCTGTTCCGAAAATACGACTATCTCCAGTTTGAGACCAATTTAAAGGGGTGCGACACTTACGGCCATACAAAGCCTCATACGGTGACATCTTTAAGCTGGTTTGGAAGCTGTTGTTATAAGAGAACTCTGCATACGGCAAGCAGTCTTCCCATTTAGGCCCTTGGGCCAACGCATAGGCTCGTTACATATCTTCGAGTATTTGATTTACCCGCTCCATCTTCCCATCAGTCTGAGGATGAGAAGTAGTACTATATTTTAGTGCTGTCCCCAAGGCTTGATGGAGACGTGACCAAAAGGCGGAGGTAAAAAGTGAACCTTGGTCAGAAATGGTGGTCTGGGGTACTCCATGCAGACTGACTATTCTGGACACATACAGTTGTGCAAGTTGATCTGCTCAATATGTGGTCCTGATCGGGATAAAGTGAGCTACCTTGGTTAAGGTGTCCACTATGAGCCAGACTGCATTATTGCCTCGCTGTGTCTTAGGTAGCCCTGTGATGAAATCCATGCTGATGTCATCCCATTTCCATTGTGAGACTAGCAGTGATTGGAGAAGTCAGGCTGGCTTCTGATGCTCTGCCTTCACCTTGTTGCATATGTCACAACAAGCCACAAAATAGGCAATGTCTTTCATCATTCCATCCCACCAGAATATTTGTCGAAGGACTTCATACATTTTTCCACCTCCGGGGTGGATGGAATACGATGATTCGTGTGCTTATGATAGGATTTTCTGTTTTTAATCCGCCTGATTGGGTACATAAATTCTTCCACGGAATCGGAGGGTACCAAATTGATCATTTGAGAAATCTGAGGTATGTCCTGCCACCATATTCTTGGCATGTTTTTGCAGGATGGTGTCAGCTGGCTGGGCCTTGCAGATCTCTTCCTCAAGTGTGGGGGCAACTTCCAAAATATTAGCAAGGCCAACATCAACTATGACCAGGTTAAGTTGAGCAATCTCCTCTTGAAGTTCAGGTGGCAAGGATTTCAGTATGACATTTAGGCTGACCGGCTTTCGACTGAGTGCATCGGCAACCACGTTGGCCTTACCCAGGGTGTAATTTATTCCAAGATCATAATCCTTGACTAACTCAAGCCATCTTCGCTGACGGAGATTTAAGTCTGGCTGAGTAAATATATATTTGAGACTTTTGTGATCGGTAAAAATTTGGCACCTCTTCCCTATGAGGTAGTGTCTCCATATTTTTAGAGCATGAACCACTGCGGCCAATTCCAGATCATGAGTAGGATAATTTCCATCATGGGGTCGTATCTGTCGCGAGGCATACGCTACTACCTTGCCGTCTTGCATAAGTACGCATCCAACTCCTTGTCCGGAGGCGTCACAGTACACATCAAAACCGCAGAAGATATTTGGAAGAGTTAACACAAGTGCGGTCGTCAGCCATATCTTTAGCTCATTGAAACTTTTCTCACAGTCCTCAGTCCAGTCAAACTTCTTATCCTTCTTGAGAAAATCTGTAATGGGTTTAGCAATCTTGGAAAACCCTTCAATGAAACAACTGTAATATCCGGCTAGTCCAAGAAAACTCCGGATCTGGGATACGGTTGTGGGTGGTAACCAATCGAGCACATCATCTACTTTGCTCGGGTCCATGGCTATACCTTCGGCGGATAGCACATGTCCAAGAAATCCGACTTGCTTGAGCTAAAACTCATATTTACTGAATTTGGCATATAGCTGATGGTCACGGAGTCGTTGTAGCACTGCTCGGAGGTGTTCTTTGTGATCTCCTTCACTTTTTGAGTATATAAGTATGTCATCGATAAAGACTACCACGAACTTATAGAGGAAGTACATGAATAATTTGTTCATCATATGCACGAAGAAAGCAGGGGCATTGGTGAGACCAAAGGACATAAATGTATATTCATAAAGGCCGTATCGAGTGGTGAATGTGGTCTTAGGAATATCTTCCTTTTTAATCTTGAGCTTATGATATAGTGTCCGTAAATCAATCCTGGAGAATACCTTGGACCCACTAAGCAGATCAAACAAGTCATCAATCCTCGGCAGTTGATATTTATTTTTGATGGTGACCTCATTCAGCTGACGATAATCCACACACATGCGGAGGCTGCCATCCTTCTTGTTCACTGTCACACCCCTAGTTAGCACTTGCATTAGGACTAGCTAGAGTGTGCATCATGTCTACTTATCAAAGAAACTTGAAATGGGAATGACAGAAACCCCAGCACCCCTCTCCTAACAACTAGGGTTTGATAAAATCTTTTCCAATGTACCCAAAATGCCCTTCAAAAATGTTCATCATTTCTGCCTTGGTCTCAAACCTTTGTCAAAAATGGTGCACAATTTTCTAGGACCTTTAAGGTATTTGGATTAAATCATATGGTATTTGTATTTGGGCATTTAAATGCTATAAAATATTTTAAATGCTCAAATATTCATAAACTATAATGTTCCATACTGTTCATATTATATGCGGTGGGCATGATTAGTTTTATGAGATATAAAAATGTTCTGCCATTTTTATTAATTAAACAAAGTTGCTAAAGAAATGAAACAGAAAAGAAATAGGAAAAAAAAAGAGAGAAAGAACTTACCTTGAGCCCAGTACTGTTGCAGGCCGGCCCAGCCCACCAGCGCCGCTCCTGTCGCCTTCCACCTTGCGCCAGTAGGCAGCGCGCGTGGCCACCGCGCGCCGGCACGCGCCCGGCCACCTCCAGCCTGCTTGCCTGCATCCCCGACGGCCTGGACGCCTCCATGCGTCGCCACGCAGCTGCCCCGACCTCTCTCTCACTTCCCCTCGTCCTCATCTCCTTCCCCTGGCTCTCTCCCTCTCATCACCGAGGCCGCCCGTCGCCGCCGTTCGCCGTTGCCGCACTTAGAGCCTCCCCCTCGTCCCATGAGATTGTCCAGAAGGATCGCCGCGACGCCCTCTTCCTCCTCGCTGAGCCACGGATCGCCGGGAGCCCTACAACGCCTTCACGCCGTCGTCCCCCTCCTCGGATCGCCGGAGCTCCTCGCCGTCGATTAAGGAGCTGCAGAGCGTCCCCGACCTCTCCGTCGAGCTCGCTAGCACCGCTGTGAGCCCCTACGCCGAATCCCTCCCTCCTCCGCTTCGTTTGCGCCGCGTAGCTACTGCTCCGCTGATCACCGAAACCCGCCGCCGCCGTGCTTGCCGCCGGTGATGCTCCGGTGACCATTTGGTTACGGACGCACGTCCTTCTCGCTCGCCGCCGCACGTAGATGAGCTAGGTGCCACGCACGCATCGCCTAGGCCACCGCAGCCGCGTCTCCACACACGCCCGAACGTCGGCCGCCGCTGCCGAGCTCGTAGCCGTCGTCTCCAGCCACCACAGTCCCGGCGACCACCACCATTCGACGCGCATCGTCGAGGGCACTCCAACGCGCCCAACCGCGGCTCGAACCATGCCCTGTAGGCGATTTCCGAAGCTCGCCGCCGTGTTTGGCCTCGCCGGCGTCACATCGCCGGTGAGTTTGACTCGTTTGACCGGGGGGTTGACCGCCCCTGGGTCACTGACGTGTTGGCCACCCCACCCCTAATTAGCTAGTTTAATTAAGTAAATGCTAATTAAATCAGTTAGTTAGTTTAGTCACTGACCCGTGGGCCCAGACCCCACTAACAGCTAATTAGTCTCTAGCTTAACACTAATCAACTTGTTAATTAGCTATGACACTGACATGTCGGGCCCACATGTCATGTTTGACCTGGACCAGTGCCCTGTTGACTGACTAATGTCAGGATGATGTCATGCTGACGCAGTAAAGAATTTTCTGGGATTTTTAGTTTTAAAAATAATTCAGGAAATTCCAGAAAATGCCTAAACTTCAAAAAAATCATATAAAATCAACCGTAGCTCAGATGGAAATAATTTATATATGAAAAATGATCAGAAAAATCCAATCTTTCCAATGGCACTGGTTTCATGCATGTTTGAGCAAGTTAACCTTGTTGTATACATTAAAACATGACAATGCACTTAATTAAATAATAGCTAAAGTGCCAATTTGAATCTTTGATTCAAATAGGCTCAAACCCTCTTGGTTATAGTTGCATTAGAACAAAACACATGCATCTTGCCATGTCATGAGCATGCATCATATTATTGCATTTGTTTGTTTAATGATTGTATCGCCGGTATTCTCCGTGTTAGGTCCTGCTCCCGAGGATACTCCTGCGTATCCAGCTGAAGAGCAGTACCCGACATGTCAGGCAAGCAATCATTGATCATTCCGATACAAACCCATCTTCTCGCTCCTGCTCTCTTTTACTGCATTAAGGCAACATCGTGTGAACTGCTACTTGCTGTGGTACTTGAACCCTATTCCCTTGCATGACCTGTCATTGCCACAGTAAATAGTTGAAACCCACTAGCATGTGTAGGAGTTGATTGAGCCATGTGATGTGTGATCCACCATGCTATTTGCTTATGTTGCCTGCTATGCTTAGAGTTGTGTCTGGTCTGGTTCATCTGGGTGATGGATCAGAGTGAAATGATCATACCGATAAAGAGAAGGAAGTGTGGAATATGCTTGGTAAAGGTATCGATGAAAGGCCATGTAGGAGTACGTGGTTGGTTGTTTCATTGGAATCGTCCATAGGACCCGAGATCTGTGTGTGTGATTCAAGTTACAGTTACTACCACACATTGGGCCCTGAAATATGACCCCGTTCGACTTATCGACTGCCATGTTCTCTGTCCAGGAGTTGCAACTAGTTTCTGGTGTTTGTAGTTTACTGGTGGTCGTGCACAGCGCTGACCCTCGGGGTGGGCTGTGATGCGACAGGTACGTGGCACGGTGTACTGGTTGCCCGTTTGGTGACTCGGGAACCCTGTACACATCGTTTAGGGCCGTGAGCGACACCCCGGCCGGATCTCCCCACGGATGGAACCCAAATATGCGATAAACCTGGACGAGAGACTTGAGTGGTTGGTTAGGTCGTGGTCTACACCCACGTCGGCTTTCGCTTGAAGTCTGCCGAGCACATGTCGTGTGCAGACGCTAAGTGGTGAAAACATGTGTGAAGAAGTACACCCCCGCAGGGTTATCAATCTATTCGAATAGCCGTTGTTCGTGGTACGGACTACTTGGTTACTCTTACAGTTCATAGACAAGTTGATGGATACTACTAAAAGCCTCAAGATAAGTGTGAGTGCCGTGGATGGCCCTTCCGTAGGATGACGGAAGAGGATCCTCGGTCGTGTATTGTTGTGGTGAGTAGAGGACTCGTGTTCGTAATAACATGTTGCAATCCGTTGAGAGTTGTAGTATAGGTTAGCCAAGAGTCAAAGCTGGCTTTCTGCTATGAACTCCACTACCCCCTTTGATAATGTTGCGTGTATGATAGGTTCTGTGGTAAGACTTGCTGAGTACCTTTGTACTCATGTTTGCTTAATAACTGTTGTAGAGGAGAACCCTGCCCCTGCTGATGGGTTCTACATAGACGTTGACGTCGACGAGTAGCTTGACACCCAGACGGAGATCTGGAGCTTGTGAAGGGCCTTGTATATAGTCAGGCTACACCAAGCCTGTTTTATTTTCTAAGTTGTCTGTACTCAGACATGTAGCTTCCGCTTGTGCTTGTATGACTGTATGACTTGAGTGTTGTGTCATGTGACCCCTACCTGTATGGATATGTTATGTATGGCTCTTGGAGCCTCTTAAATAAAGTACTTTGAGTCATAGGGTTCTGTTGTGATGCAATGTTGTATTTGCACATATTGAGCATATTGTGTGTATGGTTGAAATGCTTGGTATGTGTGGGATCCGACACCTAGTTGTTTTCCTTTGGTAGCCTACCTTACAGGGAAATGCCTCCTAGTGATTCCAATGAGCCTTGGTAGCTTGCTACTGCTCGGAACACGTAGGCTGGCCGGCATGTGTCCTTCTTCGTTCCTGTGTCTGTCCCTTAGGGGAAATGTCACGCGTTGCTCCTTTAAGTCCATGTTGAAAGTGCAACTAATCCCCGGGTGGTTTTGGTAATTAATAACAACATATATATCATTGAACTAATATTTACTTGAGAATCTTTTCAGAGAAGTTTGATGATATGGGTATGGAAATGTCTGAAGAAGTGGACCCCTCAAAATGCTAAGACAAGCATTGGCAAAAGCTCAAGACTCCATTTTTGGTTTAGTGATCAAAGATCACATTGAGTCCATAGGAAAAGCCAATACTATTAAAAGGGGATGAGGTTGTGTTAATGTTCTTGTTGCTCAAGTGCTTGGTGATCTAGCTCCCTCAACTATCAGCACTCTTCACTATTCAACACACTCATAAGTAATCTCGGACAAACCGATTCTGCAAACTCAGTCCCACCGAGATGAACCACTTCAGTTATTTCCCCAAACCCTAATTTCTCGGTCCATCCGATTCTGAGTTTCGGTCTCACCGAAAATGGACTGCCAACCTTCTGTAACCAATTGACAGCATTTCGGAATATCCGAGTTGTTGTTTTCGGTCACACCGAGATGGCAAACCCTAACCTTTGACTCACTTCGGACACACCGAGATGGTATTTTCGATCCCACCGAAAATCCCAACGTTCACTATATTTGAACTTTCGGTCTGACCGAGTTTTCACTTCGGTCTCACCGAGATTGGTCAAATGTGTGTGTAACGGTTGGATTTTGTGTGGAGGCTATATATACCCCTCCACCCCCTCTTCATTCGTGAGGAGAGCCATCAGAAAGTACCACCACTTCTACCACACACTTTCTGAGAAGTGAACCACCTACCCTTGTGTTGAGATCAAGCCATTCCATTCCTACCATATGAAACTTGATTTCTAGTCTTCCCAAGTTGCTTTCCACTCAAATCTTTCTTCCACCACAGCCATATCAGTGAGGAGAGTTGAGTGTTGGGGAGATTATCATCTGAAGCACAAGAGCAAGGAGTTCATCATCATCAACACCGTCTATTACCTTTTGGGGGGTGGTGCCTCCTAGATTGGTTAGGTGTCGCTTGGGAGCCTCCGTCTTTGAGATGTGGAGTTGAACCAAGAAGTTTGTAAGGGCAAGGAGATCGCCTACTTCGTGAAGATCTACCCCGAGTAAGGCTAGTCCTCCGTGGGCGTAGGCCGTGATGGAATAGACAAGGTTGCTTCTTCGTGGACCCTTCGTGGGTGGAGCCCTCCGTGGACTCGCGCAGCTGTTACCCTCCGTGGGTTGAAGTCTCCATCAACGTGGATGTACGATAGCACCACCTATCGGAACCACGACAAAAATCTCCGTGTCACCAAACTGCGTTTGATCTTCTCCACCTCTCTTTTACATGTGCAATTTACTTTCCGCTGCTTATACTCTAGAATTGCATGTGTAGGGTGATACTTGAATTGATCTTAATTGTGAAACTGCCAAAAACATTGCATGATCTAAAGGCAGATTTTTTATATTGTCAAGTAGTCTAATCACCCCCCCTCTAGACCTACTTTCGATCCTACAAGTGGTATCAGAGCTTTGGTCTCCATTGCCTTGGTTTCCATTGCATTGGACTCCATAAGCTTGGTTTCACAACCTAGGAGAGTATGGCGTCTAGTGAGGGTAATTATCGTAGAGGTCCTTACTTTGATGGTACAAATTTTGCTAGTTGGAAGCATAAAATGAAAATGCATATTCTTGGTCATAACCCAGCCGCATGGGGCATTATTTGTGTTGGCATGAAAGGTGATTTCTTTGAAGAAGGAAAAGTTCCGGATCACGAAGCTACACCCGAAGAGTTGCGGATGTTGCAAAACAATGCTCAAGCTTGTGACATTCTCTTCAATGCTTTGTGTCCCGAAGAGTTCAACAAAATCAGTCGTCTTGAGAATGCTAAAGAGATTTGGGATACTTTGGTTGAAATGCACGAAGGTACTGAATCTGTGAAGGAATCAAAGCTAGATATTCTTCAAGGTCAACTTGACAAGTTCAAGATGAAGGATGGTGAAGGAGTCGCTGAAATGTACTCTAGGCTTATGAGATTGCCGGCTTAGGAAGCGAAGAAATGACCGACCGATTCATCATTAAGAAGATTCTCAGAGCTTTGGATGGAAAGTATGACACCGTGTGCACTTTGATCCAAATGATGCCAAACTACAAGACTCTCAAGCCAACTGAAGTCATTGGAAGAATTGTTGCTCATGAGATGACACTTAAGGATAAGGAAGAGCTTCACAATAAGTCAAGTGGTGCTTACAAAGCTACAAGTGATGCTCCTACTACCTCAAGTGACAAGCTAATTTCCAATGAAGAGATAAGCCTAATGGTCAAGAACTTCAACAAGTTCTACAAGAATAGAGGCAAAGAAAGAAGCTCAAAGTCTAGATCATATGATGAAAAGAGATCTTCTAGCCGTGATCGAAACTGCTACAATTGTGGAAGACCCGGACACTTCTCAAATGAGTGTACGGCTCCCCACAAGAGAAGAGAAGAATCTCCAAGAAGAAGAGCAAGAGATGAGTCACCTCGGAGAGAGAGAAGGAGCAGAGATGATCGTTATGAACGAAGACCCTCTCGGAGAAGCAAGGATTCGGAGAGGAAAGACAAGTCATCAAGGAGCTACACAAGAAGAAGACATCAAGCTCATGTTGGTGAATGGGTCTCCGGCTCCGACTCTGACAATCAATTCGATGGAAGCTATCACTCCGACTCCGACTATAGTCAAGATGAAGGTGTTGCCGGACTTGCACTAGTATCCTCCAACTCCAACTCCTACGACTTATTTGATTCACCAAATGAGGGAATTGGAAGATGCTTCATGGCTAAAGGCCCCAAGGTAACACACCCTGAATTCATTGACTTTGATAGTGATGAGGATGACTTGCTTGGTGAAGATGAGCTCTTGCATGATTAATCTAGTGAGCTTAGTAATGATGAAAATGCCAGTAGTCTTTATAGTCGAGAAGAGTCGAATGACAATGCTATGAAGGAGATTGAGCGTCTAACTAAAGAACTAAACACTCTTAAGTTAGCTCATGAAACAACTCAAGAAGATCATAGAGAGCTCCTAAGATCTCATGAGAAGCTACGCTTCGAGAAGCTCACTCTAGAGCAAGAACATGAGTTTCTAAAAGCGATCAATGACGATCTTCGAAAGAAGAGTTCTTCATATCTTGCCAAACGACTTCTCTTGTCTAATTTCTTGCCACCTATTAAGACTAGGCATGACAAGCATAAGAAAAATTCTTCCTCTAGTAGTAACAATAACAATGTTAAATCCAATATTGTTGCTTCTAGTAGTTCTCTTGATTCCACTAACAATGTTTCAAGCCAAGTTACACTTGAGCAAGAAAATAGCTTATTGAAGGAAATCATAGAGAAAGGTGTCTACAAGAGTCTTGCCGGAAGCAAGAACTTTGAGGAGATTATTCGCAAACAAGGAAGACACCGGAAGAATCAAGGGATTGGTTTTGAGCGAAAGTTCAACGCCGAAGGTGTTGAGTGGGAAGAAGGTCAATACCCTACTCCACAGTTTGTTTCACAAAAGGAGAAGTATGATCCTACTTCTTCCAATGTGGAACAAGCTCAAGATGATCTTCCACCACGAGACCACAAGCTAAAGGCCAAGGACAAGCTTCAAGAGGAGATTGATGCATTCATTGAAGCACCTCAAGCCATGGTCAAGTGGGTTCCCAAGGACACATCAAGTTCTACTTCGTCAAGCTCAACTACAACACCAAGGATTCCCATCAATATGATGTGGATCCCAAAGAAGAAGAACTAGTAGGTTCTTGAGGGTGACTCCGCCAACAAACTTCACTCATATTCATTTTGGCAAGAACTTGTGCAATCAACTTCCACATCATGCACTTGTTCATGGAGTCACAAACCCTCTTGTTGGTAAGTCAAGGGACAAGGTAATCATTGCTTTCATGGACATCATCTTTTGTGTACTTCACTCTATGTCTATGGATATTCTTGTTTGTTCCTTGTGGGACTAACCCATGTAGGTATTGAAAGTGCCCTAATCCAAAGGATTGCTCCCAACTCTTGATGATCTACATCAACATTGAGCATCCACATCTTCAACATCTACATGAAGTCTTCTACGACAACCCAAGGTTAGTTTGACCCTTTAAAAGGGGTTCTCACATCTAGGGGGAGCTTTGCTCTAAAAATTGAGCTAAAGCATCTCCAAATGATGTGAACACATAAATGCTTTATGTAAAAGTGGTAACCCCACTTGTGCTTAAACGATGAGTGTGACCTATGATCAAATGTTCTCATTTGGCTCCTAAGTCAATATAATCATATATAGATGACCTAGTCATCGACAAACTGTGTGCTAGTAGCTAGAGTGATTGGTTGTGCATGTTTGACACATATTTCAGTTGCTATCTTATTGTGTGAGCATGTTGAATGCATGATTTCATCCATTCAAGGACATCCATTTGTTGTTTTGATTGTTTTGATTTTTCTGGCCAAATGGATGGACAAGAATGCCTAAGCACCTTCCCTAGCTGTCTATGCTTTCTTGTCTCAAAATTCTATTCATGCTCATATCACAACTTTGAACAAGTCTTTTTTGGACAGTCCGAGTGAGGAGCACTCGGAACCACCGATTCGTCTAAGGTTGACTTCCAAAACCTTCTAAGTCCATTTCGGTCTGACCGGTTTCTCAATCTCGGTCCAACCGAAACGCTTAGACTGATCTAGGTTTCATCTCGGTGAAACCGAGTTCAAACTCTCGGTCTGACCGATATGTGTAACTGCACAGCAGTTATACATCTCGGTGACACCGAGTTTTTCAACTCGGTCCCACCAACAGCATGGGGTTATATATACCTGAGGGGCTGCGCGCGATTTCTTTCTTCAAACCGTTCGCCCCCAAGACCCCTGCTGCCGTCGCCCTGGTCTACGGATCGTCGCCTTCGTCGCCTGTGCGCCCTCGCCGCAGGTCTCCGCCGCCGTCAACGGTAATCATCTCCACCGTTGCCGCCGTAGAGGGACACCACCAAGTTAGGGTGTGTCCCGATCCCTTTTCGTGCTCCACTTCCGATTCTTGCACGATAGGTTGCCATGATTCAATCCACGTTTGATATGTTCCCTATACAATAGTTCAGATCTTCTAGTTTCGAGGAAAATTCTTAGGTTTAGGTTTCCACGGAATGCATCTCGGTGAAGCCGATTTTTGAAACTCGGAATGACCGATTTGGCCTCTGGCCATTGCACTGCATAATTCGGTTTAACCGAGTTGTGCCAATCGGAACGACCGAAAAGTAGTTTCAGTGAAACCCTAAGTTTTCGGTAGGACCGAAACCCATTTCGGTCTGACCGAAAGTGGTGTGTAGGTTTCTGTTGAGCACTTCGGTTGCACCGAAACCTGAAATCGGTTTGACCGAAATACATTCTGTGAAAACTCAAAACTGAGTTTTGAACTCATTTTTTTTTGCAAAAACCTCTGCAGTTGTGATAACTCTTCTACTCTGCCTATACCTTATCTTTTCACAGGTTTTTCAGCCATGTCAGATGTCAGTGACAGCCAGAACAGGTCTGAATCACCGTTTGCTAAAATTCCAGAGGCAGACACAAGTCCTGCGAGCAGCTCCAGTGATGATGGTGAGAGGAGCACCCCTAGTGGTTTGCCTCCTGCAGCCACCAGAACAAGGAAGAAGAGAACTTCTGATGATGAGGACTCTGACTTTGTTGCTGAGGAAGTTACCTCCAAGCCAAAGAGGAATGTGGTTGCCAAAGAGCACCAAGGGCAGCAGCCAAGGAAAGGCACAAGCAAAGTGAAGCAGTCAGCAGTTGCTAAGAAGCTCAACTTGGAAGAGCCTGCTCCAAGCAAGGTGAAGAAGACTTCCAAAAGGAAGAGGGTAGTATATGCTGAACCTCAGGATGCTGCAGAAGAAGAAGAAGAAGAAGAAGCACCCCAGCCTCCTCCTCAGAAAGCTAAGTTCATGGGTGATGCTATTCGAGCTCAAGCCTCCTCTAAGCCCAAGAAGCCTGCTCAAGCCAAAGCAGCTCCAGCCAAGCCCAAGAGAACAACCAGAAGCATTCCAGCTTCTGAGAAGAACAAAGGTGAGATGCCACCGTCTGAATCAGATGAAGAGCATGTGTTGCTTAAGCTCCGTCCCAAGTTGCCACTCCACAATGATGCTCATCCTCAAGCTGAGGACATGAAGGCAAGAAAGGACAAAGGTCTCAGGCTATGGAGACAGTCTGATCCATATGCTGTAAGGAGAAGGACTGCTGTGGACCCCAGATTCCACACCAGAGAGCAGCAGGATTTCTATGAGACCGTGCTAATGGATAAGAAGCCCATTGTTGCTGACACCAGGTATGTTGACTGGAAGTACATTGACAGTGAAGAGCACCGGGACTTCTTTCCCCATGTGCATGAGAGCTTTACTGCATGTGGAGTTGCTGACTTTGTGGGTCAAGAGCTGACAGCCTGGAATGACGAGATGATCATGCAGTTCTATGCCACTGCCCACTTCTACCCTGATGGCAAGATCACCTGGATGACTGAAGGTCAACGGTTTTCTTCGACTGTTGAAGAATGGGCAGAACTTCTGAACGCTCCAGTGCAGAGAGAGGACGACATTGATGTCTATGGGATTCCTAAGAAGAGTCATGATTCCATGAAGAATATGTACAAGGAGATCCCAGCTGCTGATTTGGAAGGATGGAAGCTTGGCTCAGTGTACTATCTCCAGGCAGGTCTGACCACCACTAACACTATTCTGAGGCATACTTTGATGCCTAAGTCAGGTGACCACCGGATGATACGAGGCTATTCTATCAACATGCTGCACATTCTCGATGAGAAGGCACCTTTTAAGGTGATGGACTTGATGGTAGAGACCATTAAGAGGACTGCAGCTGACCAGAAGAGGTCGTGTGGGTTTGCACCGCAGATACAGATGCTCATCAATGCCAAGTTTGGCACGGGCAAATTCATGTTGGATAGGAAGCACTTGCCACTGCAGCCAGAGCATGAGGACAACGTAGTTGTGATGGATGAAGAGGATCCTACCTCAGTTGAAGGACAAGCCAAGATCGAAGCTGCGAAGAAGGCTAAAGCTGACAAAGAGGCAGCAGCAGCAGCAGCTAAGCCAAAGAGCTTTGGAGAACAAATTCTTGAAGCTACCCAGAGGATTGAACAACGCCTGGCCAGCATTGAGCAATCTCAGGAGAGCCTTGAGAGGATTGTCGAGGACAAGATCCACGCTCTGGACGTGAAGCTGACTGAGATTCAGGTGTCTGTCAACAAGCTTGAGGCAGACATGGAGGAGACTAGGCAGGAGAGAGCAGAGCTTATGCAGGATGATCTAGTCCAGGACTCTCATCGCCAGACTGCTCAGATTCCCAGAGGATCCAGATCTGCAGCTATCCCAGTGACAGACTCCAGGGCTACCACTTCAGCACCAGCTACAGCTCCAGCAGTTCCTCCAGCTCCAGCATCCACTCCTCCACCGCAGACTTCAGCAGAAGTCTTCGCCGATGCAGCTATCTCTACACCGACATCTACCCAGACGGGAGCCGCCAGCAGAGCCCGCAGTGACGCTTAGCTCTATACCTTTTCGAACTTTTTGGTAACTTGTTGCCAAAGGGGGAGAAATTGTTATAGATCATAGGGCTTCGAGAGAGAGAGTGCTCTATCGTCTTTTCGTTCTTTTGCCGGTTTTTCTTTGTGATACATTGGTTTCTTTTGGTTCCTGATACTTTAAGTGTGCTTGCTACTAAGTTTGATGCTACCTTAATGAGTGCTTAGTCATACTATGCCTTAATGTGTGCTTATTGCCTATCATATGCTATTCCTTATTGTATGGCTATTTACTCTTGTCTTGGTGATTAAGTGCATGTTATTCATTCTTATCATTTTGTGCGCTCCACCAAGATGTATGTGACATGGAAGAGTGACCCATAATCCTAATCGATTGTGCATTTGCATTCAAACGCAAATTTTAAATAATGCACAAATTTAGGGGGAGCTCTTGTTTATCACATACTTCTCAAAGCGACGATATTATTCCTTGATTATATCTTTTGTCGAAGCTTTGATCTATATGTTGTCATCAATTACCAAAAAGGGGGAGATTGAAAGTGCAACTAATCCCCGGGTGGTTTTGGTAATTAATAACAACATATATATCATTGAACTAATTTTTACTTGAGAATCTTTTCAGAGAAGTTTGATGATATGGGTATGGAAATGTCTGAAGAAGTGGACCCCTCAAAATGCTAAGACAAGCATTGGCAAAAGCTCAAGACTCCATTTTTGGTTTAGTGATCAAAGATCACATTGAGTCCATAGGAAAAGCCAATACTATTAAAAGGGGATGAGGTTGTGTTAATGTTCTTGTTGCTCAAGTGCTTGGTGATCTAGCTCCCTCAACTATCAGCACTCTTCACTATTCAACACACTCATAAGTAATCTCGGACAAACCGATTCTGCAAACTCAGTCCCACCGAGATGAACCACTTCAGTTATTTCCCCAAACCCTAATTTCTCGGTCCATCCGATTCTGAGTTTCGGTCTCACCGAAAATGGACTGCCAACCTTCTGTAACCAATTGACAGCATTTCGGAATATCCGAGTTGTTGTTTTCGGTCACACCGAGATGGCAAACCCTAACCTTTCACTCACTTCGGACACACCGAGATGGTATTTTCGGTCCCACCGAAAATCCCAACGTTCACTATATTTGAACTTTCGGTCTGACCGAGTTTTCACTTCGGTCTCACCGAGATTGGTCAAATGTGTGTGTAACGGTTGGATTTTGTGTGGAGGCTATATATACCCCTCCACCCCCTCTTCATTCGTGAGGAGAGCCATCAGAAAGTACCACCACTTCTACCATACACTTTCTGAGAAGTGAACCACCTACCCTTGTGTTGAGATCAAGCCATTCCATTCCTACCATATGAAACTTGATCTCTAGCCTTCCCAAGTTGCTTTCCACTCAAATCTTTCTTCCACCACAGCCATATCAGTGAGGAGAGTTGAGTGTTGGGGAGATTATCATCTGAAGCACAAGAGCAAGGAGTTCATCATCATCAACACCGTCTATTACCTTTTGGGGGGTGGTGCCTCCTAGATTGGTTAGGTGTCGCTTGGGAGCCTCCGTCTTTGAGATGTGGAGTTGAACCAAGAAGTTTGTAAGGGCAAGGAGATCGCCCACTTCGTGAAGATCTACCCCGAGTAAGGCTAGTCCTCCGTGGGCGTAGGCCGTGATGGAATAGACAAGGTTGCTTCTTCGTGGACCCTTCGTGGGTGGAGCCCTCCGTGGACTCGCGCAGTCGTTACCCTCCGTGGGTCGAAGTCTCCATCAACGTGGATGTACGATAGCACCACCTATCGGAACCACGACAAAAATCTTCGTGTCACCAAACTGCGTTTGATCTTCTCCACCTCTCTTTTACATGTGCAATTTACTTTCCGCTGCTTATACTCTAGAATTGCATGTGTAGGGTGATACTTGTGTTGATCTTAATTGTGAAACTGCCAAAAACATTGCATGATCTAAAGGCAGATTTTTTTATATTGTCAAGTAGTCTAATCACCCCACCTCTAGACCTACTTTCGATCCTACACATGTAGCTTGCTACGACTTGGGTTCATACGTTGATGACCGACACGTTCGTTGCTGGGTCATGGATGCCTGTCTCTATAATTTAGTGCCACTTTTGGTTTATAACTAGCCATGTCGGCCCGGGTTCTCTGTCATATGGATGCTAGCGACACTGTCATATACGTGTGCCAAAATGCGCAAACGGTCCTGCGCCAGGTAAGGTGGCACCCGTGGGGTTACCGTGCGTGAGGCCGCAAAGTTATATGACGTGTTACACCTAGATCGGTGTGACTTAGGATCGGGGTCCTAACATTCACGAAGATAGCAGGTGATCCCCAGGGTGAAGAGGTGGGACGGATATATCCTTTCTGGAGCATTTCATCAAGTTGTTTCTTTATCCACTAATTCTGATGAGGGTATCCGGTAGTACTTCTTGTATAACGATGCAGTTCTGGGCACAAGATCTATTGCAAACTTAAGCTCTCGATCTGGTGGCATGTCTGACAGTTCTTCTAGAAATACATCAGGAAACTCACTGACCACAAGAATTAATTCCAACTCAGCCACTGTGGTAAAGAACATTTATTTCTTGGGCATGCTTCTGCGAGAATAGAATTTGGTGGTCTGCCCCTTCTGATTGGTCAAATTGACTTCTCGGGTTGTGCAATTTATGCAAACTTGATATTGGGTCAACCAATTCATACCCAAGATAACATCAAACGCTACAGACTCAATGACTATCAAGGAAGTTGGAAAACAGACTCCGTTGATATTGATTTCCAGATCACGGCAGACCAGATTGCTCTTGATTAAGGATCCCGGGGTTTGTACCAGCATATTCTTGCCCAAAAGCAAACAAGGAAATTTTTTTGGGCAAAAAAACTCCGAGAAATAAAAGAGTGGGAAGCCCCAGAGTCCAATAAAATTAAAGCAGGTATGCTATTAACAGAAAGCATACCAATGATGACTTTGGGGTTCTCTTGGGCTTCATCTGTGGAGAGGTGATGAACGTGCCAAGTGATGTTTTGCTGGTTCGGGCAAGACTCCATAATGTTGAATTGTGGCCTGATACTTGTCTTGCCATTTTTGGGACACTGTCTGGCATAATGTCCATTTTGCCCACAACTGAAGCAGGAATTATTACGCTGGCGCTCTTCGAGCACTAGGTTGGTTACGACATTCTTGACTCTGGTGGTGGTCTTGTTAACATGCTGTTGCCAATTGGGCTTGTATTCCACTTGAGTCTGCTGCCAGGTACGAGCCTTTTGCACTGGTTGCCCTTCCTTCCTTGGTTCAAACTTGCGCTTGTGATCGTTGTTAGCAGGCCTATTGTCAGACACGAGCTTGTGCTCCCTCTCAGCAATGAAAGCTTTGTTCACCAAAGTTTGGATGTCTGGGAAATCGAGCATACTAAGGGTACACCGGAGTTGCGAGTTTAATCCCCCAAGAAATATGTCAATCTTTCTTTCTTCGGTGGCTATATCATATAAGGAGTAACGGGCCAGATGATTGAATTTTTGCAAATATTCACCCACAGACTGATTTCCTTGGGTGAGTTTAAGAAATTCACGCTGCTTAGTCTTCATAATTCCAGTAGGGATATGATATTTCCATAACTGATCCTTGAATTTGACCAGGTGATTTCTTCATTAGCAGGCCACATGGCTTTTGCATTCTCCCACCATATGGCAGCAACACCTTCAAGATAATGAGTTGCAAATGGAACATTATCATCTTCTGTAGTATGAGCAATCTCAAGCTTCCTTTCAATGGTCCGCAACCAATCGTCTGCATCCAACGGGTCAATAACCTGACTGAAACTGGGAGGCTTGGTTCTCTGAAAATCTGACAGCTTGGAGTGACGACCGTTCTGATTTCCATTCTGTCCAACCATAGCTTGAACACTTCTTAATATCTCAATCAGATCATTATTCCTACTTTTCTCAAACATACGCAAAATTTTCTTGGTGGTAGGCGGATTTGGCGGTGGAGGCGGTGGTAGGTACGGCTCGGGAGAGTGTCCTACCTGTCGGGCGGAACAACGAACATGAACATCCTCATGAGCACTGCCACTGCTGCCTCCCCGCGTCATTCTATTATGGATTTTTCCCAACACAACGCAACCGAGATGAGAAACATCCAAAAGTAAATTGGGGAAAAGCCAGCAACAGATTTTGAGAGAAAATGAAATAACAAAGAAAATACAGCGAATAGAAGAAATAAAGTTCCAACATAATTATACATAGGCTCATACATGAAAGGTAATCAACATCCCAGGTTCTACTACTCTCATATAGGAAACGAAACATCATGACTCGTATGACTACATCCGTACACCATCCGGACAACTGCGAACACTCAGAAGCTCTACTGGTCTACTAATGATGCGGGGTCCTCTCCTGAAGCGGACTCGGATCCTGAACTGACGAGGTTAATTGAAACCTCCGGGATAAAGGTAACACGATGGCGCTCCCTCGAGGTCTCTCCCTCCGGGGCAGGAGTAGGGTGAAGCATATGAGCTACAGGAGTAGTGAGAAGTGAAACCCACTCAGTAGGAACACTGAGAGGATTTATGGTCGAGGCGCCCGAGCTACTCGGAGGAGTAACCAGTGAAATGGGGGAACCAGAACTGGCTGGAGTGTAAGTGGTAAGTCCCATATATGCTGGAATAGTGACAGACCTTGTAGTGGCTAAAGCAATACGAGTACGAGGCACCTCTCGAGCCAGCTTGTGGATCATAAGATAGCTAGCAGTGATGTAACAGGAAAGGTGACTAGCAACACTATCAGACTCCGGAACAATGATAGGGAAACGGACACGACCGGTGTCGTGAAGAGAAGGATAGTATTGGAAACCTGGGTGGTTCTGCATCCGGACCTCGCTGTAATGAAGCTCGACAAGGACCTCGAATGCAGCAAAATGGATAGCCTGGGAAGTGGTAGAAGTGTAGCCGCTCCAAGAGGTACGAGTGTAAGTGTTGGAAGCGGAACTGGTGCACAGAGTAACCACTGCCTGATACTCATACACTAAGGCTGCTAGACGCTCCCGGTACACATGATAGACTGGGTCGTCTCCGAGAGGGTACACAGCTGACGCCACACGTTACGAAGGAGGTGCGGTGACGTGTACGCCATCGGCTGCAACTGGCACAGATATGGCATCGGAGCCATCTACACTCACAACCATTAGTAGGTTAGCATAAAAATAAAACAAGTGTATGCAATGCAACAACCAGCTACAAATGCTACCGACACTCAACTTAAACTCGTATTTTCGGCGTCCTTGGAACCAGGGTACCCAGACTTGCCTGTCTACGGGCCGCGACGCGCTCCTACCACGGCCTGGTACGGCCCAGCTGATCGACCAGCTGCCCAAGACCCTCGCGAGGGGGCTAGGGCTCGCGAGGAGAACAACGTCAAGACCCCCTCAGGAGCGGCCTCGGCAAGGCGCTCTGGAGGGGCGGAGAATCCAAGGCCAAGCCTGCCTCAGGAGGAGACAGAGACGTTAGCACTGACGCACCGCACCAACGGGTGCCAGCGCACGCCAGCGGCGCAGTTGCCGTTTCGGTGCAAAGGAGGCAGCGTAGGCGCGGGTTCCGGTGGAGCAGGACAAAGGTTTCCCCATTGGTGCAACAAGACCGAAGACCGCAAGGACGACAGGGAGGATGTCACCACAGAGCCCACCACCGCGTCACCACCTGGTCCTTTGGCAGGCGAAGACTGCTTTTGTCAGGGTAGGAACGTCCTTGTGTTCCCGATCGAAATGGCCGTTGTGGGATCCCTTCCTGCCTAAACATTTCGGTGGAAGAGGACCCTGGCCACCTATATAAGTAGCTAGGATCCCCACTATGAAGGGAAGGAGGGCAGATCCATAAACTCTGCCACCACGCAAAGGAGCGAAAAAACTTGCCTCCTGACCCTCCTGAGCTCACCCCCTGAGCTCAGGAATCACCGTACTAGTTCATATTCCAGCCCTTGTGAGGCCAATCGACCAAAGCAGGAAGTAGGGTTTTACACCACAAGGTGGCCTGAACCTGGGTAAACTCTTGCGTGTTTCACTTGTTGTTTGCTTGAATCTCTTCACTAGGCGAGGGCGAGACGCTAGGTAGATGTGAGTGGGAGAGATCTTCGCTCACGCCCGTGTGTTCGAACTTCTTGGGTTTTGCAGAGCCCCGAATCCGACATTTTACGCGCCAGGTAGGGGGCGTGTCGAGATCTCGCCTCTCCGACGACCTCGTCCCACTCTCATCGTCGACTTCGCTCCACCGCCATGGTGGACACACGCCGAGCTCGTGCCACCCGCCGTGCCGCAACCGTCGCTCAGGCGGCGCCCGCGGGCAATGGTGCGCCGCTCCGCCCCAACTCGCCGGTCGCCAATGCCGCCACCGACCCGGACGTCCACGTGCAGCAGGACTCGTCGCTACCGCCGCCCGTGCGCCGCGATGGCCGCACGATGACACCTTCACCTTCCCCGGTCGTGGCGTAGTCCTCGCTGGTCCGTCGCGGGCGGGTCCATCAGGAGCCTGCGCTGCTGATGGCGCAGGAGCTCTTCCACTGCCGCCCGGCCGATGACCTCTACGACAAGTGGCCCCGCCACATCACCGAGCTCGTCGACGCCGCGGGAGAAGCACCTACACCAACGCACTCCTCCCATCCCCCGTCGTCCGTGGCGGGGAACGAAGTCCACGGAGTCCCGGCTCCGCCTCCGCTCTACGGTGCCGGCTAGGAGGTCCGGCGTGAGGCTCTGCCGCGTGAGCCGCCCCGTAGAGCCCATGCACACGACGAAGAGAGCTGCCGGGTGATTCTGCATCCCCAGGCAGGGGCTCGCAAGCCCCCTGGCCCGCAGCGCCCAGACCGCGCGCCACAGGAGGTGGTGGCACCAGCGTCCCACGAACCTGCATCGCCGGCGCAGGGGGCGCCTGCGATCATGAGCGTGGCTGGATGTCGTGCCTTAGCTCCTGAGCTACGACGCCTCGTTTGGCCCGACAAGTTCAAGTCGGACCTGCCTCCGCGCTATGACGGCACCACCGACCCCACGGAGTTCCTCCAACTCTACGAGATGAGCATCGAGGCGTCCAACCGTACTGAGCAGGTCATGGAAAACTGGTTCCCCATGGCTCTCAAAGATGGCACACGCTCCTGGGTCTTGAGCCTCCCCGCGGAATCCGTCTCCTCCTAGGAAGAGCTTCGCGAGCATTTCTTCGCCAACTTCCAAGGCACCCGCGGTCGAGCCCCAGACGGATGGGTGGTATACTTCGACGGCGCCTTCTCGCGCCTTGGCACGGGGGCTGGCTCCGTGTTAGTATCCCGCATTCAGGACAAGTTGTACTACACTCTGCAGCTTTGCTTCCAGCAAGGCGAGAAGGTCTCCAACAACATCGCAGAGTGCGAGGGCCTAATTGCTGGGCTCAAGGCCGCCGCTGCACTCAGGGTCAGGGGTCTCACCATCAGAGGTGATTCGTGACTCCTCGTCGACATCTTCGACGTAAGATACAAGCCAAAGGACGAGCACATGGAGGCGTATCTGGAAGAGGTACGCAAGATGGAGCAATGGTTCCAAATGCTGGAGATGCAGCGCATACCAAGAGGCGCCAATAAGGAAGCAGATGACATCACCAAGCGGGCCTCCAGGCGAGAGCCTAAGAGGTCGGGCGTCTTCAAGGAGTGTCTACTCAAACCGTCGGCAACATCGCCCGTTCTTGAGCTGGCGTCCCCTAGCGGGGGCTACCTACGGCGCCTCCGGACGGCGCTCCATCCTGCGGACCACCCTCCGGAGCCCGCCTGCTGCTCTCCGTGGAGCCGAGGAGGGTTGCTGAACCCAAGGACTCAAGATGAACCTGCAAGCCGTCGCCCTACCGGACAAGGAAGAAGACGCAGAGCGCGTGGTTTGACAAGCCTCAGCTTACTGCATCCAAGATGGTGAACTCCACAGGAGGCGCCCCAACGACGTCTCGCTAAAATGCATCTCGAGGGAGCAAGGGCGCGAGCTGTTGGCTGACATTCATGGTGGGGGCTGTGGTCATCACTCGTCGTCCCATACCCTTGTACGCAAGGCCCTCCGCAGCGGCTTCTACTGGCCCACGGCGCTCAACGACGCCACGGAGCTTGTGCGGGCTTGCGAGGCGTGCTAGTTTCACGCCAAGCAGATCCACCAACCGGCGCAGTGCCTCCAGACGATTCCGCTCTCCTGGCCCTTCACGGTCTGGGGATTGGACATCATGGGTCCATTTCCCCAGGCAGTGGGGGGCTACCGCTTCTTGTACGTCGCCATCAACAAATTCACCAAGTGGGCAGAGGTGGAGCCTGTTCGCGCGATCCCAGCCGGGTCGGCTGTCAAGTTCATCCAGGGCCTCGTGAGGCGATTCGGGATCCCCAGCCGCATCATCATGGATAATGGTTCATAGTTCACAAGAAATCTCTTCGGGTCATATTGTGCTAACCTTGGAACACAGATCTGCTACGCTTCGGTGGCTCACCCCAGGAGCAATGGTCAAGCAGAGCGCGCCAACGTGGAAGTCTTGCGTGGCCTCAAGACGCGTAGCTTCAAGAAGAAGCTTGAGGCTTGCGGCGGGGGCTGGATCGACGAGCTCCAGTCCCTGCTATGGTCAATCCAAACCACTGCCACCAAACCCATGGGGGAAACTCCTTTCTTTCTCGTCTATGGGGCGGAGGCGGTCCTCCCTCACGAGGTCAAGCATCGCTCCCCACGGGTCTTGGCCTTCAATGAGGAATGCCAGGATGCTGCCTGGCGGCTGGACCTCGTGCTCGGCGAGGAGGGCCGCCGCCGAGCTACCCTCAGGGCGGCATGTTATCAGTAGGCGCTGCGGCGGTACCACTGTCGCGGCGTCCGCGCGAGAACACTTGAAGTTGGTGACTTGTTCCTGAGGCGGGTCCTCTCCCAGGAGGGGTTGCACAAGCTCTTGCCCATGTCGTAGGGCCCGTTCAGAATCGTCTGTGTCTCTAGGCCTAGTGTTGTGCGCCTGGAGATGCAGGATGGGGTACCTATCCAGAATTCCTGGAACATCGAACAACTCAGGAGGTTCTATCCATAATCAAGGCTCCTTGCCCGTGAAGGTCTCCGCCCATGACACTCTCATTTAATAATGTGTTGGGGCTGTACACATCTCGGAGTCTCCTATGCGTTGCCTACGGGCCCTCACATGGGGCTCCCACCCACGCCCCGGTGGTAGTCCTTAGTTCCGCGCTAGGTAGAAGACGTTGTGTAGGGGTCGTACGCGACCTTTTTCCTTTTTTGGCTTGGTGTTTGGCTGTCAGCCTTTTCTACTTCCTTGGCTATCAGCCCTTCCTCTACCCCGTGCTATGAAGTTGTCGTGTTCCTCGCGCTTCTTGCATTTGGTTGAAAGTCTTGTTTGGGATCATTCTCGCCGGTTTTAAGTTCAGTTTGTTGAGCAGGGCTGCGCCACCCACTTTTCTTCGCGCGCCTCGCGTGTGGGGGCTGGGGCACGGTTGGTCACCGGACTTTGTCTCCCACGGCCCCGTGACCTTGCCTGGCCAACCCTGCTCAGGATCTGGCATCGGGCTTCTCAATCCGCGCAACCTATCCTGCCGAGCCGGCTCAGGCTTTGGTGCTCTAACCTGCGCTCGGCGCTCTCAGCAGCTCTCAGTGGCTCACCCATGCTCGAGGGCTACACGAGCTCTCTAGATTCGGCCGTCCTCACGACCCGATGGGACTCATAACGCCAAAGAGTCAGGAGCACTCCGCCTCAAGACGCCGCGACGCATAAAAGCTAAGTAATCTCACCAAGGCGAAAAACATGATGGCAAGTTCTCACTTCATACATATATCATAGTCAATTACACGCCTCCCCGAGGCTACTTGAAATTTGTAACACCCCAAAAATTTAACCTTGTTTTACTAATTAAAAATTTTGGCTAGAAATAAAATTTTGTATTATATTAGGCTCTTTAATAATTTTTGATCCTTCTCTATACCTGTCCTTCAAAAAAATTTCTCTTCATATAGTAAATTTTTGGAAATAATTTGTGTGGGCTCTGGTTGTATCTTGGGGCATTTCATTATTTGTTTAATAACATTAGAAATTATTTTCATAATAAAATTTTGCCCTAGAAAATTCTGTTAATAGCTTTTGCAGTGTTTTAAATGCTTCTGTTACACTACTTCTATTTTAAATATTTCTCTAAAAATTCCATCATAATTCTGGGAGGTCATGTGATGCCTATATGTCACATTGGTACAAAAACCCAACTTGGTGTTTTGCAATTTTTGAGTGAACCACCCTCTTTTTCATTTCTGTCCATCTTCTAGGTTTCTACTACAACCTCATTATTTCTTGCTCCAAAAATTCTGAGCCTTGGCCATCTTCTAGTTCCTCCTACCAAACCCTTAACTCCAGAAGATCAGATCCATTAGCATCTTTTAGACCCACCAAACACCCCTCTGAATATTCTGTCCAGAACTGAATTCCAGTACAACTTGCACTAGCAAGTATTTACTTTTCCCAAAATAACATCACCATCATCTCTATCATCTAAAGAGACCCCATCCTGCCAACTTTCACACCCAACACAACTTCCTACATAGCCCTATCATTTCATCAAACACCCTGTATGGAAGGAAATTGGCCTCTCTCTTAACTGCATTAGAGACTTGCACTTTTGGCCAGACCAGCATGTCCACGATCTCTCTCATGCCCTAAAACACCATCCTGCTAAGTTACAACATGTTCGAACGCCTGTAGATGCCATTGGCATTTCGTCGAACACCTCAGAGGCGTGTCCGGAGCACGAGCAGAGCGCAGTTATTGCACACGCTGGCATCAAGCTCCTGTCGCCACTCTACTGCCTCCCCTGTTCGCCCGAGCCTCCCTCTGGATCAGCTCGACCATCTTTTACTCCCCCGACATCCTCCCTTGGCCGTTTGCGCCGGCCACCACCATCCACGCCATCCGGAGGCGCCGCCCGACGAGCCCCGCCTCGCCACGTCGCACCGACGTCAACGCCCTGGACGCGTGGCTCACCCCCGAGCCAAACCAGACGCCCCGCCTTCACTGCGAGCAGCCACGCCCTCACCGGACCCCGCCGCCCTCACCAACCTCGCCACCGGCCTCGCCACCACCGCGTCTGCCATTTATGGACGCCGCGTCTGTCCGCCCGTGGACGGCGCCGTCCAAGGCTACCTGGCGCTTCCCGGGGCAGCCAGCTCGCCTGGGGAGTAACTGCGGCCAGGCCACGTCCTCGCCAACCCGCACCGGCCACCCAACGACCTCGCCGGCGCAGTAATGGCCATCGCCACCTCGGCTTGTCTCTGGAAGTCGCGGGCACGGCCGCTCCCGCCTATAAAAGGCCCCCTGAGGCCGCTGCACTCACCACGGCCACTCTTCCCAACCCCACATGCCTCCCCGAGCAGCTAGACAACCGGAGAAGGCATTCTTCTTCATCTCCGGCAGCTTCTGCCGCCGCCATTTCCTTGATGGTTCCGACGCCACCAGAGCTTCCCCCTCCCCGTTTTCTTCACCACTCGACTCCTGGACAAACCACCGATCCATCCCCCTCGCCATTTCCACCGGAACGAGCTCAGGGGCAAAAGCCCTCTTCCACCCGAAGCTTCCCTCCGCCATGGTCAAAGCCCTGCTCAACCCCGAGCTCTCTGGCGACCCTATCTCCATCCCACGGACGCGGCCCACCCTCAGGAACACGCCGGTGTGGTCGGGGTCGCAAATGGAGGCCCCTGCCGCCGGGGATCACCGCCGGAGCCCCGCCCCTGTCTCTGTCAAGACGAACGCGGGAGAAGGGAGATGAACCCGACAAGTGGGGCCCTCTCGCCAGCGGCACAAGCCGGGGGCCCCGCTGTGTAAGTGGAGGCGGTTTCCTCTTGGAGCCGTTTTCCGCGCGAAGGAGGCGTATTCCGTGGAATACGCCATCGACGTCAGCACCCCTTCCCTCAGCCAGACAACTGGGCTCGGCCCAGTGGTGCCGCGGAGCTAAACAGCGCTCAGGGCGCGAATCTATCCTTTCTTTTTATCAATTCCAGCAGCTTTCTAATAATTCCATAATAGCCATATATACACTAAAATGGGTAGTTCAAATTTCTGTAGGTTTCTAAAATCTTGATCTGTTTATTTAATTTAAGTGAACATTTTACTATGCTTAGTTTCTGTTTAATGGATTTAAATATTGCTTTTAATCATGTTTTCCATCTTAGTAAATCCATAACTAATTCATATGAACTCTAAATGAATTAATTCTTTTTCTGTTATTCCTTAAATATCCTCTAGTTTATTTTAGTTTTTATTTCAAAAACTTTTGAAATACTTTTTAGTGCTGTTTTTGAATTATGTGGTAATTTAGATATTTTTTTGAAAATAGGACTTGAAGGAGAGATGTTTCCTTGCTAAGTAACCAGCACCTTTTCATAACTAAGGCAAGCATTTTGAACACTTGATGTGGCGTATGTTTTTCATGCTATAATATTTTAGGGCATGTTTGATACTTTGATAGGCTTGGCATATGACTAGAAATATTGCATGCATACTTGGTCATAATTATACTTTCTCTTGCATGCATCCCCTTCAAATTTGCAGCATGCCTAAGTTTTGAAAATCCAGGAATGTGCTCCTGTTTTGGACGTGCCGATGGGCACGGGCCATATTTTTGACACGGTGGTGTCATGAGATATATGTGGAAGCAGGCAAGGGTTGTAGCCCTGTCCTGGTGAAACTGTTGAGAGAATAAGTTCTGTTGTGATAACCCTGCAGGAAACGTAAGCCTCCTGAGTCGACCATAGATCGAGTCTTGTTCCGGTAACCCCCATACTTGTTTCGTGCTACCACTTGTCCCTGCCTCGGGTAAGGTATGGTTTAGTAAGTTGTTAACCCCTTTCCGTGCACACACCGTACAGAGGACTACGATGAGGGTTTCCAGGGCCCTGGACTAAACCCAGTCATCGGGTCAGGGAGCATGGGTGTTTCCGGTTGTAGCCGAGAGGGAGTGTACCCTTGTAATCCGCGCGTATGAATAGTGATCCCATGCTCATGGAGGTTGTAGCCTCTCCGACTTAGAGTTTTACTTAACTGTTGTTTTGGGTGACTCCTGGCAGCAGAAAAGTTAAGCTGGTGTGTGCTGGTTAGGTGTGTTTTCAACCCAAAGACCATAATGGGAATTAGTCAGTGTCACTAGACTGACTAAGGAAATCCTATACTTGCGGGTAAAGAGTACACCCTCTGCAGAGTCGTATCTATTCGAATAGCCGTGTCCGCGGTTAAGGACTACAGTCTGGGATTGGTCAAGTGTCGGTCTTAGAGTCGGTCTCCGGAGGAAATAATTTAATTTTGAGCATGGTGTATTATGCAGATTATTTCTTACTGCTATTGGTGATGTTAGGAATATTATGGATGATATGATTATATTTGTGAACTAACCCCCTGCTCTTATTTTACTTTCCAGAGTGTCTCAGGGGCTGGCTAGACTACCCCGGACACTCGCCTTTATTTCCAAGTCCTTTCTGTGGCGTCCCTCGAGTGTCAGGCGGTTTATCACGCCACTACTCTTGTGGACACCCGACTGGCATTTCTTTTCAAGTCCTTTCGTGGCGTCGCCTGAGTTCTCGGATGGTATCGTCCGATTTCTCTTTTAGACACCCGACTGGCATTTCTTTTCAAGACCGACCGTGGTGTCACTTGACACCCGATCGGCATTTCTTTTATATTTTATTGATGCTTATCTTCTGCACTAAATATTATTCATCATGCCATGTTTTAATTCCTGTCAGCATGCATTTAATATAAGTATATCATGAGCATGTGCATATAGTTTAATTCACCATATTATTGTTTTGCTGCAAATGTTATATCTTTTGTCCATGGTGTTTGCGAGTACATTCAAACGTACTCACAGGCTTGTCCCTGGCTATTTACTTGGCCAGGTTAGGGGTTCTACGAGGAGTACCACAGTGACGTCCGTGCGAAGCCTAGGAGTGCAGCCACGCTGGATAGGAGTTATCCGGGTCAGCTGTTCCTGATGGAATGGAGCCCCATCGATGTGGAAATCCGCAAGCCAATTTCTTCATCCACCACCGGAGTCATTATTGCATCAGTAGACCTTTATGGTCTTGTATCAAATTCTTGTAAATGCTTGGTAATCTGTAACAAGGATGTGTCAACCAGTAACAGTAATCCTGGGCTGGTGATGACACTAGGGGTTAATTTCTGGAATATTGTGTTCCCGAAATCCGGCCCCGACAGCCTTGGTATCAGAGCCAGGCTGACCATTGGCTAATCCTATCCTAGCCTGGTCACCATCCCTAGGTTTCCACACCATCCACATCTTTTTCCTGTCCACGGTCAAGTCTATCCCATCCACAGTGGCAACCGACATCTCTTGATAGCCGGTGCCCAACCTATCAGTCTATCCATAGGCCGTGTGCCTGTACCAACACCTGAGCTGTCCCATCCACAAGCGTGCGATGGAAGATTCGGCTGACTTATAAAGGAAGCCTTACCCCAAACTCAGCACATCACAGCCTCCTTCCCAGTTCAGTATCCAACCACCAAGATGACAGGCCCCCTCGTGCATAACGAGACCACCGCAGCCGAGCTTGAAGGCTTCGTAACCATCCTCGCAAATCTCACCCGTCGTGCTTTTAGCATCAACGAGCCACCGGAATATGTCGTGTACCAAGAGCACACGAGTAATTCCATCCATCACTTCTGGGCCACGGTGCACATCTACGGGAGGGGCACCACATCGGAGCGTCCCTACCGATTCACCGGGAGGACAACCTCCGACGAGCCTCAATCCATCCAACTTGCAGCCCGAGAGGCTATAGTTCAACTCCGGCACCTGTCGCCGAGGGTTAACTGCCGCCCTTTCTACTACTACCCTAGTCGTGAAGGCTATGGTAGCCCGACCCAGGTCGCCAACGGAGACCATGAGTCGGACCCTGCCCTGGTGCATCTGGTGCGCTACCTGAGAGCGCAAGAGGCACTATTCGATCAGGTCACTCTTGACCTGATTGAGACCCGCAGGACGCTTGCTCTCCTGACCCCAGCAAGGAGTGAAGCTGCACCCTCCACCGACGCCCCGATAGTGCTGCTTGGAAGGCCGGTTGAGCCCCCAAGCTCTGACCATGTCACCTACCCGGGCAATGCCTTTGCCTCACCCGGAAATCTCCGTCGTCTCTTGGAGGCCTACTCCAATGGGACGGTGACCTCGACACCCCGCGAAGGTCACCACCGCTACTCCAGCCCTGTAGCTCCCCATCCTACTCCGGCCAGCTCCGACGCGGAAGCACACGGAGACGACTCGGCATCCGCAAGACGCGCCAAGATAGATATCAACCAGATGGACTGAGTCCACCAGGATTGTTATCAAAGCCCTAGTGGCTCGGGTTTTTCTTTAGTTCCGCAGTAGCTGTTGTGTGGCGTAGTGAGTTTGTAGACCCCCTGTGTGTTACCCTGTTTGCATTTTTGCATATGAATGTTTTGTTTGTATGGTATGCTTTTTAATTCTTTCGCCCTTAACAAATCTCGAGGACGAGATTTTTCTTAAGGGGGTTAGAATTTGTAACACCCCAAAAATTTAACCTTGTTTTACTAATTAAAAATTTTGGCTAGAAATAAAATTTTTATTATATTAGGCTCTTTAATAATTTTTGGAGCCTTCTCTATACCTGTCCTTCAAAAATTTTCTCTTCTTATAGTAAATTTTTGGAAATAATTTGTGTGGGCTCTGGTTGTATCTTGGGGCATTTCATTATTTGTTTAATAACATTAGAAATTATTTTCATAATAAAATTTTGCCCTAGAAAATTCTTTTAATAGCTTTTGCAGTGTTTTAAATGCTTCTGTTGCACTACTTCTATTTTAAATATTTCTCTAAAAATTCCATCATAATTCTGGGAGGTCATGTGATGCCTATATGTCACATTGGTACAAAAACCCAACTTGGTGTTTTGCAAATTTTGAGTGAACCACCCTCTTTTTCATTTCTGTCCATCTTCTAGGTTTCTACTACAACCTCATTATTTCTTGCTCCAAAAATTCTGAGTCTTGGCCATCTTCTAGTTCCTCCTACCAAACCCTTAACTCCAGAAGATCAGCTCCTTTAGCATCTTTAAGACCCACCAAATATCCCTCTGAATATTCAGTCCAGAACTGAATTCCAGTACAACTTGCACTAGCAAGTATTTCTTTTCCCCAAAATAACTTCACCACCATCTCTACCCTCTAAAGAGACCTCCTCCTGCCAAATCCCAACCCCAACAAAGTTCCCTAGCTAGCTCTAACTTTCTGTCGAACACTTTGAGGGCATGACCAAATTTTGGCAAGGATTTTATCTTGCACTACACACTTGCCCTCCTGGCCATTTCAGCTTGTCCACAAGGCATACCATCTCTAGGAGCTTCAACCTGCTAATTATCAGCTTGAGTGGGTCACTGTAGGCCGCTCTGGCATTTCGTCGAACGCCTCAGAGGCATGTCCGGAGCACGAGCAGAGCGCAGTTATTGCAGCCGCTGGCATCGAGCTGCTGTCGCCACTCCACCACCTCCCCTGCTCGCCCGAGCCTCCCTCTGGATCAGGCCGACCACCACCTACCTCCCCGACATCCTTCCTTGGCCGTTTGCGCCGACCACCTCTGTCCACGCCATCCGGAGGCGCCGCCCGACGAGCCCGGCCTCGCCACGTCGCACCGACGTCAACGCCCTGGACGCGTGGCTCACCCCGAGCCAAACCAGACGCCCCGCCTTCACTGCGAGCAGCCACGCCCTCACCGAACCCCGCCGCCCTCACCAACCTCGCCACCGGCCTCGCCACCACCGCGTCTGCCATTTATGGACGCCGCGTCTGTCCGCCCGTGGACGGCGCCGTCCAAGGCTACCTGGCGCTTCCCGGGGCAGCCAGCTCGCCTGGGGAGTAACTGCGGCCAGGCCACGTCCTCGCCAACCCGCACCGGCCACCCAACGACCTCGCCGGCGCAGTAATGGCCATCGCCACCTCGGCTTGTCTCTGGAAGTCGCGGGCACGGCCGCTCCCGCCTATAAAAGGCCCCCTGAGGCCGCTGCACTCACCACGGCCACTCTTCCCAACCCCACATGCCTCCCCGAGCAGCTAGACAACCGGAGAAGGCATTCTTCTTCATCTCCGGCAGCTTCTGCCGCCGCCATTTCCTTGATGGTTCCGACGCCACCAGAGCTTCCCCCTCACCGTTTTCTTCACCACTCTACTCCTGGACAAACCACCGATCCATCCCCCTCGCCATTTCCACCGGAACGAGCTCAGGGGCAAAAGCCCTCTTCCACCCGAAGCTTCCCTCCGCCATGGTCAAAGCCCTGCTCAACCCCGAGCTCTCTGGCGACCCTATCTCCATCCCACGGACGCGGCCCACCCTCAGGAACACGCCGGTGTGGTCGGGGTCGCAAATGGAGGCCCCTGCCGCCGGGGATCACCGCCGGAGCCCCGCCCCTGTCTCTGTCAAGACGAACGCGGGAGAAGGGAGATGAACCCGACAAGTGGGGCCCTCTCGCCAGCGGCACAAGCCGGGGGCCCCGCTGTGTAAGTGGAGGCGGTTTCCTCTTGGAGCCGTTTTCCGCGCGAAGGAGGCGTATTCCGTGGAATACGCCATCGACGTCAGCACCCCTTCCCTCAGCCAGACAACTGGGCTCGGCCCAGTGGTGCCGCGGAGCTAAACAGCGCTCAGGGCGCGAATCTATCCTTTCTTTTTATCAATTCCAGCAGCTTTCTAATAATTCCATAATAGCCATATATACACTAAAATGGGTAGTTCAAATTTCTGTAGGTTTCTAAAATCTTGATCTGTTTATTTAATTTAAGTGAACATTTTACTATGCTTAGTTTCTGTTTAATGGATTTAAATATTGCTTTTAATCATGTTTTCCATCTTAGTAAATCCATAACTAATTCATATGAACTCTAAATGAATTAATTCTTTTTCTGTTATTCCTTAAATATCCTCTAGTTTATTTTAGTTTTTATTTCAAAAACTTTTGAAATACTTTTTAGTGCTGTTTTTGAATTATGTGGTAATTTAGATATTTTTTTGAAAATAGGACTTGAAGGAGAGATGTTTCCTTGCTAAGTAACCAGCACCTTTTCATAACTAAGGCAAGCATTTTGAACACTTGATGTGGCGTATGTTTTTCATGCTATAATATTTTAGGGCATGTTTGATACTTTGATAGGCTTGGCATATGA
>LR738712.1:310773095-310861404 GCA_902687465.1 Secale cereale | reverse complement strand
TTTCGTGCTACCACTTGTCCCTGCCTCGGGTAAGGTATGGTTTAGTAAGTTGTTAACCCCTTTCCGTGCACACACCGTACAGAGGACTACGATGAGGGTTTCCAGGGCCCTGGACTAAACCCAGTCATCGGGTCAGGGAGCATGGGTGTTTCCGGTTGTAGCCGAGAGGGAGTGTACCCTTGTAATCCGCGCGTATGAATAGTGATCCCATGCTCATGGAGGTTGTAGCCTCTCCGACTTAGAGTTTTACTTAACTGTTGTTTTGGGTGACTCCTGGCAGCAGAAAAGTTAAGCTGGTGTGTGCTGGTTAGGTGTGTTTTCAACCCAAAGACCATAATGGGAATTAGTCAGTGTCCCGATACTGATTAAAGAAATCCTATACTCGTGGGTAAAGAGTACACCCTCTGCAGAGTCGTATCTATTCGAATAGCCGTGTCCGCGGTTAAGGACTACAGTCTGGGTTGGTCAAGTGTCGGTCTTAGAGTCGGTCTCCGGAGGAAATAAATTTAATTTTGAGCATGGAATATTATGCAGATTAATTCTTGATGCTACTGGTGATGTTATGGATATTATGAATGATATGATTATATTTGTGAACTAACCCCCTGCTCTTATTTTACTTTCCAGAGTGTCTCAGGGAATGGCTAGACTATCCCGGACACTCGCCTTTATTTTCAAGTCCTTTCTGTGGCGTCCCTCGAGTGTCAGGCGGTTTATCACGCCACTACTCTTGTGGACACCCGACTGGCATTTCTTTTCAAGTCCTTTCGTGGCGTCGCCTGAGTTCTCGGATGGTATCGTCCGATTTCTCTTTTAGACACCCGACTGGCATTTCTTTTCAAGACCGACCGTGGTGTCACTTGACACCCGATCGGCATTTCTTTTATATTTTACTGGTGCTAATATTTATCTTCTGCACTAAGTATTATTCATCATGCCATGTTTTAATTCCTGTCAGCATGCATTTAATATAAGTATATCATGAGCATGTGCATATAGTTTAATTCACCATGACCATATTATTGTTTTGCTGCATTTGTTATATCTTGTGTCCATGATGTTTGCGAGTACATTCAAACGTACTCACAGGCTTGTCCCTGGCTATTTACTTGGCCAGGTTATAAGTTCTACGGGAAGAACCCACCTACGTCCGTGCGAAGCCTAGGAGTGCAGCCACGCAGGATAGGAGTTATCCGGGTCAGCTGTTCCTGTTGGAATGGAGTCCCATCGATGTTGAAGATCCTTAAGCCTTTTTCCTTCATCCACCACCGGAGTCATTGTTGCATCAGTAGACCTTAAAGGTCTTGTATCAAATTCTTGTAAATGCTTGGTAACCAGTAACAAGGATGTGTCCACCAGCAACAGCAATCCTGGGCTGGTGATGACACTAGGGGTTAATTTCTGGAATATTGCGTTCCCGAAATCCGGCCCCGACAGCCTTGGTATCAGAGCCAGGCTGACCATTGGCTAATCCCATCCTAGCCTGGTCACCATCCCTAGGTTTCCACACCATCCACATCTTTTTCCTGTCCACGGTCAAGTCTATCCCATCCACAGTGGCAACCGACATCTTTCGATAGCCGGTGCCCAACCTATCAGTCTATCCATAGGCCGTGTGCCTGTGCCAACACCTGAGTTTTCCCATCCACAAGCGTGCGATGGAAGACTCGGCTGACCTATAAAGGAAGCCTTACCCCAAACTCAACACATCACAGCCTCATTCCCAGTTCAGTATCCAACCACCAAGATGACAGGCCCCCTCGTGCATAACGAGACCACCGCAGCCGAGCTTGAAGGCTTCGTAACCATCCTCGCCAATCTCACCCGTCGTGCTTTTAGCATCAATGAGCCACCGGAATATGTCGTGTACCAAGAGCACACGAGTAATTCCATCCATCACTTCTGGGCCACGGTGCACATCTACGGGAGGGGCACCACATCGGAGCGTCCCTACCGATTCACCGGGAGGACAACCTCCGACGAGCCTCAATCCATCCAACTTGCAGCCCGAGAGGCTATAGTTCAACTCCGGCACCTGTCGCCGAGGGTTAACTGCCGCCCCTTCTACTACTACCCTAGTCGTGAAGGCTATGGTAGCCCGACCCAGATCGCCAACGGAGACCATGAGTCAGATCCTGCCCTGGTGCATCTGGTGCGCTACCTGAGAGCGCAAGAGGCACTGTTCGATCAGGTCACTCTTGATCTGATTGAGACCCGCAGGACGCTCGCTCTCCTGACCCCAGCAAGGAGTGAAGCTGCACCCTCCACCGACGCTCCGATAGTGCTGCTTGGAAGGCCGGTTGAGCCCCCAAGCTCTGACCATGTCACCTACCCGGGCAATGCTTTCGCCTCACCCGGAAATCTCCGTCGTCTCTTGGAGGCCTACTCCAATGGGACGGTGACCTCGACACCCCGCGAAGGTCACCACCGCTACTCCAGCCCTGTAGCTCCCCATCCTACTCCGGCCAGCTCCGACGCGGAAGCGCACGGAGACGACTCGGCATCCGCAAGACGCGCCAAGATAGATATCAACCAGGTGGAATGAGTCCACCAGAATTGTTATCAAGCCCTAGTGGCACGGTTTTTCCTTTAGATTCCGCAGTAGCTGGTGTGTGGCGTAGTGAGTTAGTAGATCCCTGGGTGTCACCATCTAATAGTATGTGTGATCAGCATGTATTGTTTGATGAGTGGTTGCAGAGTAAATTCTAGACGTGACCCCTAACCGACACGCACAGTAACTTGTCACTTTTCTTTTGGGGATTGAGGCCTGAGACTTTGACTCAGACAGCCCCGCGCCGGAGTCGGTGTCTCTGTCGTACCGGCACCATTTCATGTTCCATGACCCAGGCTCTCTATAAGAGGCCACACTCATTTTTTTCCACACCAGCAACCATCAGCATCAAGCACTGATTTTTCCATTCATCCACCCATGTCTCACCCCAGAGCTTATCTGAGGACCCCCGATGCAAGACCTGGTAGTTTTGTTATGTTATTGTGGGATTTTACCCGCAATACTCTTGGCTCCACCCATCCACCCCTGTATGAGCTGCTCAAATCGAGAATCACTCCTGATCTCTCGAAATACTGGGCAGCTGTACATATTCCACCAGCAGATTTAAACCAAGGCCCTCCCTATGTGATTTTCATCGGGAGATCCATGCCAACGCCAGGCATGGCCATTGAGTCTGCTGCGTATGAAGCAGTCACCCGTCTTCGATTTGCGGTGCCCTGTGCCAACGCAAGGGAATACTGCTATTTTCCAAGTCGCGCTGCTTTTGGAGCAGAAGCTACGTTCCGCTGTGGACGTGCGGAGAACGATCCAGCCCTGGTCTATCTCAGTCAATATGTGATGGCCCAGGAGCGTTTCACCCAGCAAATACTGGAGTATCTCCACTACCTTGCTGTTCTGAATCCCCGGATCGCCATTGGCGGACCCCTCTGCCAACTCAGGAGGGACACGTTCTTCGTTTGCTCCCTCCACTTCCTCCACTCCCTCCGGAAGAAGAAAGATGTGTTCCAGCATCGGGAAGCTTTCCGCTTGACCCCGTAGATCCCGCTTTCGGACCGTAAACGGTCGTGAATGTGTCTGCGTAGCATGTAGTGCTTGTTTGCATGTTGTGATCTTGTTTTGCTTGTATGTCAGGAATGTGTTACCCTGTTTGCATTTTTGCATATGAATGTTTTGTTTGTATGGTATGCTTTTTAATTCTTTCGCCCTTAACAAATCTCGAGGACGAGATTTTTCTTAAGGGGGTTAGAATTTGTAACACCCCAAAAATTTAACCTTGTTTTACTAATTAAAAATTTTGGCTAGAAATAAAATTTTGTATTATATTAGGCTCTTTAATAATTTTTGATCCTTCTCTATACCTGTCCTTCAAAAAAATTTCTCTTCATATAGTAAATTTTTGGAAATAATTTGTGTGGGCTCTGGTTGTATCTTGGGGCATTTCATTATTTGTTTAATAACATTAGAAATTATTTTCATAATAAAATTTTGCCCTAGAAAATTCTGTTAATAGCTTTTGCAGTGTTTTAAATGCTTCTGTTACACTACTTCTATTTTAAATATTTCTCTAAAAATTCCATCATAATTCTGGGAGGTCATGTGATGCCTATATGTCACATTGGTACAAAAACCCAACTTGGTGTTTTGCAATTTTTGAGTGAACCACCCTCTTTTTCATTTCTGTCCATCTTCTAGGTTTCTACTACAACCTCATTATTTCTTGCTCCAAAAATTCTGAGCCTTGGCCATCTTCTAGTTCCTCCTACCAAACCCTTAACTCCAGAAGATCAGATCCATTAGCATCTTTTAGACCCACCAAACACCCCTCTGAATATTCTGTCCAGAACTGAATTCCAGTACAACTTGCACTAGCAAGTATTTACTTTTCCCAAAATAACATCACCATCATCTCTATCATCTAAAGAGACCCCATCCTGCCAACTTTCACACCCAACACAACTTCCTACATAGCCCTATCATTTCATCAAACACCCTGTATGGAAGGAAATTGGCCTCTCTCTTAACTGCATTAGAGACTTGCACTTTTGGCCAGACCAGCATGTCCACGATCTCTCTCATGCCCTAAAACACCATCCTGCTAAGTTACAACATGTTCGAACGCCTGTAGATGCCATTGGCATTTCGTCGAACACCTCAGAGGCGTGTCCGGAGCACGAGCAGAGCGCAGTTATTGCACACGCTGGCATCAAGCTCCTGTCGCCACTCTACTGCCTCCCCTGTTCGCCCGAGCCTCCCTCTGGATCAGCTCGACCATCTTTTACTCCCCCGACATCCTCCCTTGGCCGTTTGCGCCGGCCACCACCATCCACGCCATCCGGAGGCGCCGCCCGACGAGCCCCGCCTCGCCACGTCGCACCGACGTCAACGCCCTGGACGCGTGGCTCACCCCCGAGCCAAACCAGACGCCCCGCCTTCACTGCGAGCAGCCACGCCCTCACCGGACCCCGCCGCCCTCACCAACCTCGCCACCGGCCTCGCCACCACCGCGTCTGCCATTTATGGACGCCGCGTCTGTCCGCCCGTGGACGGCGCCGTCCAAGGCTACCTGGCGCTTCCCGGGGCAGCCAGCTCGCCTGGGGAGTAACTGCGGCCAGGCCACGTCCTCGCCAACCCGCACCGGCCACCCAACGACCTCGCCGGCGCAGTAATGGCCATCGCCACCTCGGCTTGTCTCTGGAAGTCGCGGGCACGGCCGCTCCCGCCTATAAAAGGCCCCCTGAGGCCGCTGCACTCACCACGGCCACTCTTCCCAACCCCACATGCCTCCCCGAGCAGCTAGACAACCGGAGAAGGCATTCTTCTTCATCTCCGGCAGCTTCTGCCGCCGCCATTTCCTTGATGGTTCCGACGCCACCAGAGCTTCCCCCTCCCCGTTTTCTTCACCACTCTACTCCTGGACAAACCACCGATCCATCCCCCTCGCCATTTCCACCGGAACGAGCTCAGGGGCAAAAGCCCTCTTCCACCCGAAGCTTCCCTCCGCCATGGTCAAAGCCCTGCTCAACCCCGAGCTCTCTGGCGACCCTATCTCCATCCCACGGACGCGGCCCACCCTCAGGAACACGCCGGTGTGGTCGGGGTCGCAAATGGAGGCCCCTACCGCCGGGGATCACCGCCGGAGCCCCGCCCCTGTCTCTGTCAAGACGAACGCGGGAGAAGGGAGATGAACCCGACAAGTGGGGCCCTCTCGCCAGCGGCACAAGCCGGGGGCCCCGCTGTGTAAGTGGAGGCGGTTTCCTCTTGGAGCCGTTTTCCGCGCGAAGGAGGCGTATTCCGTGGAATACGCCATCGACGTCAGCACCCCTTCCCTCAGCCAGACAACTGGGCTCGGCCCAGTGGTGCCGCGGAGCTAAACAGCGCTCAGGGCGCGAATCTATCCTTTCTTTTTATCAATTCCAGCAGCTTTCTAATAATTCCATAATAGCCATATATACACTAAAATGGGTAGTTCAAATTTCTGTAGGTTTCTAAAATCTTGATCTGTTTATTTAATTTAAGTGAACATTTTACTATGCTTAGTTTCTGTTTAATGGATTTAAATATTGCTTTTAATCATGTTTTCCATCTTAGTAAATCCATAACTAATTCATATGAACTCTAAATGAATTAATTCTTTTTCTGTTATTCCTTAAATATCCTCTAGTTTATTTTAGTTTTTATTTCAAAAACTTTTGAAATACTTTTTAGTGCTGTTTTTGAATTATGTGGTAATTTAGATATTTTTTTGAAAATAGGACTTGAAGGAGAGATGTTTCCTTGCTAAGTAACCAGCACCTTTTCATAACTAAGGCAAGCATTTTGAACACTTGATGTGGCGTATGTTTTTCATGCTATAATATTTTAGGGCATGTTTGATACTTTGATAGGCTTGGCATATGAGTAGAAATATTGCATGCATACTTGGTCATAATTATACTTTCTCTTGCATGCATCCCCTTCAAATTTGCAGCATGCCTAAGTTTTGAAAATCCAGGAATGTGCTCCTGTTTTGGACGTGCCGATGGGCACGGGCCATATTTTTGACACGGTGGTGTCATGAGATATATGTGGAAGCAGGCAAGGGTTGTAGCCCTGTCCTGGTGAAACTGTTGAGAGAATAAGTTCTGTTGTGATAACCCTGCAGGAAACGTAAGCCTCCTGAGTCGACCATAGATCGAGTCTTGTTCCGGTAACCCCCATACTTCTTTCGTGCTACCACTTGTCCCTGCCTCGGGTAAGGTATGGTTTAGTAAGTTGTTAACCCCTTTCCGTGCACACACCGTACAGAGGACTACGATGAGGGTTTCCAGGGCCCTGGACTAAACCCAGTCATCGGGTCAGGGAGCATGGGTGTTTCCGGTTGTAGCCGAGAGGGAGTGTACCCTTGTAATCCGCGCGTATGAATAGTGATCCCATGCTCATGGAGGTTGTAGCCTCTCCGACTTAGAGTTTTACTTAACTGTTGTTTTGGGTGACTCCTGGCAGCAGAAAAGTTAAGCTGGTGTGTGCTGGTTAGGTGTGTTTTCAACCCAAAGACCATAATGGGAATTAGTCAGTGTCCCGATACTGATTAAAGAAATCCTATACTCGTGGGTAAAGAGTACACCCTCTGCAGAGTCGTATCTATTCGAATAGCCGTGTCCGCGGTTAAGGACTACAGTCTGGGTTGGTCAAGTGTCGGTCTTAGAGTCGGTCTCCGGAGGAAATAAATTTAATTTTGAGCATGGAATATTATGCAGATTAATTCTTGATGCTACTGGTGATGTTATGGATATTATGAATGATATGATTATATTTGTGAACTAACCCCCTGCTCTTATTTTACTTTCCAGAGTGTCTCAGGGAATGGCTAGATTATCCCGGACACTCGCCTTTATTTTCAAGTCCTTTCTGTGGCGTCCCTCGAGTGTCAGGCGGTTTATCACGCCACTACTCTTGTGGACACCCGACTGGCATTTCTTTTCAAGTCCTTTCGTGGCGTCGCCTGAGTTCTCGGATGGTATCGTCCGATTTCTCTTTTAGACACCCGACTGGCATTTCTTTTCAAGACCGACCGTGGTGTCACTTGACACCCGATCGGCATTTCTTTTATATTTTACTGGTGCTAATATTTATCTTCTGCACTAAGTATTATTCATCATGCCATGTTTTAATTCCTGTCAGCATGCATTTAATATAAGTATATCATGAGCATGTGCATATAGTTTAATTCACCATGACCATATTATTGTTTTGCTGCATTTGTTATATCTTGTGTCCATGACGTTTGCGAGTACATTCAAACGTACTCACAGGCTTGTCCCTGGCTATTTACTTGGCCAGGTTATAAGTTCTACGGGAAGAACCCACCTACGTCCGTGCGAAGCCTAGGAGTGCAGCCACGCAGGATAGGAGTTATCCGGGTCAGCTGTTCCTGTTGGAATGGAGTCCCATCGATGTTGAAGATCCTTAAGCCTTTTTCCTTCATCCACCACCGGAGTCATTGTTGCATCAGTAGACCTTAAAGGTCTTGTATCAAATTCTTGTAAATGCTTGGTAACCAGTAACAAGGATGTGTCCACCAGCAACAGCAATCCTGGGCTGGTGATGACACTAGGGGTTAATTTCTGGAATATTGCGTTCCCGAAATCCGGCCCCGACAAAATTTTGACACAGAAAGGACGTGAAGGAAAAAGAAGGAGAAGAAGCAGAGGTCGCTCCCGCTCAGTCGGAGTCTCCCAGTTCCTCCGGCTTCACCGAGCCACAGCGGCGCGGCAACCCCATCCCCTTGCCAGGACGAGCTCGGCGACGTGGTGGCTGGAGGAGCTGTTGCTGCCACAGAGGGGGACCCACGGCGCCCCACAGGACTGAGATCGTCTCCAGAGGAGGAGCTGCTCCTCTGGACGCCGTCCCCGTCGTCCTCTTCGTCATTGGTCTCGGGAAAGCACCCAAGGCACCTCCCTTCCTCCGAGAAGACCCTGACAAACAGTGTGGAGGCGCCATCGTACCTGAAGTGGAGCGCACACCTCCCCTGCAGCCCTCGCGCGCGAGCAAACGATTGCGAGCCGCACTGCAGGAACACATCGCCCGAGGGAGCCACATCAACTACCACCCAGGACGCACCACTCCAGCAACCGTCAGCCTGCAGCCAGACACCGCCGGGGCCTCCGGCTGGTAACACGTCGCTGAACGAGCGGGGAAGCCGGAGCCACGAGCCACCAGGCTTCTCCGCCCACACCACGAACTCCGACGACACGTCGAAGGAGTGGAGCTGCGGGCGTGGAGGACGCGCGACCGCCATGTGACGTCTCGCGCCTCCTCTCCCACCACGGCCACGACCACCTTCACCACGGGAGGACATACCGTGCCTCTCACCAACGGCCGCGACAAAACCTGGAAGCCCGCCCCCTCTTCTTCAGGATTCGCTGCGGAGCACAGAGGCATGCTTGCGGGGACGCCCGCGGCCCCTTTTCGACGGCAGCGGAGCCAAATCCTTCGGGACCTTCCCCTTCTCCGCGACGGACGGCTTTCTCGGTGGCGCCATGGAGATCTCGCAACAAGAGGGAGAGCGAGGAACAAGCAAGAAGGAAGACGGCGCTAGCTTGAAAACGGCTCGGGGGTTCCCGCCCCTAGTCCCATTTATAGGGCGGAGGAGCCCAACCGCCAGCCACTGGCGTCCCAGCCATAATGTCCCCATCGTCTGCGCCGAGGAGTTGTCAAGTCACACGATTACCTAAACTGTGTGGTGAGCAGAGTCGCCACGTCCCATCCAACCGTCACGCGCTGTCCAGGCCCGCAGCCTCTTAGGGCACACGGCGCTTCGTCCTCGACTAGAGCTTCGCCCCAAAGCCAACTCCGCGCGCACCTTGGGCCTGGGGCTACTGTCGGCGTCCTAGGAACCAAGGTATCCAGACTTGCCTGTCTGCGGGCCACCACGCGCTCCTACTACGGCCTGGTACGGCCCAGCTGATCGACCAGCTGCCCAAGACCCTCGCGAGGGGGCTAGGCCTCGCGAGGAGAACAACGTCAAGATCCCCTCGGGAGCGGCCTCGGCAAGGCGCTCCGGAGGGGCGGAGAATCCAATGCCACGCCTGCCTCAGGGGGAGGCAGTGACGTCAGCAGTGACGCACCGCGCCAGCGGGTGCCAGTGCCCGCCAGCAGCGTAGTTGCCGTTTCGGTGCAAAGGAGCCAGCGCAGGCGCAGGTTCCCGAGGAGCGGGACAAAGGTTTCCCCATTGGTGCAACAGGACCGAATACCGCAAGGACGGCAGGGAGGATGTCACCACCGAGCCCACCACCGCGTCACCGCCTGATTGTTTTGCAGACGAACACTGCTTTTGTCAGGGGTAGGAACGTCCTTGTGTTCCCGCTCAAAAATGGCTGTTGTTGGATCCCTTCCCTCCTAAACATTTCCGGGGAAGAGGACGCTGGCCGCCTATATAAGTAGCTAGGATCCCCGCTATGAGGGGAGAGAGGCAGACCCACAAACTCTGCCACCACGCAAAGGAGCAAGAACACTTGCCTCCGGACCCTCTTGAGCTCACCTCCTGAGCTCAGGAACCACTGTACTAGTTCATATTCCAGCCCTCCTGAGGCCAATCCACCAAAGCAGGAAGTAGGGTTTTACACCACACGGTGGCCTGAACCTGGGTAAACTCTTGCGTGCTTCATCAGTTGTTTGCTTGAATTTCTTCACTGGGCGAGGGCGAGACGCTAGGTAGACGTGAGTGGGATAGATCTTCGTTCACGCCCCTATTTTCGAACTTCTTGGGTTTTGCGGATCCCGAAATCCGACATTTGATGCGCCAGGTAGGGGGCGTGTCGAAATCTCGCCTCTCCGACGACCTCGCGTCCCCTCTCCTGTTCTGTGCCGCCACGTTGACTGCAGCCCGCCACATCCGCGTGGGGGCTCGCACTCTCCCCGTCGATCGAGTGGCGTCAGCGGACCGTGCCACCAATGGGCGCTCCGCCTCATTCCCCGACGACGTTCTCACCGGCCGGGCCACCGAAGAGCGGCCTGCTCCGCCACTCCCACTCCCCGTGGCCACGCCGGTGAAGCTCTTAATGGCACGATGGCTACCCCGGCACTGGCCACCCATGGGAGAGCTCGGCGCTCGGACGGCCCGCGGTGGCGGGCTGTGGAGCATTGCCGGCGGGGAGCTGCCCTACCGCGGGATCGCCTGCATCCTCAGTGGGTCCCAAGCGCCGGCGTCGGCTCGACACGTCAAATCGAACTTTTGGCAGGTCGGGGCCGCTGCCCAGCCGTAGGAGGTCTCGCAGGCACAGAGTGCACAGGGGCACACCATCACCTTCGACCCTAGCGACCTCGCCACAGAAGCGGGCGACGCGAGCGTTCTCCCCACGGTGTGCACACCCACCATCTGCGGGGTGGCCGTGATGAGGACCCTCATCGACGGCGCCGCCGGGCTCAACATCCTCTCCCCCGAGACCTTCGGTCATCTGCCTGTGTCCTACTGGCAGCTCTTCCCCACCAAGCCCTTTTCAAGGGTTGCAGGCTCGGCCGTTCCGCTCGGCCAGATCCGCCTCCCGGTCACCTTCGGCACACCGGCTAACTACCGGAGTTAGCTCATCGACTTCGACATTGCGCCCATCCACCTGCCCTACAACGCCGTCCTCGGCTTCCCAGCCTTGGCGAAGTTCATGTCGGCGACTCACCCGGGCTACAACACCGTCAAGATACCCGGGAGCAACGGCTTCATCACCGTTAAAGGGGGCCCCAAGGCCGCCCTTCAGGTCCTCGGACGTGCTTATAGAGGTGCTATCACATATCACCCAGGGACAAAGGGGGCTCCGGAGGCGCCGGAGGCCGGGCCTACCAAAAAGAAGCATCTCTTCTCTCAAGACCCCGCCGAGACGAAGCAGGTGCCCGCTGATGAAGAAGGCTCAGGAGCCACCTTCACCATCGGCACGGGCATGGATCTTGAGCAAGAGGCAACGCCGGTCAGCTTCCTCAGGGCCAACGAGGACGTGTTCGCCTGGAAAGACGCAGACTTGGTCGGGGTGCCTAGGCACGTCATCGAGCATCACCTCACGTGTGCCCCAATGCGCGCCCTATCAAGCAAAAAGCGCGTATACAAGCCCCGGAGAAGGAAGCCTTCATCGTTCAGGAGGTAAGGAAGCTATAGGAAGAAGGTGTTGCACGGGAAGTACGGCAATTGGAATGGCTGGCCAACCCCGTCATAGTCCCGAAGAAAGGAGGCAAGGAGCGCATGTGCGTGGACTTCACGAGCCTCAACAAGTTCTGCCCTCAGGACCCATTCCCTCTTCCACGCATCGACCAAATCATGGATTCAATGGCTGAGTGTGACCTGCTCTGCTTCCTCAACGCCTTCGCGGGCTACCACCAAATCAAGATGGCGGTGGAAGACGTGGAGAAGACAGCGTTCCTAACCCCATGTGGGGACTACTGATACACTTGCATGCCTTTTTGGCTGAGGAATGCGAGCGCCACCTTCCAGCGCCTGATGCACATCACCCTCAGCCCTTAGCCCGGGAGTAATGTGGAGGCCTACATCGATGACACCATGGTTAAAACCAGGGAGGCCAGGACTCTCGTCCAGGACCTAGAAGAAACGTTCGCCAACCTGCGCAAGGTGAAGCTTTGCCTCAACCCGGAGAAGTGCGTGTTCGGTGTACCCTCTGGCAAGTTGCTAGAGTTCCTGGTTTCGCACCGGGGCATTGAAGCTATTCCGGAGAAGATCATCGCCATCGAAAGAATGAAGCAGCCTACAAACCTGAAGGAGATCCATAAGCTCGCGGGGTGTGTAACGTCCCTAGGGCGCTTCATCTCTACGCTTGGGGAACGCGCCCTCCCATTCTTCAAGCTCTTGAAGAAGAAGGGGCCCTTTGAGTGGACTCCGGAGGCTGATGCCGCCTTCCGGGACCTCAAGGAATACCTCACTAGCTCGCCGGTTATGGTAGCGTCGCGACCCCTGGAGCCCATGACTCTCTACCTCGCCGCAACGCCTCACTCCGCCAGCGCGGCACTAGTCGTGGAGCGCGAGGAAAGGCCCCGGAGCCCAAGGCCACCGGGCGGCTCGGCATCTTCAGGGCTTGCGCCGCCCCCTGACGCGGCCCTAGAGGTAGATTCGACCACAGGAACGGATGGCCCCGCCACTCAGCAAGAGGCACCCATGGTTCCTGAAGCGCCCATGGACCCTGCTGCGCCGACCCTCGTGGAGCACCCGGTGTACTTCGTCAGCATCGTACTGCGCAGCGCGCGCTCGCGCTACCCGATGCCTCAGAAGCTGCTCTTGGCGCTCCTCGTCGCCTCCAGGAAACTGTGACACTACTTCCAAGGGCATCCTATCAAGGTTGTTTCGTCATATCCTCTCGAGAAGGTACTGTGGGGCCCGAATGTCGTCGGGAGGGTCGCCGAGTGGAACATCGAGCTTCAAGCATTCCAGTTGTGGTTCAGCACCACGCGAGTGATGAAGGGAGCAGCTCCGGCAGACTTTGTGGCGGAGTGGACTGACGCGCCGGAGCAGGGGGGGCTAGCAAGGACCACTAGCTAGCCCCCGGCAATGAAGCCCCAGATGGATGGGTGGTATACTTCGACGGCGCCTTCTCACGCCTTGGTGCGGGGGCTGGCGCCGTGTTAGTATCTCCCACTCAGGATAAGTTGTACTACGCTGTGCAGCTTTGCTTCCAGCAAGGCGAGAAGGTCTCCAACAACATTGCAGAGTACGAGGGCCTAATTGCTGGGCTCAAGGCCGCCGCTGCGCTGGCGGTCAAGCGTCTCACCATCAGTGGTGATTCGCAACTCCTCGTCGACTTCTCCAACAAGAAATACAAGCCCAAGGACGAGCACATGGAGGCATATCTGGAGGAGGTGCGCAAGATGGAGAAGCGATTCCAAGGGCTGGAGGTGCAGCACGTACCGAGAGGCACCAATAAGGAAGCGGATGACATCACCAAACGAGCCTCCAAGCGAGGGCCTCAGAGGCGGGCGTCTTCGAGGAGCGACGACTCAAGCCATCGGCAGCACCGCCAGCCCATGAACCAGCATCCCCTCATCAGGGGTTACCTGCGGCGCCTCCGGACGGCACCCCGCCCTGCGGACCACCCTTCGGTGCCTTCCTGCTGCTCGCTGCGGAGCCTGAGGAGGGTTGCTGGACCCAAGAACTCAAGATGTACCTGCAACACGACACACTGCCGGACAAGGAAGAAGACGCAGAGTGCGTGGTCCGACAGGCCTCAGCTTACAGCATCCAGGACGGTGAACTCTACAAGAGGCGCCCCAACGACGTTTCGCTAAAATACATCTCGAGGAAGCAAGGGCGCGAGCTGTTGGCTGGCATTCATGGTGGGGACTGCAGTCATCACTCTTCATCCCGCGCCTACGTAGGCAAGGCCTTCCGCAGCGGCTTCTACTGGCCCACGACGCTCAACGACGCCACGGAGCTTGTGCGGGCTTGTGAGGCGTGCCAGTTTCACGCCAAGCAGATCCACCAATCGATGCAGGACCTCCAGACGATCCCGCTCTCCTGGCCCTTCGCGGTCTGGGGATTTGACATCCCGGGTCCATTTCCCCGGGCAGCGGGGGGCTACCGCTTCCTGTACGTCGCCATCGACAAATTCACCAAGTGGGCATAGGTGGAGCCTGTTCGCGGGATCCCAGCCGGGTCGACTGTCAAGTTCATCCAGGGCCTCATGAGGCGATTCGGGGTCCCCCGCCGCATCATCATGGATAACGGTTCGCAGTTCACAAGCAATCTCTTAAGGTCATATTGTGCTAACCTTGGAACACAGATCTGCTACGCTTCGGTGGCTCACCCCAGGAGCAACGGTCAGGCCGAGCGCACCAACGCGGAAGTCTTGCGTGGCCTCAACACGCGCAACTTTAAGAAGAAGCTTGAGGCTTGCGGGAGGGGCTGGATCAACAAGCTCCAGTCCGTGCTATGGTCAATCCGAACCACCGCCACCAAACCCATGGGAGAAACTCCTTTCTTTCTCATGTATGGGGCGGAGGCGGTCCTCCCTCACGAGGTCAAGCATCGCTCCCCACGGGTCTTGGTCTTCAATGAGGAATGCTAGGATGCCGCCTGGCGGATGGACCTCGTGCTCGGCGAGGAGGGCCGCCGCCAAGCTGCCCGTAGGGCGACACGTTATCAGCAGGCACTGCGGCGGTACCACTACAGCGGCATCCGCGGAAGAATACTTGAAGTTGGTGACTTGGTCCTGAGGCAGGTCCTCCCCCGGGAGGGGTTACACAAGCTCTCGCCCATGTGGGAGTGCCCGTTCAGAATCGCCCTTGTCTCTAGGCCCGGTGTTGTGCGCCTGGAGACGCAGGATGGGATACCTATCCAGAATTCCTGGAACATCGAACACCTCGGGAGGTTCTATCTGTAATCAATGCTCCATGCCCATAAAGATCTCCGCCCATGATACTCTCACGTAATAACGAGTTGGGGCTGTACACGCCTCGGAGTCTCCTGTGTGTTGCCTACGGGCCCTCAGACGAGGCTCCCACCCACGCCCCAGTGGCAATCCTTAGCTCCGCTCTTGGAAGAAGATGTAGTGTAGGGGTCGGACCGACCTTTTTCCTTTTTAGGCTTGGTGTTTGGTTGTCAGCCTTTTCTACCTCCTTGGCTATCAGCCCTTCCTCTACCCCGTGCTATGAAGTTCTCGTGTTTCTCGCACTACTTGCATTTGGTTGAAAGTCTTGTTTGGGATCTTTCTCGTCGGTTTTAAGTTCAGTTTGTTGAGTAGGGCCGCGCCACTAGCTCTTCTTCGTGTGCCTCCCGCGTGGGGGCTGGGGCATGGTCGGTCACCTGCCCTCGTCTGCCACGGCCTTGTGACCTCGCCTAGCCAAGCCTGCTCAGGCTCTGGCGCCGGGCTTCTCAGTCCATGCAATCTATCCTACCGAGTCGGCTTAGGCTTTGGTGCTTTAACCCGTGCTCGGAGCCCTCATTAGCTCTAAGCGGCTCACCCATGCTCGGGGGCTGCACGAGCTCTCAAGTTTCGGCCGTCCTGGCGACCCGATGGAACTCATGATGCTAAGGAGTCAGGAGCACTCCGCCTCATGCCGTCATGATGCATAAAAGCTAAGTAATCTCACCAAGGCAAAAAATAACAGGACAGCAAGTTCTCACTTCATACATATATCATAGTCCATTACACGCCTTCCCGAGGTAACTTGAAATTTTGAGAGAGAAATGACACGAAGGAAAAAGAAGGAGAAGAAGTAGAGGCCGCTCCCACTCAGTCGTAGTCTCCCAGTTCCTCCGGCTTCACCGAGCCACAGCGGCGCGGCAACCCCCTCCCCTCGCCAGGACGAGCTCGGCGATGTGGTGGCTCGTCGCGAACGCCACTGCTGGAGGGCTGCTGCTGCCACAGAGGGGGGGACCCGCGGCGCCCCCCCAGGACTGAGATTGTCTCCGGAGGAGGAGCTGCTCCTCTGGACACCGTCCCCGTCGTCCTCTTCGTCAGCGGCCTCAGGACAGCACCCAAGGCGCCTCCCTTCCTTCGAGAAGACCCTGACAAACAGTGTGGAGGCGCCATCGTACCTGAAGTGGAGCACACACCTCCCCTGCACCCAGCGTGCGCGAGCAAACGGTTGCCAGCCGCGCTCCAAGAACACATCGCTCGAGGGAGCTAAATCAACCTCCACCCAGGACGGACCACTGCAGCAACCGTCAGCCTACAGCCAGACATCGCCGGGTCTTCGGCTGGTAACACGTCGCCGAACGAGAGGGGAAGCCGGAGCCACGAGCCACCAGGATTCTCCGCCCACACCATGAACTCCGACGACGCGTCGAAGGAGTGGAGCTGCGGGCGCGGAGGACGCGTGACCGCCATGCACCGTCGCGCGCCTCCTGTCCCTCAACGGCCACGACCACCTTCACCACGGGAGGACGTACCGCACCTCGCACCAGTAGCCACGGCGGAACTTGGAAGGCCATGCCCGCTTTCCTGAGGAATCGTTGCGGGCGCAGCGGCATGCTTGCGGGGACGCCCGCGGTCCCTCTTCGGCAGTAGCGGGGCCAGATCCTTAAAGGCCTTCCCCTTCTCCGTGGCGGACGGCTTCCTCGACAGCGCCAGGGAGATCTCACAGCAAGAGGGAGAGCGAGGAACAAGCAAGGAGGAAGACGACGCTGGTTTGAAAACGGCTTGGGGCTCCCCCTAGTCCCATTTATAGGGCAGAGGAGCCCAACCGCTAGCCACTGGCGTCACAGCCATGACTGCCCCATCGCCTGCGACGAGGAGTTGTGAAGTCACACGATTACCAAGACTACGTGGGGAGCGGAGCTTCGTCCTCGACTAAGGCTTCGCCTCAAAGCCAACTCCGTGTGCACCTTGGGCCTGGGGCCTACTATTGGCGTCCTAGGAACCAGGGTACCTAGACTTGCATGTCTGTGGGCCGCGACGTGCTCCTACTATGGCCTGGTATGGCCCAGCTGATCGACCAGCTGCCCAAGACCCTCACGAGGGGGCTAGGCCTCGCGAGGAGAACAACGTCAAAACCCCCTCAAGAGCGGCCTCGGCAAGGCATTTCGGAGGGGCGGAGAATCCAAGGACATGCCTGCCTCAGGAGGAGGCAGTGACGTCAGCAGTGACGCGCCGCGCCAGGGGGAGCCAACGCCCGCCAGTGGTGCAGTCACCGTTTCGGTGCGAAGGAGGTAGCGCAGGCGCAGGTTCCCGTGGAGCGGGACAAAGGTTTCCCCATTGGTGCAACAGGACCGAAAACCGCAAGGACGGCAGGGAGGATGTCACCACCGAGCCCACCACCGCGTCAACGCCTGATCGTTTTGCAGGCGAACACTACTTTTGTCAGGGGTAGGAACGTCCTTGTGTTCCCGCTCAAAAATGGCCGTTGTTGGATCCCTTCGCTCCTAAACATTTCGGGGGAAGAGGACCCTCGCTGCCTATATAAGTAGCTAGGATCCCCACTATGAGGGGAGAGAGGCAGATCCACAAACTCTGCCACCACGCAAAGGAGCAAGAACACTTGCCTTCTGACCCTCCTGAGCTCACCTCCTGAGCTCAGGAACCATTGTACTAGTTCATATTCCAGCCCTCCTAAGGCCAATCCACCAAAGCAGGAAGTAGGGTTTTACACCGCACGGTGGCCCGAACCTAGGTAATCTCTTGCATGCTTCGTCTGTTGTTTGCTTGAATCTCTTCACTGGCAGAGGGCGAGACGCTAGGTAGACGTGAGTGGGAGAGATCTTCGTTCACGCCCCTGTGTTCAAACTTCTTGGGTTTCGCGGAGCCCAAAATCCGACATAGCGGGCCCCTTTAGTCAGGTGAGAGGAAGGATGAGAGGGAGACAGAGGATGGCGCGGCGTCGCCGGAGCTTAAGCCGGCGAGGAGAGCTTCTTGGCCAAGACTAAAGGGAGGGATCGAAAGACGAGACGGAGGCGCACCTGCCCGTACCCATAGAATAGATAGGGATGGTCGAACGACGTCAGAATCGGCCTATCTAGCGGAGACAAAGAACAGAGGTTGCCGGAGATAAAGACGACGGCGACTAGAGGCGGCACTAGGGGCTCTAACCGGGCGGAACGGCACCACCGGGGCATGGAGGAGGCCCTGGAAGGATGGCCCGAGCCTGGGAGGGGCTGGATCTGCGGAGACTACCCGAGGGGATCGCCGGCGAGCTCGAGCTCGGGGTTGGCGGCCCGCGGCTTGCCCGGCCGAGCTACGACTTTCTACGTTATTGTGGAGAGTGTGGGAGGAGAGGATGGTGCTCGAGGAGGCTGGGGAGGGCTCTATTTATAGCCGAGCGTCAAGGGGTGATCGGGCTCCGCCAGTGGACACCTAGACACGGTGCCCGTCGACGAACGGCGTTAGTGGGTGAGGGAAAAGGCGACGCAGCTCACGCGGGAACTATGGGCGAGCGGGGACGAGCAAAGGAACGCGAGGGTGGTGACGAGCACAGTGCGCAACGCACTGTTGCATTGGCCGGACCGTGCCCGTGCTCGCTGCGGCGAGCTCCGGCGTCGGCGAGTGCCAGGCGTGAGTTAAGAGAGCTAGGACGAAGATGGTGGCGAGGTTTGGCAAGCCGCGGCAGTCGGGGAAGCGAGCACGCGCGCAACAGAGCGCTCGGCGGCACTCAGAGCGAGGCGACAAGTAGGTTGGCATTGAGTACACGCGTGGTCACCACGTGAACTCTGACCTCAGCCGACCTAAGCACAAACATCATGTGTGGCATGTAGTTCGTTGTAGTTTTAGTGTTTACCACACTTGGGTTTGGTCGTAGGCGCATTAAGATGGATTTCAACTACATGGTAAGTTTCTGGAAAGTAACTTTGGGAGCTTACTGTGGTCAAACTATTAGGAGTTGGGAGCTGGGCTTTGAAGGTTAGCAATCATCTACTAAGGCGAAGATGCACAAGAAATTTCAGCCACAATGGAGCAACTAAAATGATAGTTGCGGTAGAAACTACCATTTCTGTCCAGAACAGAAAATATTTTCTGTAGCAAAAATATTCCAAAAAGTGATGAAATATTTTTGCTCAGAAAGATGCCCTAGGGTTCAAGGAATATTTGTGAATTTTCTCCAATTTTTGTGGGCAAGAAAAATTGGGGTTTCTTTGGCGCACATTGGGCTAGCTAGGGTTTAAGAGAGGGAAATGAATATTTTTCATCCAAGAAAAATATTCCAAATATTATTTTGGGGTGAACCAGAGAGGAAGTGATGGTGAGAGAGGAAAATGAAGCACTTGGGTGAAAGTAAAGGGGTACCCAAGTGTTTAAGTCCACATGAAAAGATTCAAAACTCCAAATTTCAAAATCAAACCAACTGAACATCAGGCAAAGAGAGGAGGGCAAAAACCAGACTATCAAAGGTTACGTGGGGAAGTGAAGGCGCCCACCTCTCATTAGGCGCCATGCATCGACCAAGCCACAGGCGGTCGGGGCCCGCAGTGCTTCGCCCTTGCCCTTTGGCTTTGCCTCGAAGCGAAGTCCGAGCGCACCTTGGGCCCGGGGGCTACTGTCGGTGTTCTAGGAACTAGGGTACCCAGACTTGCCTGCCTACGGCCCATGGAATGTCCCCTTCACCAGCCTGGTATCGCCCATCTTCAACATTGACACACTAGACCCTCGCGAGGGGCCAATCCTCGCGAGACGGACGACACCAAGGCCTGCAGAAGGATCAGCCTCTCTAGGTTGGCTCCTAAGTAGCCGAGATCTCTATGCAGGCCTCCACCTCATGAGGTTCAGATGATGCAAGCCATGGCGACCAAGGCCAGGCGGGCGCGAGCAGGCGCAGTGCAGCAAGTTTCCTCTTTGGTGCTAAAGAAGCAAGCGCAGGCACGGAGTCCCGAGTAATCAGCCAAAGGTTTCCATTTCCATGCAACAAGACAAAGATTGTCAGGACGACCGGACAAAGGTCATCACCGAGCCCACCATTGCATCGCAACCAGAAGCTTTGCAGGCAATCCCTTCCCGCCTTCATTTTGGGAAAAGGACCAAGGCCACTATAAATATAGCCTAGCCACCAACATAGCAGGGGACGGATCATTCAGACCACCCTCACCACCACACAAGCAAGAACACACCTCGTGAGGTTGTTGCAACACTGTACTTGTTCATCCTCAGCCCACCTCGAGGCAATCCACCACAAACCAGGAGTAGGGTATTACACCACGAGGTGGCCTGAACCTAGGTAAACTGCCTTGTCCCATTTCCTTAATGTTCATCGAGCTAGGCCGTGAGATCGACGAGTAGGCAGACACGGGAAGTTGAGTTCTTCGCACGCACCATAGCGTTCAAATCTATCAAGAGTCTGCGGAGCGCTGAATCTAACAATGACCTTCGTCCTGGCGATCCTTATTTTTTTGCATGGATATGGAAACCTTTGGTTGATTCCTCGGGATTCTTGCCTCTGCTTGCCTCTTTAGCACCGAAGATGAAACCTACTGTATTGCGCCCACTGGCACCTGCCTGGACTCGGTCGTCATGGCTTGCGTCATCTGAACCTCACGTTGTGGGGGCTTGCATAGAAACCTCCGCTCTTCAGGAGCCAGCGTAGGGAGGCCGCTCCCTCCGGAGGTCTTGTCGTCAACCGCCTCGTGAGGCTTGGCCCCTATTGAGGGTCTTGCATGTTGATGTTGCAGATGGGCCGTACAAGGTCGGTGATGGAGCCACGCCGTGGGCCGCAGGCAGGCATGTCTGGGTACCCTGGTTCCCAGAACGCAGACATCGGTTACATTCGACGTGCATGCATGCTTCGCACAAAGATGCGCCGGAAGGTTTCCTGACCTGTTTCTTTGCTGAATAACAAAAGAAGAGAAATTATTACTGATCAGCTCTCGTATTTCCAGTAGTATAGGAGCCAGAATTAAGGGAGTATTGTGGCGACTATTCCAGAGCATCACCAACTCCATGTGATCAACTTCCATTATCACATGTGAGAACCCTCTCGAATAGAGGAAAATGTGTTGAAGATTGCTTGATCACAAATTAAAATAAAATAAGAGTGCAGACGCTCCACCATTTTGTTCCTTGTAGTAGTACCTATAGTACCTTGCGCTTGGCTCTTCGCATCTTCGGGAAGTCGAACAATGATGGTACTACAGTGTATGCTTCTGGCAATCTGACAATGAAACTGTTGCACGTCGACCGCCTGAGCGAGGGAGAGCTTGCATTAGTAAAAAGCTTGTCCTTGTCCAGCAAGCTTCTCCTCGTTCGGCGAGTTGACGGGACAAAACAAAGTAATGCTAGTTCATATTGTCTCCTTTTCTTGTTAATATGGCTTAATTTGAAACGAGATTAGTACAGTTGCGGTCACTGTATATTTGTAAAATCATAGTCATTGGACTTCATAATGCACTCATTGCAGTCAATATAATATGTTTTCCGGTGTTTATACTATCACGAGCTCACCCTAGCTGAGTATGTGTGTGCATGCACGTGTTGGTTCAACACTTGATCGTGAGCGTGTGTGTTCCGTCGTGTGCTCGGGCATGCATGCATTAGGGCGCCGCACACATTTTTGTGTGTGTTTGTATGTGTGACTGTTGCATGCGTGCACGAGGTTGTAGTCCCTCACATTCACATGTTCATATTTCAAAGTTTTGTCAAAATGTTTCATGCAAGGTATGCCCTTTCATTGTTCAAGCATGCATTGTTGCCGATATTAATACTCTGCAATGCTATCATGTCATGCGGGACATCCAGCATCTGGGTTCACGTCTCATGCAAGAAAATAGAGACAAGTACAAGTGAGAATTGGAAACGGCCATACACGTAGGGGAGTACGTGCAGGGGCCGCGGTAATATGACTAAATGAGCAGGCAAATCACACAGTAAGTTGGTCAGACAAAGCAACCATCATTTCACTCTTTGATTCAATGACACGTACGCAATATAAAAAAGGTTTTTATGGAGAGAAAAGGAAAACCGGTCCTCCATATATACACTACTAGAATCCTAAGCTACAAGCCTACTTGCTTGGGCTGCTCTCTTCACACTCTCTCGCATAGAACGACGGTGGCCACACCACTGGTCACATAACCGGCCTGCTCCCGCCGCCGGAGGAAGGGGAGGAATGTTCTTGATACGTCCATTTTGCATCATGCTTTTATATCATTATTTATTGCATTATGGGATGGTATTACACATTATGGCCCAATACTTATGCCTTTTCTCTCTTGTTTTACAAGGTTTACATGAAGAGGGAGAATGCTAGTAGATGGAATTCTGGACTAGATAACGAGCAAATATTAGAAACCTATTCTGCACAACTCCAAAAGTCCTGAAACTTCACGGGGAGCCATTTTGGAAAATATAAAAAATATAGGGAGAAGAAAATACCAGAGGGGGCCGCCTGCCATCCACAAGGGTGGGGTAGGGTGTGGGCGCGCCCCCTGCCTTGTGTGCCACCTAGCAGCCCCCGATGCCCATCTTCTGCTATTTGATGTGTTTTGACCTGGAAAAATTCATAAGGAGGCTTTCGGGACGAAGCGCCCCCGTCTCGAGGCGGAACCTGGGCAAACCAATCTAGGGCTCCGGCGAAGCTCTTCTACCGGGGAAACTTCCCTCTGGGAGTGGGAAATCCAAGCCATCGTCATCACCGATGACCCTCTCATCAAGAGGGGGTCAATGTGCATCAACATCTTCACCAGAAACATCTCCCCTCAAACCCTAGTTCACCTCTTGTATCCGATCTTTGTCTTAAAACCTCAGATTGGTACTTGTGGGTTGCTAGTAGTGTTAATTACTCCTTGTAGTTGATGCTAGTTGGTTTATTCGGTGGAAGATCATATGTTCATATCCTTAATGCTATTCAATACCCCTCTGATTATGAACATGAATATGCTTTGTGAGTAGTTATGTTTGTTCCTAAGGACATGTGACAAGTCTTGTTATAAGTAATCATCTGAATTTAGTATTCATCCGATATTTTGATGAGATGTATGTTGTCTTTCCTCTAGTGGTGTTATGTGAACGTCGACTACATGACACTTCACCATTATTTGAGCCTAGGGGAAGGCATTGGGAAGTAATACGTATATGATGGGTTGCTAGAGTGACAGAATCTTAAACCCTAGTTTATGCGTTGCTTCGTAAGGAGCTGATTTGGATCCATATGTTTCACACTATGGTTAGATTTATTTTAATTCTTATTTCGTAGTTGTGAATGCTTGTGAGAGGGGTTAATCATAAGTTGGAGGCTTTTCCAAGGAAGGGCAGCACCCAAGCACCGGTCCACCCACATATCATATTATCAAAGTAACGAACATGAATCATATGAGCATGATGAACACTTACTTGACAACAATTCCCATGTGTCCTCGGGACCACTTTGCTTCATATAAGAGTTCGTCCAGGCTTGTCCTTTGCTACAAAAAGGATTGGGTCACCTTGTTGCACCTTAGTTACACTTGTTACTTGTTACCCGTTATGAATTATCTTATCACACAACTATCTATTATCGATAATTTCAGTGCTTGCAGAGAATACCTTGCTGAAAACCGCTTGTCATTACTTTCTGCTCCTCGTTGGGTTCGACACTCTTACTTATCGAAAGGACTACGATAGATCCCCTATACTTGTGGCTCATCAAGACTCCTTTCTGGCTCCATTGCCGAGAAGGGAAGCGCCTTTGGTGAGTGGAATTTGGTAAGGAAACATTTATATAGTGTGCTTAAATTTACTGTCACTTGTTACTTTGGAACATAATCCTTTGAGGGGTTTGTTCGGGGTATCTTCACCCCGACCGAAAGAACAAAGAGTTGCTCCTCAACATACTTCACCTACTGAAAATAATTATTATGAAATTCCTTCAGGTATGATAGAGAAATTGCTAGCTAATCCTTATGCAGGAGATGGAACATTACATCCTGATATGCACCTAATCTATGTGGATGAAGTTTGTGGATTATTGAAACTTGCAAGTTTTCCTGAGGATGATGTCAATAAGAAGTTATTCCCTTTATCTTCTAAGGGAAAGACATTGACATGGTATAGGTTATGTGATGCTATAGGATCATGGATTGACATGGTATAGGTTATGTGATGATATAGGATCATGGATCTACAACCGACTGCAATTGGAATTTCATCAGAAGTTTTATCCTATGCATGTGGTTCATCGTGATCAGAATTATATATATAGTTTTCGCCTCGTGAAGGAGAAAGTATCGCTCAAGCTTGGGGGAGGCTTAAGTCAATGTTATATTCACGACCCAATCATGAGCTCTCGAGAGAAATTATTAATCTAAAATTTTTATGCTCGGCTTTCTCATAATGAACGATCCATGCTCGACACTTCTTGTACTGATTCTTTTATGAAGAAGACTATTGAATTCAAATGGGATTTATTGGAAAGAATTAACCGCAACTCTAAAGATTGGGAACTCGACGAAGGTAATTTGTCAGGTATAAACCTTAAGTTTGACTGTGTTAAATATCTTATGGATACCGATGCTTTTCATGCATTTAGCACTAAATATGGACTTGACTATGAGATAGTAGCTTCTTTCTATGAATCATTTGCTACTCATACTGATCTCCCCAAAGAGAAGTGGTTTAAATATCATCCTCCCATTAAGTGAAATTACTAGAACCTATTAAAGTTGAAGAAGAAACTATTACTTATAATGTTGATCCTATTGTTCATACTACTTACATTGAGAAACCACCTTTTCCTATTAGAATAAAGGATCATGCTAAAGCTTCAACTGTGGTTCGTAAGAGTTATACAAGAACACCTACACCCCTTGAAAATTTAGAGTAGAACCTAATGTTGCTATGGTTAAGGATCATTTGGTCGATAATATTGATTGGCATGTTATTAACTTTGTTGGTGAAGCTGCTAGAATTGGTAAACCCGATATTAAAAATAAACATAGACCAGTTGTTGGCATGCCTGTTGTTTCCGTTAAAATAGGAGATCATTGTTATCATGGCTTATGAGATGTTGGTTCTAGTGTGAGTGCAATTCCATATACACTATATAAAGAAATTATGAATGCTATTGCACCTATTGTGATAGAAGATATTGATGTTACTATTTAGCCTGCTAATAGAGATAAAATATCACCAATGTGGATTGTTTGAGATTTGAAGTCTTGTGTGGGAAGATAATATACCTTACTGATTTTATTGTTCTTGGTTCCCCACAAGATGATTTTTCCCCATTATATTTGGTAGACCTTTCTTTAATACTGTTAATGCTCAGACAAACTGCAATAAAGAAATTATTACTGACAGTTTTGGGATGAGTCTCATTATTTTAATTTCTCTAAATTTCGTAGACAACCCCGTGATAAAGAATTGCCTAGTACAGATGAAATTATTGGTCTTACTTCTATTAACATGCCTCCTACTGATCCTTTAGAACATTATTTGCTATACCATGAAAAAAATATGTTTGTGAATGAAAGAAAAGAATCAGATGACATATTCTTTAATCAAGGGCCTGTTTTGAAACACAATTTGCATGTTAAAATCCTTGGAGATCCCCCTCCACCCAAGGGTGATCCAGTGTTTGAGCTTAAACAATTACCTGTGTCGCGGGAGAACCACGACCACCTATGGGACAAGAGTCCCTTTTTGGTTCGGTGGGGGAATGGACACATTGCGCAAAGAGCAGAAAGCGTAGCGCAGCACGGAATAGGTCACACAGATAGTTTTTACCCAGATTTGGGCCAACGCGAGGCATCAAACCCTACTCCTGGCTTGCTGGATTGATGGTGGAATGGTGGAAAAGAGCACGACGCTCTTGCCCGGCAAGGTGGCCTCGGGGCGAGAGCGGTCGCGCGCGTGTGAGCGTGCGTGTGTTTGAATGGACGAATCCTCTCTACGGTTGCCATGGGCCTACTTTTATAAATTAAGGGGTTACCACACTGGAAAATCTGTCTTTCTATGCTGACTAGATAGCAAACAGTTGTTGGGGGTTTGGTGCGAAATATGCCAAAGGATGGCTTATCATGGAGGGGGGCAATAGAACGTCGTTGGGTACTGGAAGCGGGATAAGTCAATATCTCAGAAGTTTATGGGATTTACCCAGGTTCGGGGCTCTCCGTGGAGATAACATCCCTAGTCCTGCTCTTCCGGGAGTCCGCGTCATGACTATCGTCAATAGAGTGGCTACAAAGATGCTCCTTGAGCTGTTCTGGCCAGAGGAAGAAGAAGAGCAAGTCTAGCTCCAGCTCCTTCTCTAGACGAGGGTTGGGGGGCTAATGTTCTGAACCCCTTGCATGGGGAGACCTGGGGGGTGTTTATATAGGACTACCCCCTAGGGGTACAATAGTAATCTGGCCGGGTGTAGGTCCCGGTTGTCAGTGTCTCTGGGTGCCGGCTTCTCCGCCAGCTGCTAGGGCCCGCCGCTTGGTGTGTCTCGCCGACTGTCGGAGACTCGGCCGACAGATGGGGCCTGCCGGCTATGGACCCCATTGACTGCTTGATACTGTAGCCTCGCCCCTGATGACGGGGGCACTTTCGAGGAGAGTGTGGCTACAGTCCCGCCACCTAGCGGGCGCTCACTGTAGCCACACCCTGTCCCATCTGGTTGATGGCACGCAAACTCCAAGGAAGAGAAATGTCAGGACCGGTTTTTCAGTAGAATAATTACCGAAAGACCGACCTATTTAATAAACCAGCAAGGAAGAATACATCTTGCCGATAGACAATTCCTTGATACAGAATTCCAGAGTACTGAATATTATACAAGGTTGAGCTGGGATAGCTCAACAATTTTATTACAAGCGCGCCAATATAGTACATAAAGGCGGAATGACACAATGGTTGGGTGGCATACTACTAACTCGTAATAAAAAGGGTGGTGGATATGTCACAGTGTAGTGGGTGACGTGACTCCAATATAATACAGTTCATCGAGTGTCGGAGTTAGACCCGATGAATTTATTTGGTGGTTGGCGGAAGAGGTTATATAACAGTGTTCAACTCCAGGATGGCAAGAGACTGATGGGGACTCCACTAGACGTCGGACTCGCTATCGAACTCTTCATCCATGAGATTGCCTTCGTCCACATCTGGCCAAATCAACAAGCCAGGTGAGTACTTTGAATGTACTCGCAAGACTGTTCAGACATAAGATATAATAAATGCAAACATGATGCATATGAGTATTCTAGCAAAATGCAACTGGACAATAATATTTCTGTGTTGTACGAAAAATAGAAGTCGGGCAGTAATCCTCCCAAAATCCATAAGACAAAAAGAAGAAAACCAAACGAGTGTCTGAGTGACGCCTCATGAGGGTAAATAAATGGAAACATGCCACAATCGGGCGTCTGAGCGACACCACGTAAAGGGCGTATAAAGAAATTAAATGAAAAAAATGCCTCAGTCGGACGTCTGAGCGACATCACATAAAGGGCTTATAATAAATAAAAAATAACAGGGATGCCACAGTCGGACGTCTGAGCGACATCACATAAAGGGCTTATAAATAACAAGAATGGCACAGTCGGACGTCTGAGCGACATCTCATAAAGGGCTTATAATGAAATTAAATAATAAGAATGCCACAGTCGGACGTCTGAGTGACATCTCATAAAGGGCTTTTAATGAAATTAAATAATAAGAATGCCACAGTCGGACGTCTGAGCGACATCACATAAAGGGCTTATAATGAAAATAAATAACCAGAATGCCACAGTCGGACGTCTGAGCGACATCACAGAAAAGGCTTATATAAACAATAGTATAACAGTGGAATACTTCAGGAAGTAAATCAGTACAGAGATAATTAGTTAGTTCATCTACCAAATGAACTTGACAAAAACCCTACTCTTGCTACTATCAATAATTTACTAGAGACGGTCACATGGATGACACGAAGATTGACCCTAGGCCATAAACATGGCTACTCGGAAGATTTAACTCTGCAGAGCTTGTACTATTAAATCATAGCCAACGGATTCTACTAGCCACAGGGACTAGTTCCGTCTACGGTGTTTTAGAAGAAACCCAACTAACCAGTACTCACCCATTTCACATCCCGCTGTCCGGAATCACCCGCGACAACATTCACGAAAAACTTTAAGACTGGGAGGCTATAACCTCGAATAGCATGGGATCAAATTTATATATGCGCGCTCTAAGGGGTGCCCCCCTCTCGATCCCAACCGGAAACACCCATGCCCCCTGAACGGATGACGGGCTTTAATCCAGGGCCATGGAACCCTCATCCCGGCCCCTCTACTTGGTGTGTACTGGGAAAGTGGTTTGCAACTGACTAGACCGTAATCACAACATATGGCATATGACAGTACCCAAAAGGAGATGACCGTGATCATGACTCGATCCACGCGGATACTAAGTTAGCCAACTACTGGCATGCTCCAACAATACCAGTGCTCCACCCATCATGTCACCACATGATCGGGGTGGTTCAACCATTATCATACGGGGCTCACCCGAAGCTTGCTTGCATGAAATATAACCATACACAAATGCTTATATGACCATGCTTATGAAAAGAACTACTCGAGAAAAAATGCAACACATCCATCATATCAAAGGTTCAAACATGCTTGTCTGGTTCGGAGTAGTCGGAGTCTAACTCGGTGAGGTTCGCGGCTCCGTCACGTCCTTCGGTATCTACGTATTCAAACAAAACGGATACTAACATAAATACCGCGCGTGCAAAGAAAGTTGCTCCAAATATTTTCACATAAATATGACAAAAAACTAGACAGAAAACTAAAGAGGACAGAAAAAGAATCAACTCAAAATCATCTTTAGTTAAAAAGATATTAGAGTTTCTGTCCAGGGACTCATATGTAATGAAACAGAAAGTTTCCCGGGGCTAGAATAGAAAACAGAAAAGCGAACCGGTAGGAAGTACGCCAACTGAAGACGAAGACGTACTTTGCCCGAAGGCACTTTCCAGAAAAACGTTTCGGAGGGAAACGAGAGGCTGACGAGGGGGTCCCACTCGTCGGGTTTAAACACTGAAACAGAGTCGCGTCAGCGCCAGAAGCTACGGCGGTCGCCTACGCCGATCCACGGCGAGTTAGGGGAGGGGAGTGGTACGTACAGCTTCTTGGTGTTCTTCCGCGTCGATTGGTGGTGGATTTGAGCGTCGGCGAGCCCCACGTCGACGGCGACCCTGTCTCCAGCGGACGGCGGCTTGGGTGGTCGTGGGTCTCGTCGGAGAGAGTTCCTGGGTTCAAATTGGAGTGGGGGTTAGGCTTAGGTAGGTGCCAGGAGGTTACGCTCGAGTCTAGGGAGGCGGAGGAGTTCTCACCAGAGAGAACGTTGCTGGAGCCCGAGGCGGACGGAGTTGGCCGGAGTTGAGGAAGAAGGGCCCCTCGAGGTTCTTCCAGAGGCTGGGCGCGGTCTAGGGAGATGGTGGAGGTGTGCGGTCTCGAGAGCGAGCTCGGGGGTGCTTTATATAGCCGGCCCGAGGCGGTTGCCGTGAACGGGATAAGTCCGGCGAGCGATTATGGCGGTGCAGTGGCTGGACGGTGGGTTTAGGGGCTTGAGCATCGACTAGGGGATGTACTAGTTCCATTCCCGTGTCTAACTCAGCAGGGGAAGGGCGACTATGGTCTGCCCTCGACGAAACGGCCGTGCGGCACGTCGGCGGCAGAGAGCGCGCTCTGTGCGCGCCAGGCCATGGCAACGGTGCTGCAGGCGTGCGCTGGCTGTGGAGAAGGCCACGCGGAGCTCTAGGGTGGCTTGGGCGGTGCCAAACGGCGTCGAGCCACAGGATGCCTCCTGTCGGCCGCCACGAGAGGTTCTGTCGCCGCGGAAGACGCCGGCATGGTCGGGCCACGGCGCCACTGACGCCCGGAAGCAGCCAAGCAAGCGTGCGGCGTGTTGGATAAGAAGGAGGTGCAGTGAGCATCTATCCAAGGCGAGCTCTGGCGAGATTGACGTTGCGGCTCTGACGAAACTGACGAACTGCACTATCGATTGTGATCTTCAGTTAGCAGTTTATGAAACTGACAGAACAGTGCAAGCCAGGTGTTCGATGAAATGATTCTGGCATGTGGGAAATGTTTCTAGGGCTGATATTTGGTGGAGTGGCCTCTTGATGCATCTAGAGGCTGCCTGAATTTTCAAAGAATTTTTGGAAGAAGATAAATATGAATTTCACCAAATTTTGCAAATTTGGTCCAAACTTGCAGCAGGTGAAATTTGAAAATATTGAACTGTGGATCAGTGAAACAAGATGGATCTAGGTTGTGGGTACTAAGGACTATCTAGGGAAGTTAGTTTGGGAACAAATAATAAGGTGGACTTGGTGGTTCCTTTGTAAATCACCAAGGTTCACTTTAATGGACATAAATTGTTTTAGGAGTAAAATAAATAGAGGAAAAATTCCAATAAGGTTGAAACTCACTGGAATTAATGTGAGACTTGTCCTAAGGTGAAGAGGGGTCTTGGAGAGAATTATTTATGTTGGGTGTCATGGCAAGATGATAGTTGGAGAGGAAAATAAGCCCAAGGTTAAACCTAAGATGTTTAAAACAAGAAGGGAAAAGGATCAAATAAACCCCTATGGAAACAACTTGTGTTGAGCTAACACAAGAAGAAACTTTCAAGACCAGAAAGCATGCTTGAGAATAACACACAAACTTTGGCTAGAAGAAAATTTTAGAAGGGTTTTAAGAGAAGATCAAATATCCTCCTTCCAAAAGACCAAAAGTTTGAAAGAAAAACCAAACCAAAAATTTGGAGTGTTACAACACCTACCCCCTTTGGAAAAATCTCGTCCCTGAGATTTCAGCTAATCCTAAAATAGGTGTGGGTGTTCTGTCCGAAGGTAATCTTCCCTTTCCCATGTTGCCTCATCCTTTGTGTGATTACTCCACTGAACCTTGGAAATTTTATTGTCTTCTGACAGGTTCTCCTTTCAGACTCCTCCAATATTTTTATTCTGCGTTCCCAGTAGGTGAGATTTGGTTGCACATCGAGATTTTCATGCGACACATGCTTCTCTGGGTTGCTTACATACTTCCGTAGTTGCGAAACATGGAACACGTCGTGGACGTCCGATAGTTCCTTGGGAAGGTCCAACTGGTAGGCCACTGTGCCTCTCCGTGCAATTATACGGAAGGGTCCGATAAATTGTGGTGCTAGTTTCCCTTTGACCTTGAATCTCTGCAGTCCCCTCATAGGAGATACACGTAGGTATACGTCTTCACCGGGTTCAAAACTTACTTCCCGATGCTTTTGATCGTAATAGCTCTTCTGTCGGCTTTGAGCTATTTTGAGTCAGTCCCGTATTATTTTAACTCTTTCCTCAGCTTCTTTTAACATGTCTGGGCCGAAGATATGACTGTCCCCTGTTTCTGACCAGTTTAATGGAGTACGACATCATCGTCCATACAAGGCTTCAAACGGTGCCATCTGTAGGCTCGCTTGTTAACTATTGTTGTATGCAAACTCGGCATATGGTAAGCTTGTCTCCCAACTGGTCCCATAGGTGAGGACACATGCCCTTAGCATGTCTTCTAGTATTTGATTTACTCGTTCCGTTTGTCCTCTAGTCTGGGGGTGATAAGTTGTACTGAACGTTAGTTGCGTCCCGAGGGCTTGCTGCAATTGATCCCAAAATTTGGAGACGAACTGAGTGCCTCTGTCGGATATTATAGTCTTTGGGACCCCATGTAGGCATACTATACGGGCGAGGTAAAGCTTTGCAAGCTTTTGGGTGGTCTGAGTTGTCTTGACTGGAATGAAGTGTGCCACCTTGGTCAGTCTATCTGTGATGACCCATATGGCATCATTTCCGTGTTGTGACCGTGGCATTCCAACAATGAAATCCATCCCAATATTGTCCCATTTCCACTCTGGTATCTTGTTTGGCTGTAAGAGTCCTGCGGGTTTTTGGTGCTCGGCTTTAATGCGTTGACATGAATCGCGACATGTAATATATGTGGCTATATCCCTCTTCATGCCGTGCCACCAAAATCTTTCCTGAATGTATTTGTACATTTTTGTCCCTCCAGGGTGTATTGAGTACGGAGCGGTGTGGATCTTTGCTAGAATTTGCTGTTTAAGGTCTTCGCTATTTGCTACGCAAAGCCTATCTCCGAACCATAATATTCCCTCACCGTCTATGGTAAATTCTGAGGCTTTGCCCTGACTTAGTTTTCTTTTTATTCCTTCAATGCTGGGGTGTCCATGCTGAGCCTTCTTTATTTTTTCTATTAGCGTAGGCTGTATTTCCAGATTTGACACTTCGCCTTTAGTGACCATCATTAAATTGAGCTTGGCGAATTCTTGCTGAAATTCGGGTCTCAGGTTCTGTAGGCTGCCGTTGTTCGGGCTGGGGTTACGGCTGAGAGCATCAGCTACCACGTTTGCTTTTCATGGGTGATAGTGGATGCCAACGTCATAATCTTTTACCAGTTCCAACCTGCGTCGTTGTCGTAAATTGAGTTCTGGTTGCGTGAAAATATATTTGAGGCTCTTATGGTCCGTATATATTTCACAACGATTCCCAAGCAAAAAGTGCATCCACTCCTTGAGTGCATGAATGACTGCTGCCAATTCCAAATCGTGAGTAGGATAATTTTCTTCATGTTTCCGTAGTTGTCGGGAAGCGTAGGCGACTACTTTGCCTTCTTGCATTAGTACGCATCCGAGACCTTTCCGGGATGCGTCGCAATATACTTCAAAACTCTTGTGTATGTCGGGTACAACCAACATTGAGGCTATTGTTAATTTCCTTTTGAGTTCCTGGAAGCTTTTCTCACATGCTTCGGTCCATACAAATTTCTTATCCTTCTTGAGTAACCGTGTCATTGGTTTGGCTATGGTGGAAAATCCTTCAATAAACCTTCTGTAATATCCAGCCATACCGAGGAAACTTCGTATATCCGTTACATTGGCCGGTGACTTCCAACCAAGTACAGCCTTGACTTTTTTTGGGTCCACAGCAACTCCTTCTTGTGTCAATAGATGTCCTAGAAAACCAACTTGTCTTAACCAAAATTCACATTTGCTGAATTTGGCATAGAGTTGATGTTTCCTTAATTCTCCCAGTACAATACGTAGGTGTTCAGCATGCTCTTCTGGTGTCTTTGAATATACCAAAAATATCATCAATAAATACTACCACAAATTTGTCCATGAATCTCATAAACACTTTGTTCATGAGGTGGACGAAATATGCGGGTGCGTTGGTCAGTCCAAACGGCATTACTGTAAATTCATATAGTCCGTATTAGGAGGTGAACGCTTTTTTCGGGATATCTTCTGTCCGTACTTTTAATTGATGATAACCCGACCTTAAATAGACTTTTGAGAAAACCTTGGCTTGCCCGAGCTGGTCAAATAAATCATTTATCCGTGGCATCGGATATTTGTTCTTGATAGTGACCATGTTGAGTGCTCCGTAGTCTATACACAATCTCATAGTCCCATCCTTCTTTTTGGCAAATAATACCGGCGAACCCCAAGGTGAGGAGCTGGCCCGTATAAATCCTTTGTCCGGCAATTCCTTTATTTGTTTCTTTAGTTCAACCAACTCAGATGGTGCCATTATATATGGCTTCTTGTATATGAGGGTGGTTCCAGGTGCTAGTTCAATAATAAATTCTATTTCTCTGTATGGTGGCATGCCTGGTAGTTCTTCGGGAAATACGTCTGGAAATTCACATACAACTGGAACTTTGCTTAACTCAGAAGTGTCTACCTTGTTTAATTTTGGTTGTCGCAATACTGGTCTTTCTTGAGCTGCGACTCTTATTGTATTTCCGTGATGATGAGTAAGAATCACAGTCCGGTTGAAGCAGTCGATAAATCCTTTGTTGGTGGTAAGCCAGTCCATACCCAGGATAACATTCAACCCCTTGTTTTCCAACACGATGAGGTTTGCGTGAAACTTTAACCCTTCAATTTCAATGGTCAAACCTTGGCAGCAATTGTGAGTGATCTGCTTACTTCCGGGGGCTTGATGGTCATTGACTTTCCCAAAGGAAGCATCGAAAAACCATGTTGCAAAGCAAAACTCTTCGAAATGAACGAATGAGAAGCTCCAGAATCAAACAAAACCGTGGCAGGTATTGTGTTGACAGGGAACGTACTGAGTACGATATCTGGGGCATCCTGTGCTTGCTCCTTGGTCACATGGTTCATGTGGCCTTTCCTGTGATTGTTATTGGGGTTGAAGTTGTTACGCTTGGGCGCGGAATTGTTTCCGTTGCTGTTTGGCTTCGGCGCTGAGGTTTTTCGCCATCTAAACTGTTTAGCATAGTGTCCCTCTTCTCCACATGCGTAGCAGGTAACACCTGGGTGATACGTGAAATCCATGTCCCTTGCGTGAAAATTCTTGCTTGGACGTGTGTCATTTGTCATGGGCTTGTTCGCCCCATTTTTCTGGAAATTTATCCTGTTCCTGTTGTTGCGAGGGTGGTTGGTCAGATCCCTTTTTCTCTTGCAAATGTCTTCTAGACTGCGACGTTCATTTTCCAACGTAATAGCCTTGTCCACCAGTGTCTTGAAATCTGGAAAAGTGTGTACGACTAACTAGCATTTAAGTGCTGGTGCCAGTCCGTCTAGGAATTTTTCCATTTTCTTATTTTCAGTCATACGCTCTTCGTTGGCATAACAAGATAATTGAGTAAACTGGCTGTTGTACTCAGTTACTGTCATGCCCCTTGCTTGAGGTCATCAAACTCTCTTTTCTTGATCTTCATAATGCTCTTAGGGATGTGCGCCCCACGAAAGCCTTCTTTGAAATCTTCCCAGGTGATATCATTTATGTTGGGGTGCATAAGCAGAAAATTTTCCCACCATGACGCGGCTTCTCCAGTAAGATAATGTGGTGCGTAAAGTACCTTTTCACGGTCTGAGCATTGTGCCACAATTAATTTCCTTTCAATATCTCGAAGCCAATCATCGGCCTCAAGAGGTCTGTCTGTGTGTGAAAATGTTGTCGGACGTGTCTTCTGAAATTCAGATAATTTTGAGTGCTGCTGGTATGGCTCACGGTGATTTCCCATGTTAATGACATGGTTCATCATTTCCTGGTGCTATTGCTGACTTTGCTCGTAAAGACGGCATACTTGAGAAAATGTTGTTTCGCTACCCTTCTGACTTGACTGTCCTTGCGTGAAATTGTCACCTGTCTATGTGCCATTATTTTCCTCTGGCGGACTTGGCATGGAACGCATCCAGGGACGAGTCATTTCTTACTCTGGGGTATTATTGCAGAAATCGGGAGAAGAACCGGGTAGCAAAAATAAACCAAGTATTGCAAAAGCAGCAGAACACGAGCTCCAGAGAGAAATAAAATAAAATCTTGATTGCGCACGGAGAAGGACCGCTTAGTACATATCTTACACGCGAGTCGTAATTATACATATGTCACTCAGGATGTGTGTACACATTCCTGACATGTTATTTATGCTAGTGCACTTCTCCAAGTTCCTACATGATGCGCAAACAGACTACTTCCCATCAACCTATTTTACATATCACATATATCATACAAGCGGGCATAACGCGTCGTGGATAGATGCACTAGTCGGAGATGTTGAAGATTTCCCTCGGCCTGCCGAGGGTAAGGCCCAGTGGTGATGGAGACTCAACTTCCTCCTCACTAATAGGCTCCAGGCGCGGAGTATGGGTACGAGGTGTTGATGCGGGTGCGGCAGGTGGTGCAGCTCTGACTGGGGTAGGAGCAATGACCTGGTCAAACTCCTCAGTGGTAGGCAGACGGCGAGCGGTGGCTAAGATGGAAGGTGCATAGGATGCGGCGAACGAGACAAACGTGAGTGGTGGTGCAGTATGGAGTAGCTCCCTCCTGTTGGCGGAACCACTCTGGACCAAGTCCATACGAGCAGCCACCAAGTCGTCCACAAGATTACCAAAGGCTGCCTCAAGTGCCTTAAGGTACTCAACCATTGATTCGATGGCTTCATCACGTTCCCCATTTGCGCAAGCAAACGCATAGTGGCACGTGTAGGGCACGTGGCATGGGAGGTAACGGTAGCGACGAGTCTTCATTGAAGGAAGAATGTCCCGTAGACGAGCTATCGCCTCACGGGCAGCCATTTGAAAGGCATGCCTCTCCGTAGGCATGGCTATACCCACAAATCGGAGGCGGCGCGCTTCAGAACGCCCACCCTTGAAGTGCACCACGGCCTGATGCATTGACACGCTGTCGTTGAGCTTGTGACGGTAGAGTGTAAACTCTGGACGGGTTGATGGCCCAATCGCGACCTTGGTGATGACGAAGAGGATCTTGACAAACCCCTCAGGGATGTTGGCGAACACTTGTGCATCACATTCGTTGCTGGCCATCTACAAAAGTAGACAAAAATTCCGAATAGTAAAGTCATAAATTTATGATGACTAACAGAAAATTCCTACAAATGCAAAAATGTTGAATAGGAGTTATCACGTTAATAACTGATTAGCGATCGCACCTAGTGGCTTCCTATAGTCATCCTGGCTCTGGTACCAAGGTTGTCAGGACCGGTTTTCAGTAAAATAATTACCGAAAGACCGACCTTTTTAATAAACCAGCAAGGAAGAATACTTCTTGCCGATAGACAATTCCTTGATACAGAATTCCAGAGTACTGAATATTATACAAGGTTGAGCTGGGATAGCTCAACAATTTTATTACAAGCGTGCCAATATAGTACATAAAGGCAGAATGACACAATGGTAGGGTGGCATACTACTAACTCGTAATAAAAAGGGTGGTGAATATGTCACAGTGTAGTGGGTGACGTGACTCCAATATAATACAGTTCATCGAGGGTCAGAGTGAGACCCGATGAATTTCTTTGGTGGTTGGCGGAAGCGGTTATATAACAGTGTTCAACTCCAGGATCACAAGAGACTGACTGGGACTCCACTAGACGTCGGACTCTCTATCGAACTCTTCATCTATGAGATCGCCTTCATCCACATCTGGCCAAATCAACAAGCCAGGTGAGTACTTTGAATGTACTCGCAAGACAGTTCGGACATAAGATATAATACATGCAAACATGATGCATATGAGTATTCTAGCAAAATGCAACCGGACAATAATATTTCTGTGTTGTACGAAAAATAGAAGTCGAGCAGTAATCCTCCCGAAATCCATAAGACAAAAAGAAGAAAACCAAACGAGTGTCTGAGTGACGCCTCGTGAGGGTAAATAAATGGAAACATGCCACAATCGGGGGTCCGAGCGACACCATGTAAAGGGCGTATAAAGAAATTAAATGACAAAAATGCCTCAGTCGGACGTCTAAGCACCATCACATAAAGGGCTTATAATAAAAAAAACAGGAATGCCACAGTCGGACGTCTGAGCGATATCACATAAAGGGCTTATAAATAACAAGAATGCCACAGTCGGACGTCTGAGCGACATCTCTTTAAGGGCATATAATGAAATTAAATAATAAGAATGCCACAGTCGGACGTCTGCGCGACATCTCATAAAGGGCTTATAATGAAATTAAATAATAAGAATGCCAGAGTCGGACGTCTGAGCGACATCACATAAAGGTCTTATAACGAAAATAAATAACCAGAATGCCACTGTTGGACGTCTGAGCGACATCACAGAAAGGGCTTATATAAACAATAGTATAAAAGTGGAATACTTCAGGAAGTAAATCAGTACAGAGATAATTGGTTTGTTCATCTACCAAATGAACTTGACAAAAACCCTACTCTTGCTTCTATCAAGAATTTACTAGAGACGATCACCGGGTTGACACGAAGATTGACCCTAGGGCATAAACATGGCTACTCGGAAGATTTAACTTTGCAGAGCTTGTACTATTAAATCATACCCAACGGATTCTACTAGCCACAGGGACTAGTTCCGTCTACGGTGTTTTAGAAGAAACCCAACTGACCAGTACACACCCATTTCACATCCTGCTGTCCGGAATCACCCGCGACAACATTCATGAAAAACTTTAAGACGGGGAGGCAACAACCTCGAATAGCATGGGATCAAATTTATATATGCGCGCTCTAAGGGGTGCCCCCTCTCGGTCCCAACCGGAAACACCCATGCCCCCAGACCGGATGACGGGCTTTAATCCAGCGCCATGGAACCCTCATCCCGGCCCCTCTACTTGGTGTGTACTCGGAAAGTGGTTTGCAACTGACTAGACCGTAATCACAACAGATGGCATATGACAGTACACAAAAGGAGATGAGCGAGATCATGACTCGATCCACGCGGATACTAAGTTAACCAACTACTGGCATGCTCCAACAATACCAGTACTCCACCCATCATGTCACCACATGATCGGGGTGGTTCAACCATTATCATACGGGGCTCACCAGAAGCTTGCTTTCATGAAATATAACCATACACAAATGCTTATATGACCATGCTTATGAAAAGAACTACTCGAGCAAACATGCAACACATCCATCATATCAAAGGTTCAAACATGCTTGCCTGCATCGGAGTAGTCGGAGTCTAACTCGGTGAGGTTCGCGGCTCCGTCACGTCCTTCGGTATCTACGTATTCAAACAAAACGAATACTAACGTAAATACCGCGCGTGCAAAGAAAGTTGCTCCAAATATTTTCACATAAAGATGACAAAAAACTAGACAGAAAACTAAAGAGGACAGAAAAAGAATCAACTCAAAATCATCTTTAGTTAAAAAGATATTAGAGTTTCTGTCCAGGGACTCATCTATAATGAAACAGAAAGTTTCCACGGGCTAGAATAGAAAACAGAAAAGCGAACCGGTACGCAGTACGCCAACTGAAGACGAAGACGTACTTTTCCCGAAGGCGCTTTCCAGAAAAATGTTTCGGAGGGAAACGAGAGGCTGACGAGGGGGTCCCACTCGTCGGGTTTAAACACTGAAACAGAGTCGCGCCGGCGCCAGAAGCTGCGGTGGTCGCCGACGCCGATCCACGGCGAGTTAGGGGAGGGGAGTGGTACGTACAACTTCCTGGTGTTCTTCCGCGTCGATTGGTGGTGGAGTTGAGCGTCGGCGAGCCCCACGTCGACGGCGACCCTGGCTCTGGCGGACGGCGGCTCGGGTGGTCGTGGGTCTCGTCGGAGAGAGCTCCTGGGGTCAAATTGGAGTGGGGGTTAGGCTTAGGTAGGTGCCAGGATGTTACTCCCGACTCTAGGGAGGCGGAGGAGTTCTCACCAGAGAGAACATTGCTGGAGCCCGAGGCGGACGGAGTTGGCCAGAGTTGAGGAAGAAGGGCCCCTCGAGGCTCTTCCAGAGGCTGGGCGCGGTCTAGGGAGATGGTGGAGGTGTGCGGGCTCGAGAGCGAGCTCAGGGGTGCTTTATATAGCCGGCCCGAGGCGGTTGCCATGAACGGGATAAGTCCGGCGAGTGATTACGGCGGCGCAGTGGTTGGACGGTGGGTTTAGGGGCTTGAGCATCGACTAGGAGATGTACTAGTTCCATTCCCGTGTCTAACTCAGCAGGGCAAGGGCGATTACGGTCTGCCTTCGACGGAATGGCCGTGCGGCACGTCGGTGGCAGAGAACGCGCTCTGTGCGCGCCAGGCCACAGCGACGGTGCTGCAGGCGTGCGCTGGCTATGGAGAAGGTCACGCGGAGCTCTAGGTTGGCTTGGGCGGTGCCAAACGGCGTCGAGCTGCAGGATGCCTCCTGTCGGCCGCCATGAGTGGTTCTGTCGCTGCGGAAGACGCCGGCGTCGTCGGGCCAGGGCGCCACCGACGCCCGGAAGCAGCCAAGCATGCGTGCGGCGTGCTGGATAAGAAGGAGGTGCAGTGAGCATCGATCCAAGGCGAGCACTGGCGAGATTGACGCTGCGGCTCTGGCGAAACTGACGAACTGCACTGTCGATTGTGATCTTCAGCTAGCAGTTTCTGAAACTGACATGTGGGAAATGTTTCTAGGGCTGATATTTGGTGGAGTGGCCTCTTGATGCATCTAGAGGCTGCCTGAATTTTCACAGAATTTTTGGAAGAAGATAAATATGAATTTCACCAAATTTTGCAAATCTGGTCCAAACTTGCAGCAGGTGAAATTTGAAAATTTTGAACTGTGGACCAGTGAAACAAGATGGATCTAGGTTGTGGGTACTAAGGACTATCTAGGGAAGTTAGTTTGGGAACAAATAACAAGGTGGACATGGTGGTTCCTTTGTAAATCACCAAGGTTCACTTTAATGGACATAAATTGTTTTAGGAGTAAAATAAATAGAGGAAATTTTTTAATAAGGTTGAAACTCACTAGAATTAATGTGAGACTTGTCCTAAGGTGAAGAGGGGTCTTGGAGAGAATTACTTCTGTTGGGGTCATGGCAAGATGATTGTTGGAGAGGAAAATAAGCCCAAGGTTAAACCTAACATGTTTAAAACAAGAAGGGAAAAGGATCAAATAAACCCCTATGGAAACAACTTGTGTTGAGCTAACACAAGAAGAAACTTTCAAGACCAAAAACCAAGCTTGAGAATAACACACAAACTTTGGCCAGAAGAAAATTTTAGAAGGGTTTTAAGAGAAGATCAAATATCCCCCTTCCAAAAGACCAAAAGTTTGAAAGAAAAACCAAACCAAAAATTTGGAGTGTTACAAGAAAGGGCGCCTACGAACAATGGGCCCACCCTGGTTGCCGCCTGCTTTGGTTCGCCGCCTTCCCATGGCTCACGGGAAGGTAGGGCCCGCCGCCTACTAGCCATAATGACCGCCCATCATGGGAGTGTGGCTCTCTCTGGCGTGGGTGATGTCACGGGCCGCATGGCTATAGTGTCGTGCCGAGCGCGGGGTGTCCGCTTGATACTCCCGCACTTTGGCCACGCTCATCCCTAGATTCAGGGGTGGCGGTCTGCACTATAGCCATGTCCCGTCTTGTCGTGGTAATGGAGTGCTAACTTTGAGGGGGCAAGGGGCCGCTTGCCAGGAGTCGGCCACCTCATGGCCGCCTGTTGCAGCTTCACCGCCTTCTAGCAGCCGGCCTCTTGGACCAGTCGGCCCAAGAAGCCGGTCGTGATGTCTGGAGTCATGAGGGGCGCAGCTTGCCCCGATGTCTTGAAACATCACAGGGTGCTGGTGAGGATACCCGTGGTCATTTACTCCGACAGTAGTCCCCGAAGCTGGTGGGGCTCCGTGGCTAGAAATCGAGGAGCCTCCGCGGCTTCCCATACCGAGTGCTTGAGTAAACTTGTATTGTCCGTATCTTCGACGAAGCCGACCACCAAGAGTCAGCCAAGGAGCTGTCGGCCGCCTGGCGAATTTGAATCGTCGCGGTGGAGGACGGGTGTCGAAACACCTGGGCGCCCGACTTGCCGCATGTTGCCCGCCCGCCGTGCGGCGCCCACAGGCCCGGCCGGCCTGCTAGCCCATGCGCGCGATGGGACATCGCCGCAGGCCGGGGCCCGCCACTACAGGGCCTCGGCACGTGTGCGGATTTGCTGCGGCTGAGGCAGGCTATTGAACTTCTGAGGTATGGTTAATACACGCTGTTATGACGCGACCAACGCGGGGTCATGGGTGGAGTGGGTGCAGTAAATCTCACGCCCACCAAGTCTCACCCCCTCGGCTCCGCCGCCAGGGGGCTATAAGTAGGGGGAGGAGGAGGGTGGCAGAACGCACGCACGCCCTCTTCTCTCTTCGTCTTGCTCTTCCCCTTCCTCTTTCCCCTACTGCCGCGACGCCCTCCCATCTCGTCAGAGCCCCACCGTAGCACGTCATTGCAGGACCTCCTCGCGCCGCAGCCACCTCGCACCGCCGCCGAGCACGGAGCCCATGGCGCAAAGCGGCCGATCAGGCGACTAGGATGGCTCCAACATCCTTGACGAGTAATTGGAGTTCCTCTGCCAGACGCGGGGGCTTCCACATGCGTCAAACGTCAAGGTGCGCATCCCCCCCCCCCCCAACAAGGAGATCTCGCCGGCGCCGGAAGATGGCGAGCACGTCGTCTTCCGCTCGCATTTCCTCTGTGGCTTCGGCCTTCCAGCGAGTGGATTCCTCCGCTCGTTTTTGGATTTCCCCGCAGTGTAGCCCCACCACCTCACTCCGAATACGATGATGCTGCTCTCCGCCTTCGTCACCCTCTGCGAGGGGTATTTCGGTGTCCTCCCCACAATAGAGTTGTGGGGAGAACTCTTCTACCTCAAGCTCAGCACCGCTGTCAAGAATGAGGCGGCCCAGTGTGGGGCCTGCATCACGGTGCAGCGCATCGGATCCAGGGTTCGCTTCTCGGACATCGCACAGCTCCAGTCGGCCAAACTGTGGCTGAAGTCATATTTCTACGTCGAGAACGCCCATCCGACGTGGGACTATGTCCGTGTACAAAAAGAGGGGTACACTTTTTGTACCCCCTATGACTGTGCACGGGCAGTCTGAGCCACGGGCACCACCACACCAAGCATGGCGAGGGAGGTGAGCCAGGGTAAGACCAAAGCTCGATGGAACTGAAGCACAAGAGAACAAGACCACAAAGAGCAAAGGGACGAAGCGGATTCCCCCGGCAAGGTCCTTGCCAGGAGCCAGTTTCAGCAGCCCCGACAAGATCCTTGCCGGGGGCCGGCTTTAGCAGCCGCGGCAACTCGCCCCACGCCCACGGAGCGAATCACCCTCGAGTCCGCCATGCCCCCATGGGGCAAGGATTCGGGAGACATCCCCGTAGTGGCATGCAGATCTTTGTGAAGATATTCAAGATCAGATACACACGAAGACGACGACCCTTGGCGGGATCCCAACAAAGGAAGACCACAAGACCTCCGGCAAGCACCTTGCCGGGGATGAAAGTAGGCGCCGCGACAAGACCCTTGCCGGGGCCCCGGCAAGGCCCTTGCCAAGGACATCCGCAGGGCCACCATCAGGCCCACACCAACTAAGCTTCCTCCGCCCTATGCAGCTGCCGACCCAACCAGCTGGGCACGCACCTGCATGGCAACATGTAGATCTTCGTGGAAGACCCACCATTGAGCCACCTCAGCTGCCTGCCTTCCTACATGGCATCTCAGGCATCGCTGGCCAGGGCGTGTGTTGACACAAGAAGGAGCGGCGAAGGACAAGACGAATGTCTCCCCCGTCCACGATAAAGCAAGGACACCTAAGCAGGGCTCATTAAATGCGCCTTTTCATGTAATACGAGGGATAACCTCGCATCACTGTACCCTTTCCACCTCCTGTGTGCCACTATGGCAACCCCTTTTCCCTATAAAAGGAGGCCCGAGGCGACAAGGAGGAGGATTAGGCTTTTTGGAGCTCCTCACGCCCCATAGCTAGCTGAAGAACACATATATACAATCCACCAAAGCAGGAGTAGGGTTTTACGCATCCTTGCGGCCCGAAACTGGGTAAACGAACCGTGTGCTAACTGTTGGATCCGCTCTTCTCTCAACCCCGCGCCCCGCAACCGTAGTATGGATTCTTGTGATCCCATAGGTGTCCATCCAAATACACCGACATCTTTGGCGCGCCAGGTAGGGGATACCGCAGTTGTGAGAATCGGCTTTAGCAGTTAGTTCGACGCTTCTTCATCATCATGGCGCCCAAGAAGAAGACGACGATGGCGGTTGGCCAGTCGGAAGCCGGACAGCCCGTCCCGACGTGGGCGAGCAGCGGACCGGTCGCGGAAAGGACCCGGGGCGCTGCTCGCGAACACCAACACCGTCCCAGTAGCCGGAGTTTGGGAGGTGGCGATGTTTGTGCGCCTGGTAACGGGCCGCACATCGCCACATCCAATGACAGAGCCAGGCCCTCCGCGGGTGGCGTGGGGCCCTCCAGGATCACTGCCACAACACCCGAAGGCGACGCAAGGCCCTCAAGGACACCCACGCCGGCGCCAACAGCGCGCTCTTCCCAACCAGCGCGCAACGAACGGCGTCGTCACGCCGATGATCCCAGGCAGCGCCACGGGAAGAGCCCCTAGCGCCACTCTCGGGACGTAGAAGACCTGCCCGCCCCCCGAAGCACTGGTGGAAATGGTATGCAACCGTGGGATCGTGATGGAGCTCCTCCTGACATGGTCAGGGGTCGAAGCGCGTCGCGGTCCGCGCAGGTCTCGCTATCGCTAACCCCAGCCGAAGCCCTGGCACGCGCGCAGTTGCTCCTCGACTTTCCTCCGGTTACGGGGAAACTCAACGAATGGAGAGCCACCATCCGAAGCCTTGTCGCAGTCGCCATCAAGGATGAACCAAGTCGAGCGGAGCTCCCAGGTCGACGTTCCGATGGGGTCCCACGCACCGGTGGCGGGAGGACCGGCAGCGCCGTGGCCATGGTGCATTCGCCTCCTCCTCGCCCGGTACCGCGTGTGTCGACTCGTCGAGATGTCGCGGATGACGCCATCTCCATAGTGTCGTCCGACCCACGGACCCACGGCGACCAGTTTCAAGTTCTTCAGGAGCGAGCTCTTGAAGACGCTCGAACCACCATCGAGCGCCGGCGCGGAGCGCGCCACCAGTCAGACAGGCTAGCAGGGCCTGCTGTGGACCGCCCATCACCGGAGAGCCCTGGGGGTCTACCTTAGGAGGTAGGCTGTCCGGCTTTTACCCGTGAGCTGCGGCAGTTCCAGTGGCCCACTCACCGCACCTTCAAGCCTGACGTTGGCGAGAAGTACAACGGCAAGACCCACCCGTCGGAGTTCCTCAGCATCTACACCATCTCAATGTAAGCTGCCGGACCCCGCGACGATAAGGTGCTTCCGAATTACTTTCCGTTGGCTTTTAAGCCCAACGCCATGTCGTGGTTGATGGACTTGCCAGTAGACTCTATTTCCTCCTGGTCGGATTTGTGCCATGAGTTTGTTGGCGCCTTTACTGGAGGCCACCAAGCCCATGGCCAAGCAAGTGACCTACACGTTATACCCAGAAGGAAGGCGAGAGTCTGCACAAGTATATACAAAGGTTCAGCCGGGTACAATACAATATCCCTGATGTTCACCCTGCCGCCATCATCAGCGCGTTCCGTTAGAACGTGCGTAACTGCAAGATGCGTGAAGAACTGGCGATGACCAAGGTGAAAGATGTGGCAGAACTCTATGTTCTTGCTGACAGATGTGCCCGAGCTGAGGAGGGAAGGAAGTACCCCGGCGAAGACACCGGCGCGGAAACCGACTCTTCAGATGAGGATACTGCCGCCCCGGTGAAGAAAGGCCGGCACCGCAACAGGAAGTGCAAGGGTAAAGCCGTACATGCTGTCGAGGGATCTGATGACGCCAGCTCCACCAAGAAAACCAGGGCGGGTGACCCCGGTAAGGAGATTGCCGGGTGCGTCGCCTGCCAGGCCTTGGCGGCTGCCGAGAAGCCAGGAAACTTCGGCAAGCGATACTGCAAGATCCATCACACCAAAGGCCATGATCTCCAGGACTGCCGACAGGTTGAGCTCCTTACTGAGAAGCAAAGGGCTGAATATGAGAGGCGGGACAAGGAGAAGGGCCAGGACGGTGCTGAGGGGTCCGGCAAGAAGCGTGACGGCCTTCTTCTCTAGACGAGGGTATGGGGGGTTAATGTTCTGAACCCCTTGCATGGTGAGACCTGGGGGTTTATATAGGCCTACCCCCCAGGGGGTACAATATTAATCCGTTCGGGTGTAGCTCCCGACCGTCAGTGTCTCTAGGTGTCGGCTTCTCCGCCGGTGTCACATCCCTAGTTAGCATTTGCATTAGTACTAGCTAGAGTGTGCATCATGTCTACTTATCAAAGAAACTTGAAATGGGAATGACAGAAACCCCAGCACCCCTCTTCTAACAACTAGGGTTTGATAAAATCTTTTCCAATGTACCCAAAATGCCCTTCAAAAATGTCCATCATTTCTGCCTTGGTCTTAAACCTCTGCCAAAAATGGTGCACAATTTTCTAGGACATCTAAGGTCTTTGGATTAAATCATATGTTATTTGAATTTGGGTATTTAAATGCTATAAAATATATTAAATGCTCAAATAATCTTAAACTATAATGTTCCATACTGTTCATATTATATACAGTGGGCATGACAAGTTTTATGAGTTATAAAAATGTTCTGGCATTTTTATTAATTAAACAAAGTTGCAAAAGAAATGAAACAGAAAAGAAATAGGAAAAACAAAAGAGAGAGAAAGAACTTACCTGAGCCCAGCACTGTTGCAGGCCGGCCCAGCCCGCCAGCCCCGTTTCTGTCGCCTTCCTCCTCGCGCCAGAAGGCAGCGCGCGTGGCCACCGCGCGCCGGCACGTGCCCGGCCACCTCCACCCTGCTTGCCTGCCTCCCCGATGGCCTGGAAGCCTCCCTACAACGCCACGCAGCTGCCCTGACCCCTCTCTCACTTTCCCCTCGTCCCCATCGCCTTCCCCTGGCTCTCTCCCTCTCACCACCGAGCCGCCCGTCGCCGCCGTTCGTCGTTGCCGCACCTAGAACCTCCCCCTCGTCCGCTGAGCGTGTCCAGAAGGTTTGCCGCAACGCCCTCTACCTCCTCGCTGAGCCACGGATCGCCGGGGGCCCTGCAACGCCTTCACGCCGTCGTCCCCAACCTCGGATCGCCGGAGCACCTCGCCGTCGATTAAGAAGCTGCAGAGCGTCCCCGACCCCTCCGTCGAGCTCGCTAGCACCGCTGTGAGCCCCTACGCCGAACCCCTATCTCCTCCGCTTCGTTTGCGCCGTGTAGCTGCTACTCCGCCGATCACCGAAACCCACCGCCGCCGTGCTTGCCGCCGGCGATGCTCCGGTGACCATTTGGTCACGGGCACATGTCCATCTCGCTCGCCGCAGCACGTAGACGAGCTAGGTACCACGCACGCCTCGCCTAGGCCACCGTAGCTGCTTCTCCACACACGGCCGAATGCCGGCCGCCGCTGTTGAGCTCGTTGCCATCGTCTCCGGCCACCACAGGTCCGGCGACCACCACCGTTCGACGCGCTTCGGCAAGGGCTCTCCAACGCCCCCAACCGCGGCTCGAACCGTGCCCTGTGGGCGTTTTCCGAAGCACGCCGGCGTCACTTCGCCGGCGAGTTTGACTCGTTTGACCGGGGGGTTGACTACCCCTGGGTCGCTGACGCGTGGGCCACCCCTCCCCTAATTAGCTAGTTTAATTAATTAAATGTTAATTAAATTAGTTAGTTAGTTTAGTCACTGACCCGTGGGCACAGACCCCACTGACAGCTAATTAGTTCCTAGATTAACACTAATTAACTTTGTTAATTAGTTATGACACTGACATGCCGGGCCCACATGTCATGTTTGACTTGGACTAGCTCCTGTTGACTGACTGACGTCAGCATGATGTCATGTTGATGCAGTAAAGGATTTTCTAGGATTTTTAGATTTAAAAATAATTCAGGAAATTCCAGAAAATGCCTAAACTTCAAAAAATCATATAAATTCAATAGTAGCTCAGATGGAAAAGATTTATATATGAAAAATGATCAGAAAAATCCAATATTTCCAATGGCACTGGTTTCATGCATGTTTGAGCAAGTTAACCTTGCTGTATACATTAAAACATGATAATGCACTTATTTAAATAATAGCTAAAGTGCCAATTTGAATCTTTGATTCAAATAGGCTCAAACCCTTCTAGTTTTAGTTGCATTAGCCAAAACACTTGCATCTTGCCATGTCATGAGCATGCATCATATTGTTGCATTTGTTTGTTTAATGATTGTATCGCCGGTATTCTCTGTGTTAGGTCCTGCTCCCGAGGATACTGCTACGTATCCAGCTGAAGAGCAGTACCCGACAACCACTTTGTCAGGCAAGCAATCATTGATCATTCCGATACAAACCCAATCTCCTCGCTCCTGCTCTCTTTTACTGCATTAAGGCAACAGCGTGTGAACTGCTACTTGCTGCGGTAGTTGAACCCTATTCCCTTGCATGACCTGTCATTGCCACAGTAAATAGTTGAAACCCACTAGCATGTGTAGGAGTTGATTGAGCCATGTGATGTGTGATCCACCATGCTATTTGTTTATGTTGCCTGCTATGCTTAGAGTTGTGTCAGGTCTGGTTCATCTGGGTGATGGATCAGAGTGAAATGATCATACCGATAAAGAGAAGGAAGTGTGGAATACGCTTGGTAAAGGTATCGATGAAAGGCCATGTAGGAGTACGTGGTGGGTTGTTTCATTGGAATCATCCATAGGACCCGAGATATGTGTGTGTGATTCAAGTTACAGTTACTACCACACATTGGGCCCTGAAATATGACCCCGCTCGACTTATCGACTGCCATGTTCTCTGTCCAGGAGTTGCAACTAGTTTCTGGTGTTTATAGATTACTGGAGGTCGTGCATAGCGCTGACCCTCGGGGTGGGCTGTGATCCGACAGGTACGTGGCACGGTGTACCGGTTGTCCGTTTGGTGACTCGGGAACCCTGTACACATCGTTTGGGGCCGTGAGCGACACCCCGGCCGGATCTCCCCACGGATGGAAACCAAATAGGCGATAAACCTGGACGAGAGACTTGAGTGGTTGGTAAGGTCGTGGTCTACACCCACGTCGGCTTTCGCTTGAAGTCTGCCGAGCACATGTCGTGTGTAGACGCTAAGTGGTGAAAACATGTGTGAAGAAGTACACCCCTGCAGGGTTATCAATCTATTCGAATAGCCGTTGTTCGCGGTACGGACTACTTGGTTACTCTTATAGTTCATAGACAGGTTGATGGATACTACTAAAAGCCTCAAGATAAGTGTGAGTGCCGTGGATGGCCCTTCCGTAGGATGACGGAAGAGGATCCTCGGTAGTGTATTGTTGTGGTGAGTAGAGGACTCGTGTTCGTAACAACATCTTGCAATCTGTTGAGAGTTGTAGTATAGGTTAGCCAAGAGTCAAAGCTGGCTTTCTGCTATGAACTCCACTACCCCCTTTGATAATGTTGCATGTATGATAGGTTCTGTGGTAAGACTTGCTGAGTATCTTTGTACTCATGTTTGCTTAATAACTGTTGCAGAGGAGAACCCTGCCCCTGCTGATGGGTTCTACATAGACGTTGATGTCGACGAGTAGCTTGACACCCAGACGGAGATCTGGAGCTTGTGAAGGGCCTTGTAGATAGTCAGGCTACACCAAGCCTGTTTTATTTTCTAAGTTGTCTCTACTCAGACATGTAGCTTCCGCTTATGCTTGTATGACTGTATGACTTGAGTGTTGGGTCATGTGACCCCTACCTGTATGGATATGTTATGTATGGCTCTTGGAGCCTCTTAAATAAAGTACATTGATTCATAGAGTTCTGTTGTGATGCAATGTTGTATTTGCACATATTGAGCATATTGTGTGTATGGTTGAAATGCTTGGTATGTGTGGGATCCGACACCTAGTTGTTTTCCTTTGGTAGCCTACCTTACAGGGAAATGCCTCCTAGTGATTCCAATGAGCCTTGGTAGCTTGCTACTGCTCGGAACACATAGGCTGGCCGGCATGTGTCCTTCTTCATTCCTGTGTCTGTCCCTTAGGGGAAATGTCACGCGTTGTTCCTTTAAGTCCATGTAGCTTGCTACGACTTGGGTTCATACCTTGATGACCGACATGTTCGTTGCTGGGTCATGGATGCCTGTCTCTGTAATCTAGTGCCACTTTTGGTTTATAACTAGCCATGTCGGCCCGGGTTCTCTGTCATATGGATGCTAGCCACATTGTCATATACGTGTGCCAAAATGCGCAAATGGTCCCGGGCCATGTAAGGTGGCACCCGTGGGGTTACCGTGTGTGAGGCCGCAAAGTGATATCACGTGTTACAGCTAGATCGGTGTGACTTAGGATCGGGGTCCTGACAGCCGTCTGCTGGGGCCCGCCGCTTGGTGGGTCCCACCGACTACCGGAGACTCAGCCGACAAATGGGGACCGCTGCCAGCAGGCCCCGTTGACAGCTTTATACTATGTACTCGCCCCTGATGAGGGGGGCTTTGTCGAGGAGAGCATGGCTACAGTGCCGCCGCCTGGCGGACGCTCACTCTAGCCACACCCCGTCCCATCTGGTTGATGGCACGCAGACTCCAAGGGAGAGAAGGGCTGCCTACCAACAATTGGCCCACTCCGTTTTCCGCCTGCTTGAGGTTCGCCGCCTTCTGGCGGCTCGCAGACAAGTAGGTCCCATCGCCTGTGAGCCGTATCGACCGCCCATTGTGGAAGTGTGGCTCTTTCCGGCGTGGGTGATGTCACGGGCCGCGTGGCTATAGTCTCGTGCCAAGTGAGGGGTGTCCACTTGATACTCGAGCACTGTAGCCACGCTCGTCCCTAGATTCGAGGGTGGCGGTCCGCACTTTAGCCACGCCCTGTCTCGTCTAATGGAGTGCTAACTTTGAGGGGGCGAGGTGCCACCTGCTAGGAGTCGGTCCCCTCGTGGCTGCCTGTTGTAGATTCACCGCCTTCTAGCAGCCGGTCTCTTGGACCAGTCGGCCAAAGAAGGTGGTCGTGCTGTTGGGAGTCATGATGGGTGCAACTTGCCCCAATGTTTTGAAACATCATAGGGTGCTGGTGAGGATACCCATGGTCATTTACTCCGACAATAGTGCTATCATACCTAACTCTGCAGGCTAATAGAGCGCATTAAATGCGCTGCTCAGTGTCACATCATGGCTTGCCCGGCAGGCCCTGCCGGGCTATTTTGCCAGCTTCGCGCCTGCTTGCTTGACACATCGCACGATGGGTGTCATTTGCAGGCTCTTCTGTGGGGAGTGGCTACCTGTGGCAGGAGGCTGCTACTGAGCCACTTAGGAGCTTGACACCGCACTTATTGACGATGGGCGTCATTGTGGGGTGGTGGTTTTGCCTCCGTGAGCCCCAGCGGGCCTGTCGGGGCGATGTTGGAGGCTTGCTTCCGGGGCAATCCCACCCCGCCAGGCTCGCAGGCCAGGCAAGGAGGGCTCTTGCTCTGGTGATATCTTGCCTCTTCGGTTGGTCTTGGTTGTCTTGATCTCCTTGACCAGCTCTCTGATTCCTCAAAGAGCTGACCCCTTCGAACCTTTGTCTAATCTCGGTGTAGTAAACCTGTCCTTGGGTCTGTGCACAGTCTGGGGCAAAGGATCCATGGTTTGTTGCACCGATACGAGCCACCGAGCCTAGCATGGTCGCGCCGCTGGGCGTCGCCAGGGTAGGCTCTAACCAGTGCACAGGCAGAGACGCAGGAGCAGCTTGCTTCCCTTGAGATCTCCCACACCTTTCATTTCTTCTTATCTTCGCAGTAGTATTAGCCCACCATGGCAAGCGGCCAAGGTTCCGGTCCTCCTCCAGTGGCAACGAGAACTTCTGATCGACAGTGCCTCCCTCCTTCCTGTGATGATACGGGGGTAGAGCCCACTGGGAGAGGAGGCGAAAGGGGGCGAGGTCGTGGTCTTCGTAGCGCTTGGGGCCAAGGGGGACGAAGAGGTGCTTCGGTCATGCCTCCGCCGGTCGCCCCTCCCCTGATGGAAGGGCATGTTGGGGACTAGCCATTGGAATTCATCAGGCATCAGATCGAATAGCCACGGTCATTGAGGTTGCACATGAGTGGATGTGGAAACGATAGCATACGAGTGGACGTCGACTTCCCATGTCCTCACGTCATGTACTTCCGTCGAGGCTGGAAGACCTTTGATCGTGCCCATAGCTTGTTGGAGGGACACGTCCTCCCTTTCAAATTAATGGAGGACGGTTTCCTTTCCGTGAGGGTCTTCGGGAGCTCGGGTGCTTGCTTAGGGTGCCGCATGGAGAGCTCGATTGACGATGAAAGCTGCTCCTCGAGCGACAGTGACGAGGAGGACAATGACAACGATGACGACGGCGTCGACTAAGAGGGCGACGACTCTGACTCTGGCTGAGCACCGGCTGTACCGTCACCGTCAGGCTGTGGCACCACCATCTGCACCTGCGTCCCGCCCCCAGTGATGCACTTGCCGGGGAGTTGGATGCAGAGGCGGACGTGGTTTCCACCCCCTCTGGCTCCTCCACGAGTCTTCCAGCTGGACCCAGGCAGGCTTCCTCGCAGGCTGCAGGCGCACAACGCCAGGCCTGGAGACATGGGTGATCTTGAACGGGCCCTCCCACATGGGTGAGAGCTTGTGCAGCCCTTCCCTATAAAGGACTCGCCTCAAGACGAGGTCGCCTACCTCGAGTGTCATGGGGCGGATGCTGCGATAATGGTACCGCCGCAACGCCTGCTAGTACCTTGCTACTAGGAGCGAAGCGTCCCACTGGCGTTCCACTCCAAGAACGAGGTCCGTCCCCCGCACGGCGTCCTGCTGCGCATCAGCGAACACTAGGACTCGCGCGGAGCGGTGCCTGACCTCATGAGGGAGAACCGCTTCAGCTCCGTAGACGAGGAAGAACGGGGTCTCGCCTGTAGGCTTTGTGGCGGTGGTCCGGATTGACCATAGCACGGACTAGAGCTCATCGTGCCAACCCCTTCTGCAGGCATCGAGCTTCTTCTTAAAGGTCCTGGTCTTGAGGCCTCTTAAGACCTCTACGTTGGTGCGCTCGGCTTGGGCATTGCTTCTGGGGTGCACTACCGAAGCATAGCAAATCTGAGTTCCAAGGTTAGCACAATATTTCTTGAAAAGGTTGCTAGTAAACTGTGAGCTGTTGTTAGTGATGATGCAGTTGGGGACCTCGAACCGGTTTACGAGACCCTTGATGAACTTGACTGCAGAGTCGGCTGGAATGGTTCGGATGGCTTCCACCTCCTCCCATTTGGTGAACTTGTCGACAGCGACGTAGAGGTAGCGGTAGCCCCCGGGCGCTCGAGGGAAAGGGCCCAGGATGTCCAGCCCACAGACCATGAACGGCCAGGAGGGCGGGATGGTTTGGAGGCCCTGAGCCGGTTGGTGGATCTGCTTTGCATGGAATTGGCAACCTCGCAAGATTTCACCGGCTCAGCGGCATCGCTGAGCGTCGTGGGCCAGTAGAAACCGCTGCAAAACGCCTTGCCGACCAAGGTGCGCGACAAGGATTGATGCCCGGAGTCCCCGGCGTGGATGTCAGCTAGCAGCTCGCGTCCGTGCTTCCTCGAGATGCACCGCAAAGAAACACCATTTGGTCGTTTCTTGTAAAGCTCACCGTCTTGGATGCAATATGTCGTACCCTGTCGGGCCATGCGTTCAGCACCTTCCTCTTTTCCTGGCAGCGCTCCTCGCACCAGGTACGCTTTGAGCTCCTCGGTCCAGCATCCCTCTTGAGGCTCGAGCACTAGGAGCAGGCGGGCTCCTGAGGCCGGGCCGCCGGCGGGGGCTCCCGAGGTCTGTGGTTGGGGAAGTTCCTCCTGAGGCTTTGCCGGCTCCTCTCATGGGGGTGACGCCGAAGGCCTGAGGAGCCGCTCCTCGAAGACGCCTGGCTCCTGGGCCAGGCGCCTGGATGCTCTCTTGGCGATGTCGTCGGCTTCCTTGTTGGTGCCACGGGGCACGTGCTGCAGTTCCAGACCCAAGAATTGCTTCTCCATTTTGCGTACCTCCGCGAGATATGCCTCCATATGCTCATCCTTTGGCTCGTACACTTTGTTGGAGAAGTTGAAGAGGAGCTGTGAGTCGCCCCTGACGACAAGGTGTTTCACTTCCAGGGCCACCGTAGCCTTGAGACCAGCAATGAGTCCCTCGTACTCTATGATGTTGTTGGAGACCTTATCGCCCGGCTGAAAGCAGAGCTGCACGGCGTAGTAGAGCTTGTCTTGAGTGGGTGAGATGAGAACAACTCTAGCCCCTGCACCCTGACGAGCGAACGCGCCGTCGAAGTACATGACCCAGCCGTCTGGCGCTTCACTTCCCGGCGAGAGGGATCGGTTTGGGCTTGCTCCGGGCTCTGGGGCGTCAGTCCATTCTGCCACGAAGTCAGCAAGTGTCGCTCCCTTGATGTCTCTGGTCGTACTGAATTCTAATTGGAACGCCGGTAGCTCGTATTCCATTATGCGACTCTTCCCACTGCGTTGGGGCTCCGGAGTACACTCTCCAGCAGATAGGCTGAGACGACCTTGATGGGGTGGCCTTGGAAGTAGTGGTGCAGCTTGCGTGAAGTGACGAGGAGCACAAGCAAAAGCTTCAGTGGCATGGGATAGCGTGCTAGAGCATCACAGAGCATCGTGCTGACGAAGTACACCGGGTGCTCGACGAGGGTGAAGCCCTGGCTCGCCTGTGGCTGTGTAGCCTGACTGAGTAAAGGAGCTTCAGGAGCTTGGTCGCTAGAAGGGGTGGCTACGGCCTCAGGAATATCGTCTTGTAGGGCGCGGTCGCTTGCCGGTCCTGTGGGAGCCTCGGGAGCATCACTCCAGGGTTGTGGGGTCTTATCTTGGCGCTCCTCTCAGATAGTCACTAATGCTGCGCTGGCAGAAAGTGGTGTAGCGGCCAGTTAGTGCACCAAGGTCTCTTGAGGTTTGGGTGCTACCATTACTAGTGGGCTGGTGAGGTATCTCTTGATATCTTCGAACGCCGCATCAGCTTCAGGGGTCCACTCGAACGGGCCCTTCCTTTTCACCAGCTCGAAGAAAGGGAGGGCTCTCTCCCCTAGCTTGGAGATGAAATGATCGAGCGACATTACACAACCGGCCATCTTCTGCATATCCTTGAGGGTCTTGGGCGGACTCATCTTTTCTATGGCCTTGACCTTCTCGAGGTTAGCCTCGATCCCTCTATGCGACACCAGGAAGCCCAAAAGCTTGCCTGACGGGACACCGAACACACACTTTTCCGGGTTGAGTCGCAGGTCTACCTTACGCAGGCTGGCGAAGGTTTCTTCCAGATCTTTGATGAGGGTTGCGGCCTCCTGAGACTTTACCACGATGTCATCAATGTATGCCTCAGCGTTCCTCCTGAGCTGCTCTCCCAGAGTGATATGCATCAATCGCTGGAAGGTTGCTCCTGCATTCCGCAACCCGGACGACATACAAGTGTAGCAGTATACTCCACACGGGGTGAGGAAGGCAGTCTTCTCGACATCTTGCACTGCCATCTTGATTTGGTGGTATCCTGAGAATGCATTGAGGAAGCACAGCAGGTCGCACTCGGCGGTGGAGTCGACAATCTGGTCGATGCGGGGCAAAGGAAACGGGTCTTGTGGGCAAGCTTTGTTGAGGTTGGTGAACTCGACACACATGCGATCTTTCCCTCCTTTCTTGGGAATGACAACGGGGTTTGCGAGCCACTCCTGGTACCAGACCTCGCGGATGACACCCGCCGCTTCTAACTTGCGAGTCTCTTGTATGATGAAGGACTGCTTCTCTATAGACTGCCGCCGGGCCTTCTGCTTCACAGGGCGCACGTTGCGGCATACATTCAGGTGATGTTCAATCACTCCCCTCGGGACTCCCGCCAGGTCCTTGGGTTCCCTTGCGAACACCTCCTTATTAGCGCGCATGAATCTGACCAGCGCCTTTTCTTGGGCTGGGGGAAGGCTGGCATCTATTGTGAAGGTGGCGCCTGACGTCTCATCTTCATCTACCAGCACCTGCTTCGTCTCACCTCGGTCTTGGGAGAAAAGTTGCTTCTTCTTTGCTGGCGTAGCCCCCTTGCCTCCTGGGGCATCCCCGTTGGCCGGATGTGCCGCCGCAACGGCTCGGAAGGCAAGCCTGAGGGTCGTCAGAGCCTCCTTGGTGTCTCCCTCTACGGTGAGCGCGCCGCTACTCCCCGACATCTTCATGAGGTTGTAGGCCCGATGGGTCGCAGCAATGAACTGAGCCAGCGCGGGGTACCCGAGGATGGCATTGTATGAGAGGCTGATACGGGCGATGTCGTAGTCGATCAGCTCAGTGCGGTAGTTGTCGCGAGTGTTGAAGGTGGTCGGGAGGCGGATCTGCCCCAGAGGGCTGGCGGAACCGCTGCCGACTCCGGAGAAGGGCTTGGTGGGGCGCAGCCGCTCGAGTGGCACGTGGGGCAAGCTAAAGGCTTCTACTGGGAGCACGTTGAGGCCAGCCCCACCGTCGATGAGGGTCTTGGTGACAGCCATGTTGCAGATGGTGGGCATGTGGAGCATCAGAAGAGCGCCTGAGCCCGCAGTGGAAGCGGGATGGTCCCATGAGTGGAAGGTGAGGTTGGTCTTGGGCGCCGCCCATCCGGGGGGGCTCCCCGATGTACGGAGTCGACGTCGATCTGGTGGAAGAACTGCTTGACGTGGTGGTCCGAGGGAGGCGCTTGAGAACAGCCAAGGAGGGCCGCGGCGACATGGGGCGCTGGTGCCCCAAAGCGCGTGATGAAGAGGCTGCGCAGCTCCTCCCAGGATGCCACAGATGACTCTGGCAAGCTGAGGAGCCAGGCGCGCGGAACTCCACTGAGCGCCAAGGGGAGCCAGTTGTCCATGACCTTGCTGCCGCCGCCGGCCGCCGAAATGGCCTCTTCGTAGGCCCGGAGGAAGACGATCGGATCTGCCGCCCCGTCGTAATGGGGCGGTAGATCTGGCCAGAACCTGGATGGCCACTACACCTATCACAAGACATGGGTGAAGGCCCGGAGACCCACTACGCCACCCCCCCCATGCCGGTCGAAGGAGAGGCGCCCGCCATGAGAGCCTGGCGGATGGGGAGTGGGGTCGGTGTAGAGGCAAGATTTCGGCACACCCCTACCTAGCGCGCCAAATGTTGGATCTTGGGTTCCGGCAAAACCCTTGTGATTCGAACACTGGGGTGCGCACGAAGATCTCTCCTTCCGCCCTAGCTTGTTTACTCGTCGATCCCTAGGACTAGCTCCTCAGACCCGATGAACAAGGGACAAAAAGGTTTATACTAGTTCGGGCCACCATTGTGGTCGAACACCCTAATCCAGTGTGGTGTGGTGGATTTCCTTATAGGTTGGGGAAGAACTAATATAAGGGAGGAACGGCCTCCTTAGGAGAGGTGTTCTTGTGCTCGGATGAGCTTGTTGTGTGTATGGTTGGCTCTTGATCAGATGCCCTCTAGGTTGGGTCGGCTCAAGATAAGATGCCCCGTATGGTGGTGGCTAGTCCTATTTATAGAGGCTCGGGTCCTCTTCCCAAATATTGAGCGGGAAGGGATCCCACAATGGCGAAATTTGAAGGGGGGCAGCTAGTACAAGCTATCCTGACGAAAGGTGGTCTTTGCATGCCAAAGGCTCTGGTGGTGACGCCGACGTGGGCTCCGCGATAACCTCCGCTCTGCCGTCCTACCGGTCTTGGTCTCGTTGCACTGATATGAAAACCTTTGCCTGACGCCTCGGGACTCCTTGCCTGCGCCTGCCCCTTTAGCACCAAAGAGGAAACTGGCACCCTGCACCCGCTGGCGCTCGCCTGGCCTTGGTCGTCATGGCTCACGTCACGAGGACCTTGCGAGGTGCCCCTGTCCTTGATATCTCCGGTCCTCGGGAGTCAGCCTAACGAGGTCGCCCCAGGGGAGGTCTTGTGTCGTCTGCCTCGCAAGGCTCGGCCCCTCGCGAGGGTCTTGAGTAGTTGCCGACGAGGGTGGGCCATACCAGGCCACTGGATGAGCCACGCTCTGTGCCGCAGGCAGGCAAGTCTAGGTACCCCCGTTCCAAGAACGCCGACTGGCACAGCATGCCCTGCCACCTCCCATGCCCTACTCATCCTCGGAGGAGTCCCCGACCTCGGCGGTGCCAATGGACGTGAGGTCGATGATGATGGACGTGGACAGTCCATCGCATCACCTGCCACATGCACCATCGAACCTTGGACAATGGTAAGTAGGACGCGTGGCTGACGATGCTCCCGTTGTTGGCCGCCTGCGTTGCCTCCGCTTGTGCAGTCACGTCCGCGTCAGGCTACGCCGCTAGTGCGTTGCGAGTGGTGACTTGTGCGAGGGCGGAGACCTCGAGCTACATACCCGAAAACAAGCTCTCCCGCAGAGCGTTCACGCTTGCTGTCATGGTGGATGTGCACTAGCAGGACAATGTGCTATTGTGTGGAGTTTTGCTGGGCGTTGCCACTTTAAGTAGTAAATTCCGGTGAGGCCAAGCGTCCGGGTGCGTCATTAATTCACTGGAGTTGGTTCCCCGGGCACCGAGCCTCTTATTGACGGCATGCGGACGGACATCATGAATGCGGGCATCTAGCGCTAGCTGGGAACGCACCGCAGGACGACGCGAGGGACGAGGGTTTTTGATGTGCCACGGTAGTCAGTTGCAGTAGTGGCAACATTGGAGATGCACTTTGCTCACATGCGATCCCCACATGTCATTGAAAAAGCAAAGATGACCCGGCAAAAAAGGTCCTGGGGATGCAGTTGGCCGCGCTAGAACAGTCTGTGGACGCGTCGCGGCGCACGCGCACTCGGAAGCCCTGTGCATCCTCAACGAGCTAGGTGTTGATCTGCTGGTCGTGCAACAGCGGTGGCGCCAACCTCGGCACCCTGAAGCTGAGTGTGTCCAACGATGATGAGAATGTCGCTCATCGCGATCGCCATGTCAAGAGGCGGTGCGGGAGCTGCGCCATGTTGCTAGCCCCCACGACTCACAAGAATGGTTGCCGGTATCGAGGAGGTCATGGGCCAGCTCCTCCATTGGACTAGTCTGCGCCGCGTCATCTCGACAGGTGTGCCCCACATGTCGGTTTCCCTGTTTTCTGGGCCAAATTTAATGCATGATAGAGTGACCTAGGCATGTGTCGAAGAGTGACCAGATGATGAGCGAGATACAATCCCTATACCTCGGGAGATCAATTAGGTTTGAGTGCGTGTGTGGGAGAGAGAGAGAGAGAGAGAGAGAGAGAGAGAGAGAGAGAGGGACGGAGGGAGGGACGGTGAGACCCCGGGATGAAACCGAGACAGAACGTGTGGGTGCATGTGTGATACCTAAGGCCGATTCAAAATTTTGAACTGGTGATCACACCATCAGCAAATCATATACAAAGGGTATTCAATGTTCGTTTCGCTTTTGAACATAGTACAATATACTCCCCCCGATCCTTTCTAGTTTACATATAAGTTTTATGTGTAGTCAAAGTATCTCTACTTTGGTCAAACTTACAGAAAAAAGTATCAACATTCAAGAACGCCCAATCAATATTGTTAGATTCGTACGTACTCCTATATTAGTATTCAAATAGAAATGGTTTCCAAATTTTTTTCATACAAGAATGGTTTCCAATTTGTTTTCAAACATGTGAATGCTTGTTCTCGTGCATGCTCTTCCTACTAGGATTTCGCCACGTATAGCCATTCCAATAGTAACTTTTTTAAGCTCCATGTCCAATAGTAGTAGAAGTAGAAGTAGTAGTACAACATCTGCAATAGAGTATGCAGTGCTCATAGTACTAGTAGTATACTACTAGTAACACTCGGGCGACCTCTCACCTCTCTATGTTCTAGTAGTACTAGCAAGATGCCCGTGCATTGCACGGAACATCAAGATGCATTTATATGAGTAGTTTATCCCGAGGGAGATAAGGATGAACGAGGGAAGGCCTTATCTGCAAATGTGGAGAGGAGTGCGGGTATCTTTTTGCAAAATTGTCATAGCTTACTTCCTATCCGTCAGATATAAATATAAATTAAAAGGCCTATAGCGCGATGGCAGGCCCACCATCATCACCAAATCTGTTTTTTATAAGAGTAAGAGTTGGTGATGATGGTGTGCCTGTCATCCTGCAATATAGGCCGTCCGATCTATATCTTACTGATAGGAAGGGAAACTATGGCAATTTTGCAAAAAGATACCCACACGCCTGTCACGACCGGTCCTTCCGTAAAATAATTACCGGAAGACCGATCTCTTTATTAAACCAGCGAGGAATAATATATTCCTGCTGGCAGACAATTCCTTGATACAGAATTTCCAGTACACTGAATATTATACAAGGTTGAGCTAGGGGTGGCTCAACAAATTTTATTATAGGCGCGCCAATATATTACATAGAGGCGGACATGGCACAAGGCAGGGTGGCATACTACCGACTCGTAATAAAAGGCGGTGGAATATGTCACAGTGAAGTGGGTGGTGTGACTCCAATATTCTACAGTTCATCGAGTGTCGGAGTGAGACCCGATGAAGTTATTTGGTGGTAGGCGGAAGCGGTTATAAAACAGTGATCAACTACAAGATCGCAAGAGACTGACTATGTCGGGGAAACTGGACGCCCACGAACACCTATGGGACCGGAGCCCCTTCTACGTTGCGGTAAGGGAGCGGAGGGAGCACGGAGAGCAGATCGAGGAGCACACGCGGGCAGTTTACCCAGGTTCGGGCCGCGCGTACGCGTAAAACCCTACTCCTGCCTTGGTTGTATTGAGTTTCTGGAGCTCGGGAGCTTGAAGATCTACTATACTAGCTACACCGAGTGTAGGGGTGATCGAGTTTCTGGGATCGAACCTCCTCTACTTTGTGCATGGGCCTCCTTTTATAGCTCAAAGGGGTCACCGACAGGTGTCAACGTAGAGGAGGGTAAAAATGTAAAACTGGGGGTAGTTGTAACAGTGCATGAACAGTGTATAAATAGTGGTCTTCACCTAACTTTGACGGTGGGGGACAAAGGCATTGAATGCCCGTTGCCGTCGCCCCAAAAAGCGTCCGTCCATGCGTCTCCGTTCGCCACGGCGATGGTCTCATCACCGCAGCTTGCCACCGTGTATCCCAGGCTGCACAACCATCCGCCACGTGCCCCTGGAAGGGCCCCAGGGCGACGCGTGGCCAGATGAGCTGGAGCGCAGGCACACAGCATAAGTTTCCCCGGCAAGCACCTTGCCGGGGTCGCAAACTTGCCGGGCCCGGAAGCTTGTCGCTCTCCGGGCCCTGCCGGGGCGCATGATGCACCGCGATATTCCTCCTTGAAGTGCCGTTCTTTTGGCCTTCCTGGCAAGCTCCTCTTGTCGGGGCCTTGTGCTGGAATGATAACTTTGAGCCTGGTGCGGCCTTCCCGGCAAGCTCCTCTTGCCGGGGTCTTATCTCTTAACTTAAATACTTTGTTCTTGAATGGCTTAAAAGGGTCTAGAGTGGGCTTTGGCGGGCGCGTGGTGAGCCAGACCACGGGACGCTGCTACTGCCCATGCACAAGTCGGGATACTAAGGTACCCCTACTTTAGTACACCGACAGGAGCCCTCGGGCCTGGGCCACACACGGTGCCGAGCGTTGTTGGGCCAGGCCCAAAACAGTGCACGGGCACACGCGGCCCACGCCGCGCCGTTTCCCACTCCAGATTCGCCGCATCTCTCCCTAACGGCACGCGTCGATTGCGGTGTCGTGGGAGAGATCGTGGCCGGTTTCTTTAATGGGGAAATGCGGAACGTCCCCCACTTCCCCCTTAAAAGCAGAGGAAGCAGGGGCAGCTTCCCCCCATTGCCTTCACTGTGCCTTGAATCTCCAGAAATCCCCGCTGCTCCCTGCCTGCGCCCTTCCTCCGCCATCTTCCCCACTCGCAGCGTCGTCGCCCTCCCTCGCCGTCCCCGCCATGGCCCCGAAGAGCGACCAGGCGAAGAGCGAAAAGGCGAAGAGCGACAAGGCGAAGAAGGAGAAGTCTGAGCAGGCGGCGAAGCTGGCAGCCATGCGGAGAAGGAGGGTGGTTTTCCCGCCGAGGCTCGCCCCGAGGGAGCTGCGGGACAAGTACTACTTGTTCTGGGCGAGGGAGACGAAGGATCACCCGCGCACCAGAGTCCTCCCCGCTGTGGCCATCGACATGTTCCCGGGAGGTTACTACTTCTTCGCTGCGTTCTTCTATTGCGGTCTCTGCCCTCCGTATTCGGAGTTCTTCTGTGATGTGATGAACACGTATGGCCTCCACCTTTTAGATTTCACCCCAAATTTCGTTCTCACCTTGGCCGTTTTCGCACATTTGTGCGAAAACTATGTCGGGGTCCACCCAAATGTAGCCCTTTTCCACCATTTCTTCACGCCTAGAGTAGAGTCCGGATCCCCACTCTCCGGCGGCATCTCCTGGATCTTCAGGCTGAACAAGAAGGAGGCGTACTTGAAAGGAGAGCTTCGCGGCAAGTGGGAAGAGTGGAGGGCTGACTGGTGCTGGGTTCTGGAAGACGAGCCTGAGCAGTTTACCTTGCCGCGCCAGACTGCAATAGTGTGCGGCAAGGATTGGAGCGATTTGGCACCGGAGGACGACAAGCTGCAGATTGCTCTCACTAGGATCCTTCGTCTCCGGGCTGCCAATCTGACTGTAGGTGAAGTCGGGGCCGATTTCCTCCGCCGCCGCATTGCCCCTCTGCAGGAAAGGAAGAGACCCGCTTGGGAGTTCGGCAACGCGGCAGACCGCATGAGGCTGCGCCCCGGGCTGAACTATAACTTCACCGTCTTGGAACTGAAGGGGATGGTCCGGGAGCTGTTCAAGCACGACCCCAAGCACCCGGAGTGGTTCAAACCGTCGGTCGGAGTAGTTCCCTTGTGCAACAATACTGCCCTTAGCGCCATCCACGCGGCAATGCCCGAGTGCGACTCCCACGGGGTCGTCCCCACCTGGCGCGCTGTCACACCCTGCAATTTGTAACATGTTATTTGTAACTTTGAAGCATGAAAATTTGGACCAGCAAAATTTTTTAGCATCATTTGGCTTTTACTTGGAATTGAGTTTTCTTCATGTGTTTTTTCTTGTGCTCATTAAAGTCAACTGAGACCTCTTGTAGAATTCATCTCCATACCCAAAACTTCTGCCCAATGATCATGCCAAGTGTTATATAACAGTATAGTATTTTCCTACAAAATTAATTTGGCCAAAAAGTATTTTTATAAATTTAGTTCTCCAAAAATCCCTGAATTGAGATTTGCACTGCCAGTACTTGATTTAGGGTGAGAATTTTTTTTCAAAAGGTTCATTTGAGACCTAGTAGTCATAGGACTCTCAGAAACCACAAAGGTATAATTTTAAAAGTTATTTTCGTATTTTATTTAAAAGCTTTTTCTTAAGGCCAGAAATGGTCTTTAATAGGGTAAAATGATTTAACTATTTTAAAAATATTTGCCAAAATTCAGAGAGACTCAGACGACATATATTGTCCATATATAAGAGTTCCAACACTTGGTCATGTTCAAAATAATGGGCTAAACCCTCTAAAACCCTTTCTGGATATTTCAAGCTTTTGAAATATTTACAAAGGAATTTTTCTCCAAAAATTCCAGGGAAATTCGGTCATGTCATGTATGACATATGTGATGATCTTGCCAAGTCCCATGCCTTGGGAAGCAAGAAAACATCCTCAAACCCCTTCATAACCATTCTGTCCATATTTGGAGTTTGAACAACTTTACATTGTCAAACTTGTCCAATTGCTCTCAAATTTGGTGCACATACTAGAATGGCCTAATAAGGCATCTAGACCAAATGGCACAAGAATTGGAATAGAGCAACTTGATAGGGTCATCTCAAAACCCTTCCTGTTCAAATGCAAATTTGAACAACTTTACATTACCAACTTTTTATCTGGAGCTTCAAACTTTGTGGGCATGATCAATACCCCAAATGATGATGCTACACCAAGTGGTGCATCAAGGGGGGATGATTAGCTTGACTCAAACAAGTTGAAACTGTTTCTGTTGATTTCTAGGGTTCACCAAAGTTACATTGGCTAGTTTCTTCAAATGAGCCCAAATTTGGTGAAGCACCCTATTTTCTCATGTCTTTCAACCCTGTTAAGTGCCATGTCAAGTGGAGGTCATTTACTTGAACAAACACTGATCAAACACCTTCTGGCTTTTTACTAAAACCTCCAACTTGATCACTTTCACTCTTCTCCATGGCCTCAACTTTTTACCACTTGATCATTGAGTTACTGGCTACCCCCAGTAACTTCCCCAGCACCCCAGCTCCATGATTGAGGGGTAAGAACCCTGTTTTACCTTACTGGACAGCAGGTTTTCACCAATTCACCAGCACTCTCACTCTCTCTCAGCATCTCCAGGGCATCCAAGGCCTCAGGCCATTTCTTTACTCCTACCTCAACGTGCTAGACACTGCTGGACACGTTGGTTTTGACCAGGACGGCGAGAGCGCGGCGATGCCATCCAAACGCGCGCTCTGGAGCACGTAACAGTGCAGACACGCACTGTAGCTCCCGCCAATCAGCCTCCCCCGACAGCCTCGGGCCTCCCCTTCGCGCCAGTTGAGGCATCTCGACGTCCGCAACCTCCCCAGCGCTGTCCCCCCTCCTCCTGCGCCCTCCAGTGGCCGTCGTCGCACGCGCGCAGGCCGCCCGCAACGGCCACTCCTCTGCGTCACACGCGCGCTCGCTCCAGAAGCTCCCCCGCTCCTCCTCTCACCTCTACTGGACGTGCAGCTCGTCCAGGAACTCCGTGGACTCATCCCCTTGGCCTCCCGTGCGCTGTAGCCTCGAGCCGGAGCTCGCCGGCGCACTGGACCACGGGCCTCCGTCGATCTCCTATAAATAGGACCCCCCCGGGCCTCTCCAGCCACACCAACAGCCTCACCTCACCCCACTGAGTCTTCCAGCACCATCCACTCCTCCCCAGGTCGTCCCAGTACTCGGGATCGACTGGAGCTCGCCGCGTCGGGCCGCCGGTGATCTCGCAGTACGAGCCTCCCCTGCCCTTCTTCTTGCCCGATCTAGAACCGCCGTGCTCCACTGACCATTTCCCCCTTGTTTCCCCCTCCGTTTGCAGTCGGAAACGACCGGAGCATCAACCTCCCGACGAGCTTCCGCCGTCCCACCTCGCCGCCGGCGAACCTGTCCTCCCTGGCGTGCCGCACCACCACCACTGCAACCGCCACTCGACGCTGGACCCATTCCCACCCTCCGTTGTCGTCGCCGTGGCCGGAAACCTCGCCAGTGAGCTCGCCGTCGCCGTGGCCGCAAGGTTGGTGATGACAGGCGGGCCCCACCTGTCAACCCCACACCTCTCTCCCCCTCCTCCCTGCCACTGACCCACGGGCCCCGCCCGTCAGGTTGAAAAACCTGACGTGCGCGCGCAGGCTCCCGTGCAGCTGGGCTGGTCCGCCTGGGCCGTGCACTGTGGCCTTCTCTGGCCCAGTGCACAGGACACATTTTCTTTTTCTTTTCTGTAAATGCTTTAAACATTTCTACAGAAAAGAATAATGGTCCAAATAAAATATTTCCAACTCCTAAAATCTTGTAAAATTCCAACCTATTTAATGGTACCACTTTCATTCAAATCCATGAAACTTTTCTGTTCTGTTCAAATTTAAATTCAAATTTGAGAAGTAAAACTCCTATTCAAAAATCAATATATTCCATTCTGTTACTCCAAAACTCCAACTAAGATTTTTTCCCACCTTAGAAATCCCTCTAGTATTTTACAAAAATGAGTTGACATTTTTCTGAGCACTTTGATTTTTCTGTTTTGTTTGTATTCTTATTTTCCCGTGGTTATTATGCGACGTATAGATCCCGTATTTGACGAAGTTGCTGTGGAAGAAGAAGGAGAAGGATTTGAAGACTTTGAAGACCAAGCCAATCCAGGCAAGCAGCCCTTTGACCATGATACACTTGTTCTTCGGAACCCGTATGTTTCCGATGCATGATGTTATGGTTACGATGGTGACCTAGATGAACCACCACATGATGCATGCTTTATTGTTGATCTTGCTATATGCTAGATGACATTCAAATAGTTGGTCATGATGCTCAAATGATGCATGTGTGATATGAACCTTCGTAGTTGAAATCATTTGCATGAACCCATCGGGTGCCCCTTATGCCCGAGGGTGATGATGTGTTAGGTCATCACTTGAGGAAGAAGTGATGTGCCGGTAAATCATGTGCATGGTGAAACGATGGATTAGATTTATGTGTGACTACCGTCCCAACCAAACATGTGCAACCACAATACCCCTTATGGGACAGGGCTTTATTGATTACTTAGGTCGATACTAGCATGGTGCCCGCATCACTAGTGACGGGAAGACTTGAGGTCTTTTCCGGGACGGGGTCGTGCTTGGATAGACGGCCATGACTGTTTTTACAGGGCACCGGACACACCGTTGGTCCCTTCGGGTACGTATGGCATTGAAATTAGGGCAAGTCCCGCGATCTATTGTTGTACCCGAGGGCCGTGTACCAACGAGTGGACTCTATGTTAGTATCGTCTAAGGAAAGATAATGACCGGGTGCTTACCCCGGATACTTGAGGTACCGCGGGTCGTGGATGACACGGAAGTTCCCCGGATCTTGTGGGTAAAGTGTACAACCTCTGCAGAGTGTAAAACTATTCGAATAGCCGTGTCCACGGTCATGGACAGTTGGGTGGTGCTACTTAAACTATGTCCAGAATTTTACTTCATCGGTGATAGTATGTGTGTGATAAGTCAAGGATGGTGACTTGACTCTATGAGTTGAATCGTATTCATGTTGATATCGGTAACCTGTCTTCAAGGTTACGCGAGATTATTGATGCATAAACTTGATAGTAGAATATTTATTCTAGCCTTTGCTAGATTGTTCATTATTGTTCCATTACATTGTTACTTTGAACCACATCATGGGTTGCTTGCGAGTACATTCAAAGTACTCATTGGCTTGCCACTGGTTATTTAATTGGCCAGGCATGGAAGAACAGGAATATGAGGAAGAGTTCTTTGGAGACGATCATGCGAACTACGACGCTATCCCAGTTAGAATGCCTGTAGGGTTAAGGCAGATGGCATGGGTTCTACCCGTTATCGAAGACTTCCGCTATTTGAGTTATTTGCTATACAGCCCGTGAGGCTCTATCTATGTAAGACTTGGCCTTAATGGCCTTAATTCGTGTAAGACTATTTGTATGGATGTAAGACTCTTGTTATTCAGCTTCTGTGTGTTCAGTGAGCATTGATCTCTGGGATCACTGTACACGTGCATTCGGTGATCTCGACTTCTAAGTCGGGGTTCCCACAGAGCTGGTATCAGAGCCATCCTGACTGTAGGAAGCCTTAGTTAGCATGGGCGTTAGTTAGATGAGACCCTTTTATAAAAACCTTCTGAACCTCTCTTCTTTTCTAAACCTGAGATTTCATCAGCTTATTAACCCCTCCTATTCCACCTTTGTAGATGGCCGCTGTACCCGAAGAGCACCTAACCACTGGGTTTCCCTTGCTTCTCGAGGATAGCCTCCAGGAGTGTCAGTTCCACCGAGCACCCATCCTCACCTACCTTGAGCATTGGGTGAGCGACACTGAGGTGGAGTACCATGTGGAAGTGATCGTGAAGGCAAACGATCCTCCCACAAGTTGGTTCTTCGAGGGACCCCAGATGGCAACACTACCACTCGCTGTCGAGGCTGCTGCACTCAAGGCTTTAACCCGTCTCCGCGAGCTTCTTCCGGAGATGGCAGCCAAGATGACAACTCGCTTCTTACCTTACCGGAAGGAAGGTGAAGAAGAAAGCAGCGCACTAGCCCCTCCACTGAAGGAAGGACTCTCGCTTCGATTCCAGACCTACTTCAGTCTATGTGCCGACAGCTTGGCACAAGACTTGGCCTCGGAATCAATGAAGCTTCGAGAAGAACTTCACAAGACCAAGGCACTTCTTCGTCGAGCTCAAGAGAAGGCAAATAGGATCAAGAAGGAAGGAGCACCTTCTGGACAATCCGCCATCGCATATCAAGGCGGAAGGCCCTCCGAGGATGTATCTTCCAAGGGCGAAGAACCACATCGGCGACGCCGGATGACGGCGAGGGAATATCGCAAGCTTTTCCCTGCACCACCGACGAAGCACCGTCGTATCCAACTCCTCCACTCCCCCACACCCTCGAGTGACAAGGGGGCCCACACAGATGAAGACAAGGAGGAAGACCCAGCAGAGCCGGAATACGCGACCGAGCATTCCGCCGCTTAGGCATTATTCGCGACTCGGATATGCCAGTTGTAACCTCTACGGTAGGATAGGTCGTGTAACCCCTATGCGCAGTCGAGTCCTTGTATGGTTCATATGAAACCATCTAGTGTTTGCTTTTGTTGTGTCTAGATGTATGTCGTATTCTTCCTTCGGGAATGTGTAAACGACTACATCACCCATTTGGATTTTAATGAATGTGTTTTGGCCTTTCGGCCCTTGCATAATTTGATTTAGTGTCACACCCACCCCCTTACTAGGGACCCATCTTTCTTGCTTTCCCTCTTCCGAGTCATGAGACCTTTTACCGCTCCAACAGGATGCCTGTTGTAACTCGTACTGGTACCTCTACCCAGCAGCCCGAAGCCGGAGCATCCTCTCAGCCATAGGCAGGCCACGACCAAACCAATGACCAAGCTCCACCACCACCTCCTCCAAGCATGGACATGGCTCAGCTTCTCCAAGCTTTCCGAGAGGAACGCCAAGCCAACACTGCAGCCCTTCAGCTGATTGCTCAAGCTGTCACCAACAACCGCCAGCCGGCGGGGAATGGCAATGGACGTTCTACGTTGGCAGAGTTCAAGAAGCATGCACCGCCAACCTTCATCGAGACTGCAGAACCCCTGGATGCAGACGACTGGGTCCGTTCCATTGAGGAGATACTGGAACTAGTCGGGTGCACCGAAGACCGCGAGAAGGTCGCTTATGCAGCCCACTGCCTCGGGGGGACTGCTAGAGCTTGGTGGGATGGATTCAAGGTCATGCATGCTGAACAAGACATCACATGGGTTAGCTTCAAGTCAGAATTCCGCAAGGCCCACATTCCTTCCGGAATCATGGCTATCAAAAAGCGTGAGTTCCGAGCCCTAAAGCAAGGAAGTGGCACTGTCAAGGAGTACATGCAGAAGTTCAGTGTTCTGTCAAGGTATGCCCCTGAAGATGTCAGCACTGATGCTGCCAAAAGGGAGCGCTTCATGGAAGGCCTCAATCAGACTCTGCAATACTCGCTTGTCGTGTGCGACTGCCCGTCTTTCCCTGACCTGGTGAACAAGGCACTTATGCTTGAAGACAAGCGGCGTGCTTTGGAAGACACTCGCAAGCGCAAGATGGTCAGTAAGGGAAGTTCCAGCAACCAGAAGCCTCGTCCATGGCAGTCAGCCCCGGCCAAGCCAACCTATCAGCAACCAAGAGCTCCTGCACCTCGTGCCAACCCTCAGCCTCAGCAGTATGCCAACCCCAGGCCAGCTTTCAACCCCAATACCAGTGGTGGCAGCAAGATCAATCCAAACCAAGTCACTTGCTTTGGATGTGGTCAGCCCGGACACATCTCAAGGGTGTGCCCCAACAAGAAGCCTGATGCCCCGCGCCCCAATGCGCAGAACCAGGGACAAGGCCATGGAATGCCACCAAGGAACCCAGCTCCTCGCAACCCACCGAACCATGGGAAGGGGCGTGTGAATCACGTCACTGCTGAAGAAGCCCAGGAAGACCCAGACGTCGTGCTGGGTACGTTCCTTGTCAACTCAGCACCTGCAACTGTCTTGTTTGATTCTGGAGCAACGCATTCATTTGTCACTCAAAGATTTGCATTAAAAAGTGGCATGACCCCTACACCCCTGAATAACCCTATGGTGGTACAAACCACCGGAGCCGAGATGAGAGCCATGATAGGCTGTAAAGGAGTCGGTATTACCATTAACAGTGTAGACTTCCTAGCAGACCTTATCGTCCTGAGATCGCAAGGCTTGGATGTGATCTTAGGGATGGATTGGCTCAGTAAGCACCAAGGCTTGTTAGACTGTGCCAATCGGACAGTCACTGTGACCAATGACCAAGGAGCCGAAGTCAAGTTTGCTTCCAACCCCTCTTCCGCTCAAGCCGCTAAAGTCAACTGTCTGTCTGAAGTTGGTTTAGATCAAGTACCGGTGGTATGTGAGTATCCTGATGTCTTTCCGGATGAACTATCGGGAATGCCCCATGACCGTGACATTGAGTTCATCATCGAGCTCGTGCCCGGAGCAGGACCCATCTATAAGAAGCCTTATAGAATGGGGACGGAGGAATTAGCCGAGTTGAAGAAGCAGCTGGAAGAGCAGCTAAGGAAGGGATTTATCCGCCCAAGTGCCTCCCCTTGGGGATCTCCTGTTCTGTTTGTGGCAAAGAGGGACGGTACCATCCGCTTATGCATTGACTATCGTTCCCTCAATGAAGTTACAATCAAGAACAAATATCCACTTCCCAAGATCGAAGATCTGTTTGATCAGCTCAGCGGAGCCAAGGTGTTCTCCAAGATCGACCTCAGATCTGGGTACTACCAGCTGAAGATCAGACCCCAAGATATTCCGAAGACGGCATTCGTAACCAGATATGGCCTGTACGAGTGCACGGTCATGTCTTTTGGGTTAACCAATGCCCTAGCTTACTTCATGTATCTCATGAATAAAGTCTTCATGGAATATTTGGACAAGTTTGTTGTTGTCTTCATTGATGACATTCTTGTGTTCTCGAAGTCGGAGGAAGAGCACGAGCAGCATCTGAGGATGGTCCTAGACAAGCTTCGTGAGCACCAACTGTATGCCAAATTCAGCAAGTGTGAGTTCTGGCTGCATAAAGTTGGATTCTTAGGTCATGTCTTGACCGAGGAAGGATTATCTGTTGATCCTGCGAAGATCGAAGCTCTGACCCTATGGCAATCTCCAACGACCGTCAAGGAAGTTAGAAGCTTCCTCGGACTAGCACGCTATTACCGCAAGTTCGTGGAAGGATTCTCTAGCATTGCACGACCAATGACTCAACTCCTCAAGAAGGACAAGAAGTTCGAGTGGACGCCAAAATGCGAAGAGAGCTTCCAAGAGCTCAAGAAGAGATTGACCACCGCCCCAGTTCTGGCAACACCTGATATTCACAAGGAGTTCGTGATATATTTTGATGCCTCTCGAACCGGATTGGGAAGCGTTCTGATGCAAGAAGGTCGCGTCATAGCATACCTCTCTAGGCAGCTACGACCCCATGAGGAGAACTACGCTACTCACGATCTTGAGCTAGCGGCAGTAGTTCATGCCTTGAAGACATGGCGGCATTACCTCCTAGGGAAACGGTGTGAGATCTACACAGACCACAAAAGTCTGAAGTACATTTTCACCCAAAAGGAATTGAACATGAGGCAGCGGAGTTGGTTGGAACTCATCAAAGATTATGACCTCAGTGTTCAGTATCACCCTGGGAAGGCTAACGTGGTGGCCGATGCCTTAAGCAGGAAGGCTTGCTCTTTGAATGCCATTATTCAAGTAAGGCAGCCAGCCTTGTTTAAGGAGTTTGAACAATTCAGTTTGGAATTGGTCACCCCCGGATTCCTGGATCATTTGGAAGTCAGACCGACCCTGATGGACGACGTCAAGAAGGCACAAGATGGTCACGCAAGCATTGAAGGTATCAAGAAGAAGATGAAGCTGGGCAAGGCCCCAGGATTCTCCGAAGACGAGCATGGGATTGTTTGGTACAAAGGTCGCATATGCGTACCAAACAACACCGAGCTGAAGACGCTGATTCTGCAAGAAGCCCACGACACTCCGTATTCCATCCACCCCGGAGGAACCAAGATGTATCAAGACTTGAAGGCACGATTCTGGTGGCACGGGATGAAAAGAGAGATTGCGACCTATGTTGCAAAGTGTGATGTGTGCCAAAGGGTCAAGGCTGAATATCAGCGACCTGCTGGATTGCTTCAACCACTCAAGGTTCCTGAGTCGAAGTGGGATAAAGTCGGAATGGACTTCATCACTGGATTACCAAGGTCGAATAGAGGACATGACTCTATCTGGGTCATAGTCGATCATTTGACCAAGGTGGCCCATTTCATTCCTGTCAAGACCACTTATGATGGCAACCGACTGGCAGCTCTCTACATCGACCGAATCGTAAGTCTTCACGGTGTTCCCAAGGAGATTGTGTCAGATCAAGGAACCCAGTTCACCTCTAGGTTCTGGAAGAAGTTCCAAGAAGCCTTGGGAACCAAGTTGTCTTTCAGCACAGCTTTCCACCCACAGACCGGAGGTCAGACAGAGCGAGTCAATCAGATTCTCGAAGACATGCTCCGAGCCTGTGTCCTGGCGTATGGAGCCAAGTGGGAAGACTGTCTCCCGTTTGCCGAGTTCTCCTATAATAACAGTTACCAGTCAATCCTTCAGATGGCACCATTTGAGGTGTTGTACGGACGCAGATGTCGCACACCCCTCAACTGGTCAGAGACTGGAGAAGGACTAGTCTTTGGACCGGATAATCTCCGCGCAGCAGAAGAGCAAGTCCAACTAGTCAGAGAGCGATTAAAGGCAGCCAAGTCAAGGCAGAAGAGTTATGCTGACACTCACCGTCGGAACATGAGTTTCCATGTCGGGGACCATGTGTACCTGCGGGTAACTCCTCTGAAGGGAACCAAGCGTTTCCACGTCAAGGGGAAGCTCGCACCAAGGTTCATTGGACCCTTTGAGATCACTGCACGACGAGGAGAAGTGGCTTACCAGTTGGAACTACCACCTGAGCTATCCGATGTGCACAATGTATTCCATGTGTCACAACTCCGGAAATGTCTCCAAGTTCCAGACAAGCCTAATCTCTACAAGGATGTGGATCACCAAGCCATTGATCTGCAGCCTGATTTGACCTACCGCGAGAAGCCCATTCGCATTCTGGACGAAGCAGAACGACGTACGCGAAGCCGTACCATCAAGTACTTCAAGGTCCAGTGGAGCAACCACACCGAAGCAGAAGCAACCTAGGAATAAGAAGACTATCTTAGATCCGAGTTTCCCGACCTCTTTTAAGACCTAGTTTAGGAATCTCGGGGACGAGATTCTTGTAAGGGGGGTAGGTCTGTCACACCCTGCAATTTGTAACATGTTATTTGTAACTTTGAAGCATGAAAATTTGGACCACCAAAATTTTTTAGCATCATTTGGCTTTTATTTGGAATTGAGTTTTCTTCATGTGTTTTTTCTTGTGCTCATTAAAGTCAACTAAGACCTCTTGTAGAATTCATCTCCATACCCAAAACTTCTGCCCAATGATCATGCCAAGTGTTATATAACAGTATAGTATTTTCCTACAAAATTAATTTGGCCAAAAAGTATATTTATAAATTTAGTTCTCCAAAAACCCCTTAATTGAGATTTGCACTGCAAGTACTTGATTTAGGGTGAGATTTTTTTTTTCAAAAGGTTCATTTGAGACCTAGTAGTCATAGAACTCTCAGAAACCACAAAGGTATAATTTTAAAAGTTATTTTCCTATTTTATTTAAAAGCTTTTTCTTAAGGCCAGAAATGGTCTTTAATAGGGGAAAATTATTTAACTATTTTAAAAATATTTGCCAAAATTCAGAGAGACTCAGAGGACATATATTGTCCATATATAAGAGTTTCAACACTTGGTCATGTTCAAAATAATGGGCTAAACCCTCTAAAACCCTTTCTGGATATTTCAAGCTTTTGAAATATTTACAAAGGAATTTTTCTCCAAAAATTCCAGGGAAATTCTGTCATGCCATGTATGACATATGTGATGATCTTGCCAAGTCCCATGCCTTGGGAAGCAAGAAAACATCCTCAAACCCCTTCATAACCATTATGTCCATATTTGGAGTTTGAGCAACTTTACATTGCCAAACTTGTCCAATTGCTCTCAAATTTGGTGCACATAGTAGAATGGCCTAATAAGGCATCTACACCAAATGGCACAAGAATTGGAATAGAGCAACTTGATCAGGTCATCTCAAAACCCTTTCTGTTCAAATGCAAATTTGAACAACTTTACATTACCAACTTTTTATCTGGAGCTTCAAACTTTGTGGGCATGATCAATACCCCAAATGATGATGCTACACCAAGTGGTGCATCAAGGGGGGATGATTAGCTTGACTCAAACAAGATGAAACTGTTTCTGTTGATTTCTAGGGTTCACCAAAGTTACATTGGCTAGTTTCTTCAAATGAGCCCAAATTTGGTGAAGCACCCTATTTTCTCATGCCTTTCAACCCTGTCAAGTGCCATGTCAAGTGGAGGTCATTTACTTGAACAAACACTGATCAAACACCTTCTGGCTTTTTACTAAAACCTCCAACTTGATCACTTTCACTCTTCTCCATGGCCTCAACTTTTTACCACTTGATCATTGAGTTACTGGCTACCCCCAGTAACTTCCCAGCACCACAGCTCCATGATTGAGGGGTAAGAACCCTGTTTTACCTTGCTGGACAGCAGGTTTTCACCAATTCACCAGCACTCTCACTCTCTCTCAGCATCTCCAGGGCATCCAAGGCCTCAGGACATTTCTTTACTCCTCCCTCAACGTGCTAGACACTGCTGGACACGTTGGTTTTGACCAGGACGGCGAGAGCGCGGCGATGCAATCCAAACGCGCGCTCTGGAGCACGTAACAGTGCAGACACGCACTGTAGCTCCCGCCAATCAGCCTCCCCCGACAGCCTCGGGCCTCCCCTTCGCGCCAGTCGAGGCATCTCGACGTCCCTAACCTCCCCGGCGCTGTCCCCCCTCCTCCTGCACCCTCCAGTGGTCGTCGTCGCACGCGCGCTGGCCGCCCGCAACGGCCACTCCTCTGCCTCGCACGCGCGCTCGCTCCAGAAGCTCCCCCGCTCCTCCTCTCACCTCTACTGGACGTGGAGCTCGTCCAGGAACTCCGTAGACTCATCCCCTTGGCCTCCCGTGCGCTGTAGCCTCGAGCCGGAGCTCGCCGGCGCACTGGACCACGGGCCTCCGTCGATCTCCTATAAATAGGACCCCCCCCCGGGCCTCTCCAGCCACACCAACAGCCTCACCTCACCCCACTGAGTCTTCCAGCACCATCCACTCCTCCCCAGGTCGTCCCAGTACTCGGGATCGACCGGAGCTCCGCCGCGTCGGGCCGCCGGTGATCTCGCAGTACGGGCCTCCCCTGCCCTTCTTCTTGCCCGATCTAGAACCGCCGTGCTCCACTGACCATTTCCCCCTTGTTTCCCCCTCCGTTTGCAGTCGGAAACGACCGGAGCATCAACCTCCCGACGAGCTTCCGCCGTCACACCTCGCCGCCGGCGAACCTGACCTCCCCGGCGTGCCGCACCACCACCACTACAACCGCCACTCGACGCTGGACCCATTCCCACCCTCTGTTGCCCTCGCCGTGGCCCGAAACCTCGCCGGTGAGCTCGCCGTCGCCGTGGCCGCAAGGTTGGTGATGACAGGCGGGCCCCACCTGTCATCCCCACACCTCTCTCCCCCTCCTCTCTGCCGCTGACCCACGGGCCCCGCCCGTCAGGTTCAAAAACCAGACGTGCGCGCGCAGGCTCCCGTGCGGCTGGGCTGGTCCGCCTGGGCCGTGCACTGTGGCCTTCTCTGGCCTAGTGCACATGACACATTTTCTTTTTCTTTTCTGTAAATGCTTTAAACATTTCTACAGAAAAGAATAATGGTCCAAATAAAATAATTCCAACTCCTAAAATCTTGTAAAATTCCAACCTATTTAATGGTACCACTTTCATTCAAATCCATGAAACTTTTTTGTTCTGTTCAAATTCAAATTCAAATTTGAGCAGTAATACTCCTATTCAAAAATCAATATATTCCATTCTGTTACTCCAAAACTCCAACTAAGATTTTTCCCCACCTTAGAAATCCCTCTAGTATTTTACAAAAATGAGTTGACATTTTTCTGAGCACTTTGATTTTTCTGTTTTGTTTGTATTCTTATTTTCCCGTGGTTATTATGCGACGTATAGATCCCGTATTTGACGAAGTTTCTGTGGAAGAAGAAGGAGAAGGATTTGAAGACTTTGAAGACCAAGCCAATCCAGGCAAGCAGCCCTTTGACCATGATACACTTGTTCTTCGGAACCCGTATGTTTCCGATGCATGATGTTAGGGTTACGATGGTGACCTAGATGAACCACCACATGATGCATGCTTTATTGTTGATCTTGCTATATGCTAGATGACATGCAAATAGTTGGTCATGATGCTCAAATGATGCATGTGTGATATGAACCTTCGTAGTTGAAATCATTTGCATGAACTCATCGGGTGCCCCTAATGCCCGAGGGTGATGATGTGTTAGGTCATCACTTGAGGAAGAAGTGATGTGCCGGTAAATCATGTGCATGGTGAAACGATGGATTAGATTTATGTGTGACTACCGTCCCAACCAAACATGTGCAACCACACTACCCCTTATGGGACGGGGCTTTATTGATTACTTAGGTCGATACTAGCATGGTGCCCGCATCATTAGTGACGGGAAGACTTGAGGTCTTTTCCGGGACGGGGTCGTGCTTGGATAGACGGCCATGACTGTTTTTACAGGGCACCGGACACACCGTTGGTCCCTTCGGGTATGTATGGCATTGAAATTAGGGCAAGTCCCGTGATCTATTGTTGTACCCGAGGGCCGTGTACCAACGAGTGGACTCTATGTTAGTATCGTCTAAGGAAAGTTAATGACCGGGTGCTTACCCCGGGTACTTGAGGTACCGCGGGTCGTGGATGACACGGAAGTTCCCCGGATCTTGTGGGTAAAGTGTACAACCTCTGCAGAGTGTAAAACTATTCGAATAGCCGTGTCCACGGTCATGGACAGTTGGGTGGTGCTACTTAAACTATGTCCAGAATTTTACTTCATCGATGATAGTATGTGTGTGATAAGTCAAGGATGGTGACTTGACTCTATGAGTTGAATCGTATTCATGTTGATATCGGTAACCTGTCTTCAAGGTTACGCGAGATTATTGATGCATAAACTTGATAGTAGAATATTTATTCTAGCCTTTGCTAGATTGTTCATTATTGTTCCATTACATTGTTACTTTGAACCACATCAGGGGTTGCTTGCGAGTACATTCAAAGTACTCATTGGCTTGCCACTGGTTATTTAATTGGCCAGGCATGGAAGAACAGGAATATGAGGAAGAGTTCTTTGGAGACGATCATGCGAACTAGGACGCTATCCCAGTCAGAATGCCTGTAGGGTTAAGGCAGATGGCATGGGTTCTACCCGTTATCGAAGACTTCCGCTATTTGAGTTATTTGCTATACAGCCCGTGAGGCTCTATCTATGTAAGACTTGGCCTTAATGGCCTTAATTCGTGTAAGACTATTTGTATGGATGTAAGACTCTTGTTATTCAGCTTCTGTGTGTTCAGTGAGCATTGATCTCTGGGATCACTGTACACGTGCATTTGGTGATCTCGACTTCTAAGTCGGGGTTCCCACACGCGCCAAAGATGTCGGGGAAACTGGACGCCCGCGAACACCTATGGGACCGGAGCCCCTTCTATGTTGCGGTAAGGGAGCGGAGGGAGCACGGAGAGCAGATCGAGGAGCACACGCGGGCAGTTTACCCAGGTTCGGGCCGCGCGTACGCGTAAAACCCTACTCCTGCCTTGGTTGTATTGAGTTTCTGGAGCTCGGGAGCTTGAAGATCTACAGTACTAGCTACACCGAGCGTAGGGGTGATCGAGTTTCTGGGATCGAACCTCCTCTACGTTGTGCATGGGCCTCCTTTTATAGCTCAAAGGGGTCACCGACAGGTGTCAACGTAGAGGAGGGTAAAAATGTAAAACTGGTGGTAGTTGTAACAGTGCATGAACAGTGTATAAATAGTGGTCTTCACCTAACTTTGACGGTGGGGGACAAAGGCATTGAATGCCCGTCGCCGTCGCCCCAAAAAGCGTCCGTCCATGCGTCTCCGTTCGCCAAAGCGATGGTCTCGTCACCGCAGCTTGCCACCATGTATCCCAGGCTGCACAGCCATCCGCCACGTGCCCCTGGAAGGGCCCCAGGGCGACGCGTGGCCAGATGAGCTGGAGCGCAGGCACACAACATAAGTTTCCCCGGCAAGCACCTTGCCGGGGTCGCAAACTTGCCGGGCCCGGAAGCTTGTCGCTCTCCGGGCCCTGCCGGGGCGCATGATGCACCGCGATATTCCTCCTTGAAGTGCCGTTCTTTTGGCCTTCCTGGCAAGCTCCTCTTGCCGGGGCCTTGTGCTGGAATGATAACTTTGAGCCTGGTGCGGCCTTCCCGGCAAGCTCCTCTTGCCGGGGTCTTGTCTCTTAACTTAAATACTTTGTTCTTGAATGTCTTAAAAGGGTCTAGAGTGGGCTTTGGCGGGCGCGTGGTGAGCCAGACCACGGGACGCTGCTACTGCCCGTGCACAAGTCGGGATACTAAGGTACCCCTACTTTAGTACACCGACAGACTGGGACTCCTCTAAGCGTCGGACTCGCTATCGAACTCTTCATCCATGAGATCGCCTTCGTCCACATCTGGCCAAATCAACAAGCCAAGTGAGTACTTTGAATGTACTCGCAAGACGGTTCGGACTTAAGATATAACAAATGACAACATGAATGCATATGAGTATTCCAGCAAAAATGCGACCGGAATAAAATGTGAATGCGCTGAAGGTAAAGAATGGAAGTCGGGCGGTAATCGTCCCGAAATCCAAAAGATAAAAATAACGAGATCAAACGAGGGTCTGAGTGACGCCTCGTAGGAAAATAATAAATGATAACAGGCCTCGGGCGTCTGAGCGACACCACATAAAGGGCTTAAAACATAAATAAATAACAAGAATGCCACAGTCGGACGTCTAAGCGACATCACATAAAGGGCTTAGAACAAAAATAAATAACAAGAATGCCATAGTCGGACGTCTAAGCGATGTCACATAAAGGGCTTATAACAAAAATAAATAACAAGAATGCCATAGTCGGACGTCTAAGCGACGTCACATAAGGGGCTTATAACATAAATAAATAACAAGAATGCCACAGTCGGACGTCTAAGTGACATCACATAAAGGGCTTATAACATGAATAAATAACAAGAATGCCACAGTCGGACGTCTAAGCGACATCACATAAAGGGCTTATAAATAACAGTATATGATGATGAAATACTTCGGGAAGTAAAATCAATACAGAGATAGTGGTGAGTTCATTTACCGAATGAACTGGATGATAACACTATTTTGGTTACTCACAAGAATGTACTAGAGACGGTCACCGGGTTGACATGAATATTGATCCTAGGCCATAAACATGGCTACTGAAGGAATTTAACTCTGCAGAGCTTGTACTAGTAACTCATAGGCAACGAGTTCTACTAGCCACGTGGGCGAGCCCCGTCTACGGTGTTTTAGTAGAAACCCAACTAACCAGTACACACCCATTTAACATCCTGTCGTCCGGAATCACCCGCGACGATATTCACGGAAAACTTTAAGACGGGGAGGCTACAACCTCGAATAGCATGGGATCAAATTTATATATGCGTGCTCTAAGCGGTGCCCCCCTCTCGGTACCAACCGGAAACACCCATGCCCCCTGACCGGAAGACGGGCTTTAATCCAGGGCCATGGAACCATCATCCCGGCCCCTCTACTTGGTGTGTACTCGGAAAGTGGTTTACGACCGACTAGACCGTAATCCCAACGGACGACCTATGATAGTATTGAAAAGGAGACGAACGAAATCTTGACATGATCTCCGTTGATATTGAGTTGACCAACTACTGGCATGCTCCAACAATACTAGCATTCCACCCCATCATATCACCATATGATCGAGGTGGTTCAACATTCTCCTTCGAGACTCACCCGAAGCTTACTTGCATGAAATATGCCATACACATATGCCCATATGATCATGCTTATGAATGGGCTACTCGAGCAAACATGCAACACACTCATCATAACAAGAGTTCAAACATGCTTGCCTGGTTCTGAAAAGTCGGAGCCTAACTCGGCGTGATTCGCGTCTCCGTCAGGGCCTCTGGTATCTATGTATTCAAACAAAAACATATACTAACATAAATACCGCGCGTGCAATTAAAGTTGCTCAAAATATTTCCACATAAATATGACAAAAAACTAGACAGAAAACCAAGGTGGACAGAAAAAGAATTAACTCAAAATCACTTTTCGTTTAAAAGATATTAAGGTTTCTGTCCAGAGACCCATCTATAATGAAACAGAAAAGATCCAGGGGCTAGAACAGAAAACAATGAAGCGAACCGGTACGCAGTACGTCACCCGCAGAGGGAAAACACACTTTGCTTAAATACGCCAACAGAAAACGGTTAGAGGGGGAGATGTGAGAGACTGACAGAGGGACCCCACCTGTCAGGTTTGAAAAAAGGAAACAGAGCCGCGCCGGCGCCGGTGCTGCGGTGATCGCCGGCGTGGATCCCCGGTGAGATAGGGGAGGGGAGTGGTACCTATGGCTTCACGGTGGTCTTCCGCGTCGAACGGTGGTGGAGTTGGGTGCCGGCGAGTCCCACGTCGATGGCGAGCTTATCTCCGGCGGACGACGGCTCGGGTGGTCGTGGACCTCGTCGGAGAAGGTTTCTGGAGTGAAATTCAGTTGGGGGTTAGGACTAGGGGGATGCCAGGGTGCTACGTTCAAGTTCACGGCGGCGGAGAAGCCCTCACCGGAGTGAACGGAGCTGGAGCCCGCGGCGGAGGCAGCTGGCCAGAACCGGGGAAGAAGGGCCTCTCGGGGCTCTTCCAGCGGCTGGGCGCGGTCTAGGGAAGTAGTGGAGGCGTGTGTGCTCGAGCACGAGCTCGGGGGTGCCTTTTATAGGCGGCTCGAGGTGGTTGCCACGAACGGATAAGTCCGGCGAGCCAATTACGGCGCTGCAGTGGTCGGACGGCGGGGCTAGGGGCTTAAGCATCATCTATGATCTCTAGAAGCTCCATTCCCGTGCTTAACTTAGCAGTAGAGGTGGTGTTACGGCCTGTCCTCGACGGAACGGCCGCGTGGCTTGTCGGCGGCAGAAACGGCGCTCTGCGCGTGCCAGGCCACGACGACAGTATGCCAGGCGTGCGTTGGCTGTGGGGAGGGACACGCGGAGCACTGGGATGGTCTGGGCGGCGCGAAACGGCGTGGAGCTGCGGCATTGCTTCTGTCAGCCGCCACGGGCGGCGCTGTGGCCGTGGCAGCCGCCGGCGCGGTCGGGCCAGGGCGCCACCGACGCCCAGAAACGGCCAAGCGACCGTGCGGCGCATGGATAAGGAGAAGCTGCAGTGCAGCGTCGAGCCAAGGAAGCACAGACGAGTTTTGTCGCTGCGCTGAAGGATCTGACGAAACTGACGAAGTGTAGGCAGTTTCAGTTAACAGTTCTGAATTTGACAGAACAGTGTAGGCTAGGTGTTTGATGAATTGATTCTGGTATTTGTGCAATGTCTCTGGAGCTGATTTTTGGTGGAGTGGCCTCTTGATGTATCTAGAGGCTGCATGATTTTTCACAAAATTTTTCGATGAAGATAAATATGAATTTCACCAAATTTTGCAAATCTGGTCCAAACTTGCAGTAGGTGAAATTTGAAAATTTTGAACTATGGACTAGTGAAACAAGATGGATCTAGGTTGTGGGTACTAAGGACTATCTAGGAGAGTTGGTTTGGAGTCAAATAGGTAGATGAAAATGGTGGTTCCTTTGTAAATCACCAAGGTCCACTATAAAAGACAGAATTGTTTTTGGAATGAAATAAATAGGAGGAAAAATCCCAATAAGCTCACAACTTGCTGGAATTGATGAAATGCTTGTCCCATGGTGTGAAGAGAGTCTTGGAGAGGATTTTTCCTGTTGGGATCATGGCAAGATGAAGGTTGGAGGGGAGATAAGTCAAGGTTAAACTAGAGAATTTTAAAATAAGAAGTGGTGAACTCAAACAACTCCTTTTCAATCTCAACTTGTGCTTGAGCCAAACACAAGAGGAGAACTTCAAGGCCAAAAACCAAGCTTGAGAAGACACACAAACTTTGGCAAAAAGGGATTTTAGAAGGGCAAAAGAAAGGATCAAACAATCCCCATTTCAAAAAGGCCAAAAGTTTGCAAGAAAAAACAACTCAAAAATTTGGGGTGTTACAACGCCTCTCCACATTTGCAAATAAGGCCTTCCCTTGTTCATCCTTTTCTCCCACGAGATAAGCTACTCATACAAATTTATCTTGATGTTCCCTGCAACGCATGGGCATCTTGCTAGTATAGATAAATGACACGGGCAGGGGAGAGCGAGGGACGTCGGCATGGTCTCAACTATTGTCCCACAAGTGAGCGAAAACGCAAGACGAAGCACGTTCCATTCGGTGAGCGACGTGGAGGGTTCAGCGCGCCGGGGTATTCTTTCTCGAGATATCATTTTTTCCCATCTTTCTCGAGATATCATTTTTCGATGAAATCTTGGGATACCATTTTTCGATGAAATTCTCAAGATATCATAAAAAATGCATCCTGATGTTCCATGCAATGCACGAACATATTTCTAGTCATCTTGAGATATTACGAAATCACCGCCTCATCGTCGACAGGAACGGTGGGGAGGTCCGGACGTCTGCCACCTGAAACTCTGAAACTTTGGTCCCATCCCACCCCATAACTCTCCAGGCTCAAGCCGTCTGGCTTTGCAAACTGCCCACAGTCAAAACAGATTGACTGGACATCACCGGAACCACTATTCACACTAGAACCTTGGTTGCTCAGCCTACGATAGCTACTTATCGGCCGATCACCACTGCCCCAAAACCACACCTCCTCTCCAGCCCATTCCCCCACCTTTCGATCCCTTAGCCCGCATCAGTTGTCCCCTAGTTCGCCGGAAAGCCATGGTGCACCGCAAGATCACGTACTACAAGATGTTGATGCCGGAGCGCCGTACGGAAATTGCAGCGGCGGTCGGTGACACAGACCTTCGTTCCCAAGGTCGCTTTGCGGCGGGCCAATCCCCGAATTCTCTAGAGCCTAGCTTCGATGAGGAGGAAGCCGATCCAATGTTCATGGCAGAGGTGGCAGCGCAGAAGCCCCAATGCATATGAGCCAATGGACATCGACTTCGTGTCGGCGTTCGGGCCCCCCATGGTGCAGGCAGAACAGCGATTCAACCTGGCGATCCTAAAGGAGGACCGGGAGGCGGAGGCTCAACTCAAGGTGGAGCTTGCGGATGCCGCTACCATTGAGGCCCTCCTACATGCGGAACCGGATGTCGTGGATGTGAACCGGGCGACGGAGGCTCAAATCGAAGCAGAGCGCATGGATGCCGCTGCCAACGAGGCCCTCTTGCAGGCGGAGCCGGACATCCTGGACTTGAACCGAGCGGCGGAGGCTCAACTCGACGCGGAGTGCGCGAATGCCGCTGCCATCGAGGCCCTCCTGCACGCGGCACCGAACATCATGGACATGAACTGGGCGGTGCTCGTGTCCGTGCAGAGCGCCCGCACGCTCCACGTGAACAAGTAGCTGGAGGCCGAGGACAACCATGGTGCGGAGATACACGTCGACAGCTACGGCTGGTCCATGCCGGCAGCCATAAAGACGACGAGGCCATCATTTTGTTTATGTTGTTTTTAGGGATCTTTTGCTGTCTAAAAACTTATATTTATGAAAGTTGCCTAACTTTCATCATTTGGGTCAGTCGAGCATTTAAGGTGGTTGGATGGATATCCCATGTCTCCTAACCCTTCTTCTTCCCCAACAGACCATCACACGGGCCGCACGGATCATCCTCAACATGCGGTCTGATGAACATATTGTATGAACAAAAATTATGTGTGAGCGGTAGGACGGCTGAGTTTGGTTTGATCACATGCGGTAGCACGTGTCAGTGAGGGTGTTATCCCTTGGTTTTGTTTGCTGCGTGCAGGAGCGACTGTGTAAGGGTGCGGTGCGACCGCGACAACCGTGCGCAAGTGTACCTCCTTTTCATTTTGAAAAACTTTAGGCAAGCTTGGCAAGAATGTGTGGCAAAGTATGGCCATGCAAGGCCTAGACCCAAACATGATATAAGTATGTACTACTTGTGTTAAAAAATAAAGGCGGGGTTTTCCTTCCCGAGATTGATTGATACAAATCCTTGTTTGACGTGTCAATTATTGTGTATTTTTTCTCCAACGCCCAAAGAGCTAACCATCTCACTCCTTGTTGCTTGATTAATGCAGCACCATGCAAACCAACCTTCTCACTTCCGTATGCATGCAGGGGTATATTAATGAACTTAGTTAATAGTACTACGAGGCAAAATCATCAATTTTGCCTCGATTAGTGTTAGTGGTCTTCTTCAAATTGTAATTTTGGTACTGGCCTTGTATAAAAAAAGGAGGTAGTAACTATTTGAATTCCTTCCCCATTGCGGTGACATCGACGATATCTTGAACGTTGTGTCTTTGGTGAAGTGCGTTCAACGGAGCACACCATTGAGGGAGACCATGATAAGTCGTTCGCAAGTGCCGCCTGCAGGCCGGGACAACCGCCTTCTTTGCATTCAGGAAGTCTGTTGAACCAAAGGAGGTGTAAATGTACTAGTACTACACAATAGCGAAGTCTGTGCAGCTTAGTGCGGTAAGGTGGTTTCTTGAAGAAGACGACGGAGAAGAGGAGTCAGTGAAGAGTGAAATGATGGTTGCTTCATCCGTGCTTTCTGGTTTGATGCTTCACTGCTTTGTGATTTGTGATAGAATGGACATGGGAGTAGACTCTGTGCTCTATATGTACTGTACATGCATCCATGCATGGCAGAAAGAGGAGAGAGGTTGCACTTTTCTATTCCTTCAATCAATCAATTAGGGAGCTTCGGTTCCCTCTTTTTGCTTTTGTAGCACCCTCTACGATTGTTTGATGCAAAAAGCTATTTTCACATTTGGCTACACAGTGTGGATGCCCATAACCGTACCATTTGGTTTTGTTCCTGTGTGCTATCTATATAAATCTCGATTATATTGATCTAAAAAATTATATCAAGATTAGTAAAAAGGAGGTGATTTCGCCGCATGGAAGGGGGGGAGGTTTCTTACTTTTCGAGGACATTGGCCAGGCAGTTTGCTAACATGACGTCCCACGTGTCAGTTATTTACCAAGCCGATCCGTGTCCCACATGAGGCTAGCCATAGTGGTAGCAACATGCACTCGGGAATAGAAAACATGCTGATGTGGCATAGAATTAAAGAAGAGATAGGGGTTAGAGTAACATAGGTAGACACCGTATCATGTTAAATGTTAGAGTACTACTTTGTGTCATGGATGGCAATAAATATACTATGCACTATAGAAGAAGTTGGAGTAATCTATGATACTACTAGTATTTACTACAATGAAGTAGTAGTATCATACACTTGTATTATGTGCATTATAATAGTATATGATACTCCCCACTATGAGTAGCCAAGGAAGAACAACGACAGAAGCAACATGTGGTTAACTTCAAGAAGACGAGGGAGAAGCGGATTCAGCAACATGTGGTTAACTCCAACTTCTTATTTTAGCATCACTTCATCCCTCCAAGTTAACTGCGGGAAAGGTATAGATTTGTGATTTGATGCCTCATTGCTCATTACTACGCCGGCGCCATGACCGGGGTGCTTCACCCCTGCTGCTCTGCACTATGAATTTGGTATGGCACGTGGACCCGGCTGCTTGATGTCCCACATGTCGGCGAGAGGGGCTAAAACATTTATGAAAGCGAGCGCTCCACTCTTGCGATGGAGGAGTACACGACACGGCGGTCCAGGGAATTGTTACTTGTACTGTAGTGCTACTCTAGTTTTGCTTCTTAGGATGATCCATCGATACAAACCCGATCTATCGATACAAACAGGCACGGGCGAGATTTTTTCCGCGCGGTAGATGATAGTAGTACTAGCCAATTTAGGCACTAGCACGTTGGCCTACTCGGCTCCACAGAGAGAGCGAGACAAGAGATAAATACACTGGCGGAGTGGGTCTGTGTATTTAAAGCCAAAAGTGTAATACGGTCAATGGACTTCAGAATACGCTCACTACGGTCATTATATATGTTTTGCGGTGATTATATGGTCACTTGCTCACCGTTCAGCATCGGATTGCACTCTGTTGACCGACCAAATAGTCTGCATGGAACTATGCTGACACGTTAAAGTAACCATGTTCCTTGTGGGTCCGACCTGTCATGCACGCATGTGTGTGTGAGTTTAGCGTGTGTGCGTGACTGCGTGTGTGCCGTGTACGTGTGAGTGTTGCATGCATGCAGTTTGTGTGCATGCATGCGTGTGTGCGTGTGAGTGTAGCGTGCGTGTGTGGTTGCGTGTGGACGTGTGAGTGTTGCGTGCATGCAGTTTGTGTCCATGTGTGGATGTGTGTACAATCACCACACCAGCTCTTGTTTGTTAAAAATAGACGGCTCAGCGTACCAATACAATTCCATGTTGTCCGCTGTGCCCGCGGTCATGACTTTGAACCACCGTCCAATATGTTTTTATCATTTGTTTTCATTCTTATTCACGCCGACATGTGGGCCCAATGGTAGTGAGATAATGTGGTGCAACACTAGAGGTGCCACGTAGAGCGTTTAACTGGTCAACTAGTCGTGTCTTGAACAAATACAAAGCTATACGGTGAGCCCGTGACTATAATGAGTGGATTCTGAAGTCCAATGTACGTATCATGCTTTCACTTCAAATACAATGATCATCACTCTATATATCGCGAGAGAAAGGTGAAACATGTGTGAATGTGTTGGGGCTTACTTTTAGAGGACCTGGAGATAGTTTGCGCGCGTACGTGAAAGGGGTGTAGAGGGGGTGTGTGCGATGGAGAGAGAGATGCTCTTCGTTTCTCTTTATTAAGACTAACTTTATATATAGTATATAAATATACAAATTCACATTACAGAATAAATATCATTGGGTGCACCATGCAATGCAAACTAATTTTCATACTCCATATAACTTTGTAATGTTGTATATATGTACAGATTCAAAAATAAATTTTTGGCCACACTTTGTGTGGTTTTATTCAAAAGGAATACTCTATGCGAAGTAAACGTGAAGAGATGGATTTTTAGATCAATGGGGTACGTGTAAAGATGTAACATGTGTGAATGTGTAGGTTTTGGCAGGGTCTAGTGAGGGTATGTGTATGTATTCGAGAGAGTTGTATATAGAGGGGCCGAAGGGGGGGGCGACGTGGGCGAGATAGGACGAGAAATGAGAGAGTTCTAGAGAGAGAGACGAATATGATGTCACGGCGAGAGATGCCCTTGATTGTGTACGTTCAAGGGGGAGGGGATATATAGAAGCATGAGGAGATTTTTTGTTGTTGTGTTTATGTTGGTATGTGTGTGTGTGTGAAGATAACTAGACCTAGGGGCAGATGGTGTGTCACCGTGTGAGGTCCAGTGGGCCGAGGTGAGGCCCTTGGGTCGGTTCCGTCTTGCACCACATTGGTCGGCCCGTGACGCATCCAGGGATACGCATGGAGGAGTCATCGTACAAGACAAAGATACCAGAGTCGTGAAAGACTCTGTGTCCACTAACAAAGCTGGCTAGGATTTGTAACCCTAGATCCTGGGACTAAGGTAACCCCTTGTATCTGATATTAGCATTCATCCAACCTAACTTTAAGGGGCATCCTATAGAATGCTCTGCTGGAATCAAATCATCAATTAGGAAGAGAGGTGGAGACAATGCATGCGAGACATGCCTAAAGCTAATGTGTGTGCGGGATACACGTAGGCAGGTCTATGTATAGAGAAAGGGTCGATGGGGATTATGTGTGCGTATGCATGTGAGAGGAACAATGCTTCTCATAAAGGTTAGTGAAAACAGTCGTAAATGGTTGCGAGAGGGAGGGAGGGTGATATCGAGAGCATGTGTGCGAGAAAGACGCCTCGGGAGAGAGTGTGTGAGCATGTGCGAGAGATCACCGATGGATATACACCGTGTGCACGTATATGTGCGAGAGAAAGCTATCGCATGTTTGAGGAGGGGCCTATGGAGAGTGAAACTACACATAAAAGACAGATGTACACATTAATTAAAAATATAAATTGTATCCAAATATTAGGATGGGGTCATGATATTTGCAATTCGCATAAGGAACGGTCATTGATCCATCAGACATCTATATTCTATCGAATTTGAGCATGTCTATGTTATTATTCGACATAATTGACAATGCATTGCTTTAGCAATTCGAATATAAACGTGAGTATAGTTCATGTTTTGTGTGTAAAGAAAATATACATACAAAAGTTAGATAGTAAACATTACAAATAGCTAGCTAGGAACTAACATACATTTGAATTCAACTTAAGGTGGTTTAAAAATTTCAATTTCAAAATGAAGTCCATTCAATTATTTGAATTTGAGATCATGGCATTTGTCAATCATACCTAAAATATAGGGGCACCAATATTTTCTCTACTTTTGTACATAATAGCATATATAGTCGTGTATCAAATAGATTCAGATTTACCTCCTCCATTCCAAAATAATCGTAGTTATAGGATTTTCAAGTGTCAAAATTTTATAAAGAAGCACCAAATTTAATGAGTTTTTCAAACATACAAGGTCAAATTTAATGTTGTCTATTTGGGTCAATCCTCAAAGTTCAAGAGTACACTAAACGTGAATGCTTCTTTTTCAAAATTTGAAATGAAGCGCCAAAAGAGCCTCTACTCGCCCGAAACCGCATGGGACCAATGTATGATTGAAGGAAATCACTTTTATAACTCCGACCCGTGAAACCTACCGGTGCGGTGTCCAAGGGTCTAAACCGAGGTAAGTTTGTAACTTCATCTAGACACCACCCAACCGCCTCCGAAAAACATTCATACACCGTGGCCGCCTAAACACAGATGTGCTCTGCTGAAATTGCTCCCGCCCACTATTTGGGACACCTGGGATTACCGTCCTACCCGCGACCCGTAGTAGGTCCGAAATTTATAAGGGGGGCAAAGTTTGTACTTTCCCCAAATTTCAAACAAGCGCATCCCATCTGTTCAAAAAAACAAAAAAAATACAAGCGCATCCCATCTGTGCAAAAAAACAAAAATAAAAAACAAGTGTGTCCCTGACCGAAACATGGTTCCCCCTTAGC
>LR738712.1:310722084-310772975 GCA_902687465.1 Secale cereale | reverse complement strand
CCCCCCCCGCGTCTGATTCCCCATTCATACTCCATGGGCACCAAAAATACCTGTCCACCAGCCGCGAAACCCCGACATCCTCCGTCCGCCACCCCATCCCACCCATCAACCGCCGCCCTCCTCCATCACGCTGGAGCCAATACCCCGACATCGTTGTCCACCGCAACCGCAATGCCCTCCACGTGTAGTAGTTGAAGCCGAGGCCGAGCTGCCTCCAGGACGCCGACGTGCGTCGTACTCAAGCCAGTTCAACCATGTTGTCGTGCACCTCACCGCTGTCGCTCCATCTTCGCCATCGTCCACCGCACTGGAGTTGTTCCCGCTATGTCGTCATTTGCCGCCTCGAATCTGCTTCCCTTCCGCCGACAGACGGCCACCGCAACACAGTCGACAATTTGGCCATGGGTTCATCCAAGGCTCCACCATCCTCCAAAACATTGGTTCCCTCGGTAAAAAAAAAGAAGATCACCGCGACATCTGGAGGACACAGCACTGGCAACCGGAAATGGTACTCCTCTTCCCTTATTCGTGCAAATCTTACATGTCTGCTTGCACGGTATTCATTCCACGGAAGAAACTAGTTGACCGCTTCTTCCTGATACTAGATGTTCCTAGTAACTCGCGATGCACAAGGTTTCTCCTCATATACTATTTCACCTTAGCTAGAGGTCCGTCGCCCCCCTGGATTTCAATTCCTAGTCAGTTGATTCCCAACTAAAGGAAGCATTCCCTGGCGCAACATGTGCTAGTCCGCCTATTATGCCGGGGAAGCAGTGCCTCGGTATTTATCGTAGGGGTGTGTGGGGCCTAGGAGCTGCTGACGCCTGATCTGGAGGTCAGCCGGGATTAAAAGGAACACCGGGGGGCGCTGCCAAGCATGGCGGTGGTGTGAGGTCGAGGGGAGGGCGGGGCAGCAAAGGGAGGAGTCTGAGCGGGTGGTCGCTGGTGGTTCGAGAAAGATCGTCAATAGTGACTGGCGGGAGGTAGACGAAGGCCATCTGCCCGTTCCTTATAGATCGGACGATTCATAAAAAATTGACTGACCTATTTATTTTTAGTCGGCTATCATTTTGATAGGACCACATGTGGTGGTATGATGGAGGATTACCTTCATTTTCCAGCCATCCATGTGCTCATATATTACAAAATCATATAGAGTAGAATCTAATTTTGTTTGCCATGCAATGTTGTAGAGCAATCATATGTTTCCTGTCATCTATATTTCAGCCACCTGCTATCTGCTACTTTTATAGTGCACTAGTTCTGCACACACTTCACCCATACTCTCACTATTGTGTTTTTATGCATCGGTATTTCAGACTGTGCCTTGACATAAAAGAGAGAGGCCCCTCATGTTTTCTTCGCGGGCAGGAAAGACACGTCACATCGTTATAAAGGGTGAAGTGTCAGCAGATGGATACGGAAAATGTAGCTCTGGATTTGATGACCTATCTCGCCATGAACCACCATCTCAGGTGCTTGCTTTAACTTTGCGGTGTCATATGTGGTTGCATGTTGCATATGGTGTCTAGCTTGTATTTGAAAGGCCGAAGTCGGTCTTTATTAAGATAAGGAAAGATATTTTTTACATGAACCGCCATATTGGGAGCGCCAGAAGACAAATAGCTAGTCAGGGCACTGGTCGAGCCAGTGACAAGCCCAGCACAGACATGCATCACCTGGAAGCCGACTAAAAAATCAACGATGGTGGCAAAGCAACCCGCCTCCCACCAGGCTCTCGGGTCTTCAATGATCATGCTCACCACTCCAGCCGGATGTCTAGCTTGTATGGCTTCCTATTTGGTTAATCTGCATCTGCTTAGCTTACACATTATACCTTTGAATATGACATGCCTTCATGTTTTTGGTACATACTAGTACATTTTTCTATTAACCATGTTCTTACATCAAACTAATGTACTTGTGTATCCCTCATCAATCACTTGTGATGAGACAGTCAGGCTCGTGGACTATTGTAAGAAAATATCCTCTTTTAAAGAATGCAATGTCAGCCTACCCACATGATTGTCAAGAGACAACAATGCTAGTTGAAGATAGTCAATGTACCTCTGTAGTTGATGCCATATTTCCCCTACACCACCATCGTAGGTGCTTGTTTTAACTTGGTAGCGTGATATGTGGTTGCATGTTGGATATAGTGTCTAGATTGTAATTCTTCCAAACTGGTTAAATTGCATGTGCTATTCTGCTTAGTTTATACATTATACATGTGAATGTGACATGCCTTCCTGTTTTTGGTACATAATACATCTTTCTATTAAGCATCTCCTTACATAAAACTAGAGTTTTTTTGTATCCCGCATCAAACAATTATGACGAGACACCTTTAGTATATGCAGAGTGATATTGGTTGCATCTTTCATATGATTTCTAGCATGCGCTGCTTCTACTTTGTTGAAACTCCATTTATGATGGGATGCTTTTAACTTGGCATAGTCATATTGGTTGCATATTTCATGTGGTGTCTAGATTGCATTTCTTCTTATTTGTTGAAATGGCTTCTGCTTAGTTTACACAAATAGTTGTGAATATGCCATGTCGTCCTGTTGTTCGTACATATTCCATCTTGGTATCATGTGTTTACCTTACATCAAAGTAGTGATTGTTAGTATCATGCATGAGTTTTGAAGAGTGAATTTTATTGCTTTTTCTTGTCGGTTTTACTTGACAGTTCAAAACCAATAAAGGGGAAGGTAATTAGCAAGGCAGTGGAGAAAGGTGCTCCTTCCAAAAAGAAGGCCCTCTACAGATTCTACTCCGCCACCACCCACAAGAAGATTTGCAAGACAACACATGCATAGACACTCAACGTAGTTGTGTTGATGATGAGCACGTCTCCCCTAGTGCACCATCACAGGTGCTCCCTCTAACTTGGCACTATTATATGTGGTTGCATGTTATGTATGATGTCTAGCTTGTATTGCTTCTAATTTTGTTGAATTCCATCTGCTTACTTTTGACATTATACTTGTGAATAAGACATGTGTTCATGTTTCTAGAACATACAATATATGTCTATCACACCATGTTCTTACATCAAAGTACTACTATTGTGTAACCTGCAACGATCACTTATCACAAGACACAAGACACGTTTGACTTGGGAGTGTGATATAGGTTACATATCACATTCTTTTTTAGGTTGTACTACTTCTAATTTGTTGAAATGGCACTTATGACGAGACAATTTTAACTTGGTAGAGTGATATTCATTGCATCTCTCATATGGTGTCTAGCTTTCATTGCTTCTAATTTATTGAAATGCCTTCTGCTTAGTGTACACATCATAGCTGTGAATATGCAATGCTGTCGGTTTTTCTTACACATTCGATCGTACTATCATGCGGTCACCTTACATTAAAGTAGTGCTTATCGGCATCATGCATCAATGACTTCCGAAAAGTGAATTATGATTCATTTTTCTTGTGGGTTTGACATGACAAGGCAATACAATTAAGAAATAGGAATAAAAAAATAAGGCAGGGATTGATGGCGGTCTTCCGACAAAACCGGCATCCAAGGTGCTTTCTCTAGCTTGGCAGTGTGATATTGTCTTGCATGTTGCATACGGTGTCTCACTTGTATTTCTTGTAATTTGATTAAATTACTTCTGCTTAGTTTACACAAATAGTTGTGCATATGCCATGCCATCCTGTTTTTCGTACATATTCCATCCTCGTATCATGTGTTTGCCTTACATCAAGGTAGTGATTGTCAGTATCATGCATGAATGAGTTCTGAAGAGTGAATTTTATTGCTTTTTCTTGTCGGTTTTACATGACAATGAAAAATCAATAAAGCAGAAGGAAATTAGCAAGGCAGTGGATATTACGCATCATAGTTCTGATTATCTCATGTCGTCCTGTTTTTCGTACATATGACATTCTCCTATCATGTGGTTGTCTAACATCAAAGTTCAGCTCGTCTGTATCACGCATCAATTTGTTCTTAAGAACTAAATTTTAATTCTGTTTTCTTGTCGGCTTGACTCAACATGGCACAGAGAAAGAGGAAGGAACCCAAAAAGACATTTGATGGTGTTAGTACTAAGGACACAAGGAAACAAGTGCGGAACAATTATGCGGATTCTGCTGGTACTGATGGTGCAATAGAAGGTCAAAGTCCAGTAGAAAATTGTACAAAGGAGGTATCCCGTGCTACATGAGCTACATAACAAGGCAAACATAAATTAATAGCTGCCACCAAATTGTTGACACTAGATTTTGGCACGGTCAATTACTTAATTAATATGACCTCAAATGGAGAAGTGATCTACATAAAAGAGTTTCGTGTTGTCCATATGAACACCTTTGAAGTTTGGGCCATGGCCATCCAATCTCATCTCGAAGGCCGACGTTGTGTTCGAAATACTGTGATTTTGTATTCATAACACTAATCGGCTGATTACGCCACCAAGACGGTCTCATATGGAAAAACTTTATAATTGAATTGTCTTCGTCTCGTCGAAACGATCAATTTTGATATAAAAATCGTCTAAATCCGAGTTCGTATGCGAAAGTTAGAGCCATTCGAATGTAGCTCTGTCACGAGCCAAAGGTGGCGCGCCCCATCAGCCACGTGTCTCGTGGGTAGCAAGAATAACAGCCTGTTTTTCTCGAGCGACTTGCCCCTGAAGATGGCCTCAAATCGAAACATGTTCAACATGAAAGTTGTTCGTATCATCGAAACGCTCAAATTTTCTTTTGGGCTCATCTTCATCCGAGGTTGTTTGTAGCCTGTGGTTCCTAAAAACCAAACTGATGTTCCAGACTTACCTAAATCCGAGTTCGGTTAATTTTGAAAATATTTGGACATTATTTGGAGTCCTTTTCTTGTACGGAAAGCCCATCCGCCTCTTATATACCTAAGGGGTGAAAACTGATTGAACAACACACAATCAAACAAATATATCTACTACTTTTTCATGTTCATCTATCCCCTACCCTTGTATCTTCTTTCTCGTTCTTCGTCGTTCTTCAGCAATGGAGGGCTGCGAATCCACGAGGCTCTAGGGCCTGTCAGGCAAACCTAGGGCAGCCCATTGCTGCCGCGCGCCCTAACGGGGTCCCTCCTGGGCATGTGGGGTTTCGGGTCCTCAAAAGCACCCACCGGACAGCCTGCGTACTACGCTTCCGGGCGGGTCTCCTTCGACGTGAGCTGCGGTGCATCACCCCCAACGTCGAGGGTACACGGTGACGTGTTCATGTGCGAACACACTTTTTGGCGACTCCTCTAGGGACGAAGCTTTGAATGGTCTCCATCATGTTCTTGCTACGAGGAGATCGTCATCTAGGGTTTGCAATCTACAAAGGTAATATGAATACCCAATTCCCTACTGTAGATGCAAATAATTCATATGGTGTTACTAGATCGTTCAATGAGTATGCTCTATCGGCCAACCCTAGTTTGTTCAATCATGCATCTAATTACATGCATAGGCCGATTCAAAATTATTCACATGCTTCAACTTCTTATGATACTAGTAACATGCACCATATGTATCACATCTCTCATGCATCGGCAACCCCACAAATCGTTATGCCGATGAACAACATGGTGAGTTCAGTTAATAAATTTGAAACACCTCATGTTAGAATTTCCAATGCCATGCAAGAAAGTATTTCACCCTTTTGTTCATCGGCAACTAATATGCAATATACTAGTTCAACCATGTTGACGGATGGGAGAATTGGCCATGCTACTATTAGATATTCGGCCAGTTACTCTCAAGTGTCATATGCTACACCTCATGTCAGTAATTTTTCAGCACCATACACAACTGTAGATGTTCATACTTCGGCTTCACACCTTCCTGGTCATAGCCGAATAAATGTAAATTTTACACCAGCGGTTATGCCCAATATTGTAGAAGATGAGGTAGTGGTGGCTGCATTGAAGAGTTTAGCCCAAAATAAGAGGATTAGTGCTCTTTGCCTTGAACAACATGAAAATGGGCTATTTCTTGATTATAATGCAATAAAAGCTAGAGTTTTGCAAGAAGATGAATCTTTGTCAATTGATAAAATTGGCGAGCAAATATATGGTTTTACAACAATGCATGTGCCTTCACCTAGTACTACATCATATTATGCACTCCTTACACAATTGCAAAGTTTTGGCAACACCCATGTGCTATTGCCGAAAGAATCTAAAAGCATTGGGGGGCAATCGTATCTGGAGTGGGCTGAAATTGAGAAAAGGATTAAAGCCAATTTTTCTGCTCGCCACCAGAAACAAAAAGAAACAGAATTATCTCAAGTAAAAGAAGCATTGCCAATTGGTAGAACCGGTGAAAAGAATGATGATTCAGAAACTAAAAGTGCTTCGGTTGAAAAAGCCGAATCAAGTAGTATATATTTCGAATCCATCAAATCCAACAAGGCAAGCATCACTGAGAAAGCACATGGAAAGCATAGGAAAACAACGGTGCTTGATTTTTTCTGAAATTAAGGGGACCTACTTCCTGCCCTATGAGTTCCGTGCCGTACAAATTGACAAGCCTCAATAACAATAGCAAGTAGCCAAACAAGTTCACCTGACAAGGATCTTCGAAGTAATGATGCACGGAATCAAGAAAAAGATGATGATGGGAGCCATTCAAAGATGGAGCAAGATATTATTCAAGTCACACCACCATCATGCTCCCTCATCATATTTGAAGAGGTATGCCTAGCAAGTAATTTTCCTATTTTCAGATTTGGTCGCAACTTCATAGTTGATGCATCTATTAGAAAAATCCTCATAAGTAATTTTGAAAGACCAATGAAGAAGGGTAATTTACTTGTTAGCAATAAAGTTGTTATTGAGCATATCGGTCAACCCATTGCGCCATTTATAAAGACCGATAGTTACTTATTGTTGCAGCCAAGGCTTTCCCTATTACTTTATCTAAAGTTCATATATAATTGGGTAGCTTTTCTTATTTATTACTTGTCTTCCATTTGGTCTCAATTGAGACAGGTATGCTCTTACTATTTTCGTTTCAGAAATTTAAAGCCGAGGTTAAATTCTTTTGAGAAAAAGATTCCATTATGTATCTTATCAAAAGACATTGGATATAGACTGCAAAACACATTGCATAGGCGAATGGGGAGATTCCAAATCTGAACCATTCATTTGCTTACCTATTAAGCCGTTCTCACAGCAAGACCGGCTAAACAATACGAAGTATACCTTCTGTTCAAGAATGTGTGATCAAATATTTGATTTTTGCTCAAAATTAATTACATTAGAATTCTTGATCACCGTGTCAAGCCATCAATCCAGGGGCGAATGTATTGTAAGTTGCATGATTCATCCAAGCATAATTTTGAGGATTGTAACATGTTTTGTCAAATAGTTAAATCGGCATTGACAAAGGACGATTGAAGTTTGTTGAAACGCCAATAGATGACCAGTCTATTCTGATTGGTCCTGATGGCAAAAAGTTTTTGCATCGGCTACTTCAAGCCGATCCATTTAAAGAGAAGGTAAAATCTGCAGGTGATGAGATCAAGCTTTCAAGTAAATAAATTGTTGAAGAGCATAATGAACATAATCTTGAGGGCGAGAATTTCATCGAAGCTACAATGGAGACTCCAAGGACTGGGGGGCAGCAAGCAAATCCAACGATCAATGAAAGCAAACCAAAAGAAAACAAAGGCCGAAGTAAGCGAAAGTGTAAGGGATCAAAAATCACCTTCGCTGAAATATTGGAAAATATCAAATGAAGAGTGAAGAGAAGAATGCTTATCAGCCAAACCATGCAAAGAATCCAAGATCACCCCTAAGGCGCAAATATGAGGATCGATATTGGCAAATGAGAATTTTAATGCAACATATTAATATCCTTATTTTGGTCCGCCAATGCCAATGTCGTGGATGCCTCCCTATGCTCATATAGAATCCTATACAGCATGGAACAGGTATGATACAAGGGCACATTCTGCATCTTATTTTAGACGATCTCACCAACATTATGCAGCTTCAAGAGGATCAACATTTGAACAATCATATGTTAAAGACCGTTTGAATCATAAGGAATCGGTCCAGAACTCAAGGAAGAAGAAAGTGGTGGTGAAGCAAGTTTACCGCGTTAAAATAGATGGTCGTAAGAGTGCAACTTCAGATTTGATCTCAAATGAAGAAGAGCCAATTAAAGTGTTGACATTGGCTACTAAAGGCAATAAGAGGAAGCAACCAATTATTGATAGTCAAAATACCAAATCTGAAGAAAAGAAGCTGAGGGTGCACAAGGTAAAACAAGAATTGCCATTGCTTCAGACAAAATCGCAGCCGGGGTGCCCACTCGGCTTATCATATTGGCAAAAGAAGAAATTACAAAAACTTAGTACACAAGAACTTGAAGAAAGGAACATGGCATGAGTTCCCAAAGGAAGTGCTCAAAATAAGGATTATGTGGAAGCTTCCATTACAAGAAGTGCGGCAAAGGAGAAGAAGGAAAATAGTGAAAACTATGAAGGACCAAGCCGAACGTTTTAGCATCTTCGGTCTACACATTATCCATATTCTTCAACTATGCCATTAACGCCTATGCCATGGAATTCGTCGTGGGGTATGATTGGTAACCCTCAATGGTCTTATTTTAATCCATGGATGCCATATAATTTCTTACATCATGAATGGGTATTACCAAGTCACTATACATTTGATTAGCTACAAGTTTGTTGCTGATCCAAAGGGCCGAAATACTTGATTTTGTCATTTCATTTGTTTATTTCGGCTATATGTGCTTTGAATGATGTTTACATGGCAATGGCCGATATTTATGTATCGTCCCAAGAGTATGTCAATGCATGGCCGATGTAGTATTCTAGCATCGTCCTTAGTTCGATTGGAGAGCGAGACAAGGTATGTGCTCATGGAAATTCATATGTATGCATATATTATGATTGAATGGAGTTGAGACATCATTGAATACACGTTGCATAGACCAATTCATAGTTGCAGAATTGGCTAGTGGGCTTATACTTTGTTTGGATATCATTTGTCTTATGCATCTTTGAGATCTATAAGAGGCCAAATCATAGCTGATTTTTTTACTAAACATCGGACTAATGACATGCATAATATTGATGTTAGCCTTGTCTCTATAGTACTATGGAGATTATGTTTTGATGGTTCAATTTGTAGCAATGGCCAAAGTGTTGGTGTTGTTTATATATCTTCTTATGGTACTATTTTTTGAAGCCTCATGCTGCTTAGAATATTTTTATGCACGATTAATCAAAGCCGAATATGCATTGTTATTTGGATTGACTCTTTTACTTGCTATAGGTGATATACATATTGAGGCTTTCGGTGATTCGTTATGAGTAGTGCAACAAATATCCAATGGTTATCAATGTTTTGACGAATCACATATAGTTTATCTTGGGCCATGTCTAGATGCAAAATTTACCTTGGGTTACATTAAAATTGTTCATATATTTAGACATGGCAATTCGAAATAGTTGGCACATCAAGCATCCGGCTAATATGTTAATCATGGTGTATTGCATTTCTCTCAATAGTCGATACTTTGTCTTGTCAACATAGATAAGGCCGAACCGAAGTCCACAGCTTCGGCCACTAATGAAACTTTTATGCAGGTGAAGTAAGGATTGGAGGAAGTTCATTCTTGACTATCTGCAAAATCCTAGCGGAAGGGTGAACAATATGGTTCGGAGGATGGTTTTGATCTATGGAACCTTATCACCGGATTGTTATAGAAGTTGATAAGTTTTCACCCAAGTTTGCATCAAGAGGTTCAAACAAGCAATGTTTGATATATACTTATCGTCCTAAAACAGGCAAAATGGCCGATGAAGTGTTGACATCGTCCTTAGAACAAGCTATGTGCAAATTATTTTTCGTCATCCAAGTTTTGCCGAAAAACAGGGGGGCATGTGTTGACACCAGATTTTGGCACGAAGAATAACTTAATTAATATGACATCAAATGGAGAAGTGATCTACATAAAAGAGTTGCATGTTGTCCATATGAACATCTTTGAAGTTTGCCATCCAATCTCATCTCGAAGGCCGAAGTTGTGTTCGAAATACTGAGATTATGTATTTAGAACACTAATCGGCAGATTACACCCCCAAGACGGCCTCATATGGAAAAACTTTCTACATTAATTTTCTTCATCTCGTCGAAATGGATGATTTCGATATAAAAATCGTCTCAACCCGAGTTCCTATGCGAAAGTTAGAGCCATCCGAATGCAACTCTGCCACGAGCCAAAAGTGGCGCGCCCCATCAGCCACGTGTGTGGTGGGTAGCGCGAATAACAACCCATTTTGCGCAAGTGATTTTCCCCTGAAGATGGCCTTACATCAAAAAACATACAACCCGAAAGTTGTTCGTATCGTCGAAACGCCTAAATTTTCTTTTGGGCTCATCTTCATCCGATGTCGTTTGCGGCCTGTGTGTCCTAAAAACTGAGTTAATGTTCCAGACTTACCTAAATCCGAGTTTGGTTAATTTTGGAAAGATTTGGACGTTATTTGGAGTCATTTTCTTGTACGAGAAATCCATCCACCTCTTATATACCTAAGGGGTGATGGCCGATTGAACAACACACAATCGAACAAATACATCTACTACTTTTTCGTGTTCATCTATCCCCTAACCTTGTATCTTTCTTCTCGTTTTTCATCGTTCTTCAGCAATGGAGGGATGTGAATCCACGACGCTCTAGGGGCGGTCAGGCCGACCTAGGGCAGCCCATAGCCGCCGCGCGCCCTGACGGGGTCCCTCCCGGGCGTGTAGGGTTTCGGGTCCTCAAAAGCACCCGCCAGATTGCCTGCGTACTGCGCTTCCGGACGGGTTTCCTTCGACGTGAGCTGCGGTGCATCACCCCCGGCGTAGAGGTTACATGGTGATGTGTTCTTGTGCAAACACGAACAATCAGAGACAACCCTTGTTCTTGCAACACCTTCCACAGTACCACCCGCTCCACGAGTTACTCGTTTGGTAACTCTGCCAGCGACAAGTTCCCAAGCTCCCTTGCCACCTGATACTACTTCCGAAGCACTCTTGACACACGAGTTGGCAAGATCAGATGAACATTGTGAGCTTGAATAGTAAGAAGGTAGTTGCTGGAGTCAAGTTACAATTGCATGCTTCTTATATGTAGTCTCACAGTTTGATGTACACTAACACTTCCTATGCTCATTGTTGGACTAGCACATATGCGCAAGAGGAAACAAACATAAGGGATAATGCTCGATAGGTTAACTAAATCTAGAGGAGGAAGAATGGAGATCCATTTTGAGGCAGGTTTAAAAAGGCCACGTGATGCTACAGAGTCAGCCAAGTTAGTATTAGAGGTAGCGGTTGCTGTTAGGTGTCATGCAAGTATCCTCCCAACATGGATTCTATACAAGAATGACAAAGACGAAACCTAGTTCAACACCTTCCTCGACCATTTATCTGTAAGTATGGTTATGTGTGGAAACAAGTAATATCATCTTGCTCTGTCCCATACTTTCAGGGTTGTTGATAATGTGAATTCCATAATTTTCAAAAGATGGGGTTCAAGTTGGATAGCCAAGATGATGCAACTAGACAAGCTTGCACCCATGTTTACAAGTCTGCTCTGCGACGATATCTGTATAACTTGAGGAAAACTCACTTCGAAGGCAAGGCTAACAATGAACTTCCCCAAGCATCTCAAGTGGAAAATATATCGGATAAAGACTATAGAGGCCTCGTTAAACACTAGTCTGATCCAAAGTATCAAGTACGTTATATGTATGTGAGAAGATCACATGTTGAACTCCTAATTACGCATGTGCCTCACAAATCTATCTACTTGTAGGTGAATTGTTCAAAGAAGGCCAACCGTACGAAAGTGAAATTTCAACAGATGACAGGATCTCGTAGCTATATTGCACACTATGAGGCTCTTGTAATTAGCTAGTGTTTCACTCTTTTCGCTGTGCCATATTATCATATCTATATTGACTGGTTCCGAATGCAAAGGAAAGCCCGCAAGGACCAAAAAGTACTTGAACCAAATGTTGTGGAAATGTTCAAGGACTGTCACACCAGCAAGACGAAGCAAATGACTACACCAGTCAAAGCTGCCGTTGTAAGTCCTTAATCCGCATGCCTTTTAACAACTACTTACTCTGATTCGTGCATTGAACTGCAAGGTTTGCAGCCAATGTCTATTGCTCTTTTAAATTTTATACATAATTGTCTTAGCGTATCATTGCACCTTACAAGGTTTAAAAGAGAGGTGTGATGTTCCTTTGATCTTGATCTGTAATCTAGTTCCGTGCTGGACTTGCCCACACGATGTTACAATTGCATGTTTGTCTGTTCTCAGTTGTTTTGTGATATGAATGATGTCATACTATGCTTACCGTATTATAAACTTTGTCTCTTCATCCTTAGCTGTCAATACAATGTGAAGAAATAGACAATACATTAGCCATGGTAAGGGTCATATGTTTGGAACCTGGTTTTATTATGTACTTTGCAGTAAAATACAACTAATATTTTACACGGGTTCACCAGAATAAGTTTTGTATATAGACCAAAGCTATTTTGTTTGGTTTTGCTGCCTCCTTAGTATCTTCTGTTCTGGTACTACTAATGTAAAAACTCAACTTTTCAGCAAGCTATGGAAAATATGGTGGAACCGCCACCTTTTGAAGGTGACGAGGCAACTATAACCGCAATGTCACCTCTTGCTGCAGTGGGTCAGTACCTGTCCACTAAAAGTGTCAATAGCATGTTCCTGCGTAATACTTGGTTGGTTGTTAAGGCAATCTCGTCGAAACTGCCTCATGATCAAGATATGCAAGCTCAAAACAATGTTATATCTGCGCTCCAGACACAAGTCCATTCCCTAACAGAGACGCTTTATGAAACAACAAGAGCCGTTGTTCGCTATCGTCAAGATATGCATGGTTTTGAAACCAGACTATCAGACATTTGCTATGTTGTTCAGGAGCCTAGGAGAAATGAAGGCGAAGGTTATGGTGCTCCATCGGACAGTACAACATGAAAACATCACAGTCAGGTCAAATGAACTGAGCTTCTGAACTTATGGTGGCTAATTTATCTGCCAGACTGTTAACTTTTATGCCAACCTTCCTTTTGTTGTATGGTTGTAATTTGTTCTGTTGCGATACCAAATTTTTTCTTAACATGCAGCCACCGGCTGAAGAAAACAGCAAGCCATTTTTGTATAGTGTAGGGTGTTCCCTGTATTTGCACTGGTGGCGAACTTTGATGTCCAGTGGATGTAATCTGTGCAATCGCCTTAATAGCCTAGCATTAGTTTCAGGCTTATTTATTTCCCAGTCTTCTTTTTCCCTGGTCTGCTAGTGGCCACAACTACCATGGGCCATATACAGACCGTGGTAACCTTGAGCCTACTACAGGCCCTAGGATCCATGGGCCTCCTACGAGCCATTGGATAATTGGTCCTCCAACGGGCCGTAGAATCGTTGGGCCTCGGGCCGTAATGGGTCCAGATGGGCCGTAAACAGGCGTAATTGGAATCGGGCCAGCACCGTAACGGGTCATTAACAGGCCGGAAGAGAGCAAAGGCTTAATTCTGTCGCAGGCATAACGGGTCGTTAATGGGCCAGAATATAGGACGGGCTGGAAACGGTGCAACGGGTTAATAGGCCACAAACGGGCCGATTCTAACCATGGGCCAAATTTGGCCCATTAGGGGAACAGGCCAATAACAGTCCAGAAGTAATCGAGGGCTGTAAAGGAGCCCAAGAACGTATGGGCCGTCAGTAGGCCGAAAGCAAACACAGGCTAGAAATGGCCCATGTGAATCATGGGTCGTTAATGGGGCAAAAGAAATTTACTGTTCATTATGGGCCAGAGTCACCGTGGGCCACTAAAGGGCCTAAAGATATGAATGGCCTCATATGGGCCGAAAGACATCGTGGGCTATACATGGGCCGAAAGTGAAATGGGCTGGTGTTATATTCGACGGCTTACATGACGCTGTTGGTCTGATTTCGGATAGGCCCTAACGGGCCGTGAGTTACCGGGCCGTAAAATGGGCTATATGCAAGCAGAATATTAACAGGCTTTTCATGGGCCGGCCCACTAACCTTTGACTAAGTCAAACGGGCCGGCCATTGTAAGCTAAATGGGCTAGTGTTGGTGCCTTTTATCAGGACATTAATAGGCTTTTCATGGGCCGGCCCATTAACAGGCTTTTCATGGGCCTTCTGCTTGACGTGCCTGGCATGTGGGCACATAGCAAGGTGGTGCTCTATTACCTCCTTGGGAACACCGTAGATGTCAAATGGTTGCCAGGTAAACACCATAAAATTCGCCCGTAGGAAGGCAAGGAGCGTGCTTTCCTATTTGACATCAAGGGTGGCACTGATAATAAAGGTACCATCAGTGCCCTCCAGCACTGCCGGGACCTTCTTCACAGCAAGAGTAGCAACTTTGGATCTCTTGTTGTTGGAGCTCTCCGGTAAGTCATCTACAGGCATAGCGCATTCCGGAGAGGTGCGCGTGCAGTGCTCCTCACTGGGGCTCTTAACAGCTTTCTTATTCTTCTTGCTCTCCTTGGCAGGATTAGTGATCTCCGCGGCCTCTGCCGCAACTGCATCCATGTACATCTTATCCACGCAAATGATTGCATCCTTCTCGTTAGATGGAATGAAAAGGACTCCTATAGGTCATGGCATCTTCAAGATGTTGTAGGCATAGTGGGACGCCGCCATGAATTTGGCCAGAGCTAGGCGTCCAAGGATTCCATTGTAAGGCAGGGGGAGATAAACCACATCAAACACAACCTTCTCAGTCCGGTAGTTCAACTCTCCCCCGAATGTTATTGGCAACGTGGTCTTTCCCTTACGACGGCTCCTCCGAGATTAACTCCTTGAAACGTGCCGGTAACCTCAAGCTCTTCCTCTGCTATCTAGAGTCTGCTGATGACCTTTGGGGAAATCAGATTCAACCCGGCCCCGCCATCGACCAACATCTTTGTGACCTTGAGGTTGCGGATTGTTGGTGAGACCAACAACGGAAAGCACCGTATCGCGGTAGTGCAGCCAGGGTGGTCCTCTTCGTAAAAAATGATGTGCATGCGGGGCCACTTGAGCGGCTTCCGGAACTCCGCATCTGGCTCCACGACATTGACTTCACGCGCCCACTGTTTAAGTTGGCAGTGAGTGGAATGCAGAGATGCACACCCGTCAATGCACAGGGCGCCAGTGGCCTTTTGGAACTCCTTCTCACTAGTTTGCTCTTCATCCCCTCCATCACTCTCTTCATTGCAATCCTCCTTCTCACGGCCCCTGGTGGGTTTCCCTTGGTTCCTAGGAGCCATACCGGGGCCATTTGCTTCACCGCCCCAGCCCTTTCCGCCAGCGCCATTCTCAGCTTTTTCCTTATCTCTCTTCTCATATTCAGCCCTCTGCTTCTTGACAAGCTGTTCAAACACATGACACTCCTCGAGATCGTGGCCCTTGGTCCGTTGGATCTTGAAGTACGGGTCGTCACTTTTCCCAGCCTTCTCGGTACCCGCAGCTTCCCGGTCATCGTTGCATGCGGCAACCTCCTTGCCGGGGGCTTCAGCCTTAGCCTTCTTGCCGGTACTAGGCTTGCTCGACCCCTCGACTGTCATCACTGCCTTATCCATGTGCTTCTTACTGCGCTTCTTGTTCTTCTTCTTCTGACTGGTGGTATCGTCATCATCTTCTGAGTCGATGTCGATGCCATTTTCTTGCCCAGGGAGTTTCCTCCCCTCTTCCTCCTGAGCACACTTGTCCACCAAGGTGTAAATCTCCTTTACAGTCTTGGGCAACCGAACGTTCATCTTGGAATGTATCCGATGATTGCACATGTTGGACTGGAACGCTGCTATCACTGCAGCTGGGTGGATGTGTGGAATATTTCTGTGGGCTCGACTGAACCTCTACATGTACTTCCGCAGGGTCTCTCCTTCCTTCTGCCGGAGCAACTACAAATCGGTGGGTGGCTGTGGTTCCTGGTGGCCGCACATGAAGGCACCCAAGAACTCATGGCATAGGTCAACCAAGGTCGAAATGGAGTTCTCCGGCAGATGCATCAGCCAAGACCTCACATTTGGCTTGAGTGCCAAAGGGAAGCAGTTGGCGAATACGTTCTCATCACTTCCTCCGGTAGCTTGAATACCATTGGTGTAGATGCTCAAGAACTCTGCGGGTTTCAGTCATCCATCATAATTCTATGGATCTTTGGCTATAACGTGCAAGCGGACGGCCAACGGACATGCCACAGCTCACGGGTGAAGGCGAGGCACCCTGCCTCGAAAGGAAGGTACCCGCCCCCGTCGAGCGCGGGCTCGTCGACATTGGGGCCATCACGCCCGTCGGGCTATTAGTGGTTGCCGCGGTGTTGCTCGATGGTGACGAGCGTGCGCTACCCCTTTCTACCCTCCTGGCTCACTGTTGGCCTTGATGTGCTCAAGGGTCCGACGAGGCCATCGAGACGTTGTTTGGCTCCTGATGGTGTGGCTCACGCGCTAGCCGCCATGGTGGGGACTGCACCATGGGGGAGGCCACCTCAGTACGGCCAGCAGCATGGGCTGTCGCCGTCGCCTAGGGAGGCCGTGACGGGCCAGCTCGCTGTTATCCTCCCTCCTTGGCAAAACCAATCAGACTTTCGATGGTGGCTCGCCACTCATCCATAAGATCAACCGCTGGCGGAAATCTTAGCAATAGTTGGGCCCGCGCCATAGCCTCCGAGGTGGTGCTTGGCTTAGGTGATGATGATGTGGACCGCTCCGTCGCCCGGCTCCTGATGGTGCCGGTGACGACCGCGCCATGCCCTCGTCGCTGGGAGCCAGCCGCTTGGATGGAGTGGGGACGAGGCGGAGGCGCATGAAGGCTAGCGGCTTTGTCGAGCATAGTGGATAGGTTAGCTCGTCCCAGGGGTGGCGCATGCTCTGTGGTCGGGCCCGCGACGGGAGCGGCCGGAGATTTGTGGTTCACCCCAGAACGAGCAACACTGCCAAGACTGTGCTCTTCGGCTGGGCGAGGAGGTACGAAAGGAATAATCTCTCTACTCGTATCTCGTGGAGCGTGCTGCTTGGATGTTGTTGATGCTATTCTACTCCGGTGCCTCCCACTCCTGATTCAGCCTCGGGGGGTGCGGTAACGACGCCGCCTGCGTCAACCACGTCCCCCATAGAGTCCGCATTCCCATGCATCCCCGCATTCCCCACGACGTCTGCAGCCGCGGGCAGCGAGGCCCTCGAGGTGGATGGGTGAGCTGCAGCACCGGACTTCTTCTTGGACGCCATGGTCGATGGAGCTAGTGACGAAGATGACGCGCTGCTCATGCTCTCGGGTTCGTTCAAGTGACCCCCCTACCTGGCGTGCCAAAGATGCCGTGGGAGAACCACGACCACCTATGGGACAGGAGTCCCTTTTTGGTTCGCCGGGGGATGGGCACGTTGCACAAAGAGCGAAAAGCATAGCGCGACACGATAGAGATCACACGGGCAGTTTTTACCCAGGTTCGGGCCTCCATGAGGTGTAAAACCCTACTCCAGCTTTGGTGGATTGATGGTGGAATAGTGGAAAAGAGCACGACGCTATTGCCTGGCATGGTGGACTCGAGGCGTGAGCGATCGCATGCATATGAGTGTGTGTGGGTTCTAATGGCCGAATCCTCTCTACGGTTGCCATGGGCCTCCTTTTATACATTAAGGGGTCACCATAGTGGAAAATCAGCCTTTCAAGGCTAATTTGATAGCAAACAGTGCTATCATACCTAACTATACAGGCTGACAGAGCGCATTAAATGTGTCCTTCAGTGTCATATCACGGCTTGCCATGCAGGCCCTGCCGGGATATTTTGCCAGCTTCGCGCCTGCTTGCTTGACACGCCACAGGACGTGTGTCATTTGCAGGCTCTTTCTGTAGGGAGTGGCTGCCATGTGGCAGGAGGTTGCCACTGAGCCACTTATGAGCTTGACACCGCACTGATTGACAACGGGTGTCGTTGTGTGGTGGTGGTTTTGCCTCCACGAGCCTCGGCAGCCTGCCGGGGCGATGTTGGAGGCTTGCTTCCGGGGCGACCCCACCCCGCCAGGCTCGCATGCCCGGCAAGGAGGTATCTTCCTCTGGTGATATCTTGCCTCTTCGGCTGGTCTTGGTTGTCTTGAGCTCCTTGACCAGCTCTCTGATTCCTCAAAGAGCTGACCCCTTCGAGCCTTGGTCTGATCTCGGTGTAGTAAACTTGTCCTTGGGCATGTGCATAGTCTGGGCAGCAGACCCAGGGTTTGTTGCACCGAGAACTTGATACTTTGAAATATTCTTATCTTGATGAAAAGAAGATATATCTTCTTATTATTAGTGCTAACCTTTCAGAGCATGATGGAAAGAGATTATTGAAAACTCTGAAGAAGCACCATGCCGCTATTGGATATACTCTTGATGATCTTAAGGGCATTGGTCCCACTAGTTTGTGATCACGAACGACGGTTAAATCCTAAAATGAAAGAAGTGGTAAGAAATGAAATATTGAAGCTTATGGAGGCAGGTATAATTTATCCTATTGTTGATAGTACATGGGCAAGTCATGTTCAGTGTGTCCCTAAGAAGGGAGGTATTACTGTTGTTCCTAATGATAAGAATAAATTGATTCCACAAAGAATTGTTACAGGTTATAGAATGGTAATAGATTTCCGAAAACTAAACAAAGCTACTAGAAAAGATCATTACCCTCTATCTTTTATTGATCAAATGCTAGAAATACTATCCAAACATAGACATTTGGTTGTTCTAGTTTTTCTCAAATACATGTGTCAAAAGAGGATAAAAAATACCACTTTTACTTGCCCTTTCGTTACTTTTGCCTATAGACGTATGCCTTTTGGTTTATCCAATGCACCTGCTACCTTTCAAAGATGTATGACTGCTATATTATCTAAATTTTGTGAAAAGATAGTTGAGGTTTTCATGGATGACTTCTCCATTTACGGAACTTCTTTTGGTAATTGCATAAGCAACCTTGATCGAGTTTCGTAGAGGTGTGAAGAAACTAATCTCGTCTTGAATTGGGAGAAGTGGCACTTTATGGTTATTGAAGGTATTGTCTTGGGGCATAAGATTTCTGAAAGAGGCATTGAAGTTGATAAAGCTAAAGTAGATGATATTGAAAAAATGTCGTGTCCTAAAGATATCAAAGGTATAAGAAGTTTTCTTGGTCATGTTGGTTTCTATAGGAGGTTTATTAAAGACTTCTCTAAAATTTCTAGGTCTCTCACTAATCTCTTGCAAAAAGATGTTCCCTTTGTTTTTGATGATGATTGTGTAGAAGCATTTGAAATACTTAAGAAAGCCTTGATTTCTGCACCTATGGTTCAACTACCTGACTGGAATTTACCCTTTAAAATTATGTGTGATGCGAGTAATTATGCTATTGGTGTTGTCCTAGCTCAAAGAGTTGATAAGAAATTGAATGTTATCCATTATGCTAGTAAAACTCTAGACAGTGCCTAGAGAAATTATGTTACTACTGAAAAAGAATTCTTAGCAGTTGTCTTTGCTTGTGATAAGTTCAGATATTATATTGTTGATTCCAAAGTAACTGTTCACACTGATAATGCTGCTATTAAATATCTTATGGAAAACAAGATGCTAAACCTAGACTTATTAGACGGGTTCTCTTGCTACAAGAATTGGATATGCATATTATTGATAGAAAGGGAGTTGAGAACCCTGTTGCAGACAACTTGTCTAGATTAGAAAATGTTCTTGATGACCAACTCCCTATTGATGATAACTTTCCTAATGAACAATTAGATGTCATAAATGCTCCTCGTAATGCTCCATGGCATGCTGATTACACTAATTACATAGTTGCTAAATTTATACCACCTAGCTTCACATACCAGCAAAAGAAAAAAACCATGATTTAAGACATTACTTTTGGAATGACCCACACCTTTATAAAGAAGGAGTAGATGGTGTTATTAGACGTTGTGTACATGAGCATGAACAAGAACATATCCTACGCAAGTGTCACTCCATGGCCTACGGAGGACACCATGCTGGAGATAGAACTGCACACAAGGTATTGCAATCCGATTTTTATTGGCCTACGCTCTTCAAGGATGCTCATAAGATTGTCTTGTCTTGTGATGAATGCCAGAGAATTTGTAATATTAGTAGATGTCATGAAATGCCTATGACCTATTCACTTGATATTGAACCATTTGATGTTTGGTGCTTTTATTATATGGGACCTTTTCCTCCCTCTAAAGGGTATACACATATTTTAGTCGATGTTGATTACGTTACTAAGTGGGTAGAAGCTATTCTAACTAGAAGTGTTGATCATAACACCTCTATTAAGATGCTTAAAGAAGTTATTTTTCCGAGGTTTGGAGTCCCTAGACATTTAATGACTGGTGGTGTTTCACATTTTATTCATGGTGCTTTTCGCTAAATGCTTGCTAAATATGATGTCAACCATAGAATTGCATCTCCATATCTCCTCAATCCAGTGGTCAAGTAGAATTGAGAAATAGAGAGATTAAATTGATTTTGCAAAAGACTGTTAATAGATCTAGAAACAATTGGTCTAAGAAACTTGATGATGCATTATGGCCTTATAGAACTCCTTATAAAAAACCCTATGAGTATGTCTCCGTATAAGATGGTTTATGGAAAAGAATGTCACTTAACTCACAAAGCTTTTGGGAAATCAAAGAGCTCAACTATGATTTCAAACTTCCGGTGAAAAGATGTTATTTAACATTAGATCACTTGATGAATGCAGAACCCAAGCCTATGACAATGCCAAGTTGTTTAAAGAATAAGTTAAAAGTTGGCATGACAAAAGGATACAAAAGCGTGAGTTTAATGTAGGTGATCATGTTTTCCTATACAACTCTCATTTAAGGTTTTTTTGGAGGACAACTTCTTTCTAAATGGGAAGGTCCTTACATTATAGAGGAGTTTTATCGCTCCGGTGCCATAAAAATCAAGAACGCCAAAGGCACAAATCCGAAGGTGGTAAATGGTCAAAGAATTAAAATATTATATCTCAGGTACTCCCATAAATGTTGAGACAAATATAATTGATACCGTGACACCGGAGGAATACATAAGGGGTACTTTCCAGGATGTTCCAGACTCCGAAAACGAATAGGTATGTGGTACGGTAAGTAAACCGACTCTGAAACGTTTCCAATAGAAATTTTTCTTGGTTTTGGAATATTTGGGAAAATAGGAAAATTAAAAGCAGTTTGAAGAGTGCACGAGGCAACCACAAGGGTGGATGGTGCGCTCGCTGCCTTGTGGCCACCTCGTGTGCCCTTCGGACTCCGTTTTCTTGCACGATACTTCTTGTGGTCGGTAAAAATTCATTATATAATCTCCCAAAGTTTTTGACCACCGTACCACGACAAAATCCCTTGTTTTTGTTTTGAGTTGTTTCTGAAGTAGATTTAGAGCAAGATGTCTTCTCGAGATTCAGAGGGAGAAAGCTATGTTGCTGATTATATTGCAAATCCTAAAGTCTATGGGGAGGTGGACCATTACGGTTGGGAAACGGAGGAAGAGGAAGACGACAACATAAAGGAAAGAATGGATGATAGCTCTGAGGAAGATGAGGATCCACTACCGCAACCTGGAGAGATGCACGTGGAATTTAAGAAGTCAAGCCTCCCCAACAAAACCCAATATATTCCTCCTTGTATTTTGCAGGACAGTAAGGCAGCGTTATACAAGAAGGTATTAAAGCTTGAGTTGTGGAACGAAGATTTAAGGGAGGAAAACCTTAATCTGAGACATAAACTGGAGAAAAGAATTGGAACACCACCTCCGAAGAAAGGGACATAAATACATAGGTATGGGCACTCCCCTTGGCAACTGCCAAGCTTCGGGGAAGTGCCCCGGTATAGTATCACCATATAACCTTTATCTTTATCATTTTTCTTAGATCGATTCTTTTGGTTATATCTTGATCTAGTAGAATAAAGTTTTTACTATGATCTAGTTTTGAGTTTTGCTTCGAGATCTATCTATGTAATCGAGTCCGTGAGTTATATAATAAAGATTAGTTTTTAGTTGAGGGCTTTACTTTCTTGCTATGATATTGAGAGAATAAATAAAAAGAAATAAAAAGATCATATGTTGATCTTATGGAAAGTAATAACTTCACATATAAAAAGTATGATGAATAAAAGTTGTTGAGAGTTGACAAACATGGTTTTGGCCATTGTTGCAATTAATAGGAAGTAATAAAGAGAGAGAGGTTTCACATAAAAATATACTATCTTGGAGATCTTTCGTGATTGTGATCACTCATTAAAATATGACATGCTAAAAAGTTGAGGTTGGACAGGGAAGACAGCATAATGGGTTATGTATTCTTACATCCGAATAGAAGTTATATTGTCATAGATCCTCAAACATGTTGAGCTTGATTTTCCCTCTCATGCTAGCCAAATCCTTTGTACTAAATACATATACTACTTGTGCATCCAAACACCCATGAACTGAGTTTTGCCATGAGAGTCCACCATACCTACCTATGGATTGAGTAAGATCCTTCAAGTAAGATGTGATGAGTGCAAGCTATAAAAATTGCTCTCTAAGTATGTATGACCTATTAATGTGAAGAAAATAATATTTATACAAACTTGTGATATGGAAGAAATAAAAGCGACAGACTGCATAATAAAGTTCTTTATCACAAGCGGCAATATAAAATGATGTTCTTTTGCATTAACATTTTGTGCATCTAACCATAAAAGCGCATGACAACCTCTGCTTTCCTCTGCGAAGGGCCTATCTTTTACTTTTATCTTTAACCATTATACAAGAGTAAAGGTGATCTTCACCTCTTCTTTTTACTTTTATCCTTTGGCAAGCACAATATGTTGGTGCTAGATCTATATATATATATATATATATATATATATATATATATATATATATATATATATATATATATATATATATATATATATATATATATATATATATATATATATATATATATATATATATATATATATATATATATATATATATATATCCACGCGGATGTAGAGGACCATGAATCATTATTGTTGACATTACCCTTAAGGTAAACCATTGGGAGGCGAAACTACAAGCCTCTGTCTTTCTCTATGTCTGATTGAAGCTTTGAACTCATAAGTATTGCGTGAGTGTTAGCAATTGTGAAAGATAAAATGATTGTTGAGTATGTGAACTTGCTGAAAAGCTCTTATATTGATTCTTTCCGATGTTATGATAAATTGCAATTGCTTCAATGACTAAGATCATAGTTTGTTAGTTTTCAATGAAGTTTCGGATTCATACTTTACCTTGTGAATGAATTGCTACTTTGGCATAAGAATCTATATGCCAATATATGTTGTTGGTCTAAGGATCATCTTGATGCCCTCATGTCCGTATTATATTTTTATCGAAACCTCTATCTATAAACATGTGGACATATTCTTTGATTTTCGGCTTTTGCTTGAGGACAAGCAAGGTCTAATCTTGGGGGAGTTGATACGTCCATTTTGCATCATGCTTGCATATCATTATTTATTGCATTATGGGCTGTTATTACACATTATAGCACAATACTTATGACTTTTCTCTCTTATTTTACAAGGTTTACATGAAGAGGGAGAATGTCGGTAGCTAGAATTCTGGACTGGATAAGGAGCAAATATCACAGACCTATTCTGCACAACTCCAAAAAGTCATGAAACTTCACGGGGGGGGCATTTTGGAAAATTTAAAAAATATTGGGCGAAGAAAATACTAGAGGGGGGCCACCTGCCATTCACGACGGTGGGGGCGTCCCCTGCCTTGTGGGCCACCAGACAGGCCCCCGATGCTCATCTTCTGCTAAATGATGTGTTTTGATCGGGAAAAAATAATAAGGAGGATTTCGGGACGAATCGCCGCCATCTCGAGGCGGAACCTGGGCCAAACCAATCTAGGGCTCTGGCGGAGTTGTTCTGTTGGGGAAAATTCCCTACGGGAGGTGGAAATCGAATCCATCGTCATCACCAACAACCCTCTCATCAGGAGGGGGTCAATATCCATCAACATCTTCACCAGCACCATATCCTCTCAAACCCTAGTTCATCTCTTGTATCCGATCTTTGTCTTAAAACGTCAGATTGGTACCTGTGGGTTACTAGTAGTGTTGATTACTCCTTGTAGTTGATGCTAGTTGGTTTATTTGGTGGAATATCATATGTTCAGATCTTTAATGCTATTTAATACCCCTCTGAATATGAACATGAATATGCTTTGTGAGTAGTTACATTTGTTCCTGAGGACATGGGAGAAGTCTTGTTATAAATAATCATGTGAATTTGGTATTTGTTCGATATTTTGATGAGATGTATGTTGTCTTTCCTCCTGTGGTGTTATGTGGACGTCGACTACATGACACTTCACCATTATTTGGGCCTAGGGGAAGGCATTGGTGAGGGAGTCCTGGATTTGGGGTTCCACGAGTGTCTGATCCATCGAAGATGGGCTGGACTGATGGACCGTGAAGATGAAGATAAACAAGCATCCCCCGTGTCCGGTTAGGACTCCTGTGTATGTAGAAAGGCAGGATAGATGCTCGGGTGTAACGATTCCTTTCTTCCCAAGTAATCTTTCTAACCCTAGGCCTCCTCTGGTGGATATATAAACCGGAGGGTCTTGTCCGTAGAGGGTAGCAGAATCATAATTGCATGGGCTAGACTTCTAGGGTTTAGCCATTACGATCTAGAGGTATATCAACTCTTGTAACCCGATATTCATCAAGATCAAACAAGCATGAACTAGGGTATTACCTTGATAGAGAGGGCCCGAACCTGGGTAAACATCGTGTTCCCGGTCCCTTGTTACCATCGATCCTTAGACGCATAGCTTAGGCACCCCCACCTGAGATCTGCCAGTTTTGACACTGACAATGGTGCTTTCATTGAGAGCTCTGATGTATACTCGCGAGAAGCAATCGATGGCTCGTCTCTTCATCAACGATGACATCACCCTCGTAAACAAACCTGGCTTTAGGCCAGGTCCTCCAGGTCGTCAGGTTCGATGTATGCGCTCGCATGGCCGCTAGGCCGACAACACCCCCCAAGGTCATCGAGCACCACTCCTACATCGGCTCCGAACACTCCGAAGACACGACTCCGGTGGATTCCTCGTCCTTAAACGAGCTGCTCGATCATATTTCCACCTTGAGGCTTTCATCACCTAATGATCAGATCGGGCTTAAATCCGGTCAGGGGGAAGACAATTCCACCCCGATCACTCACCTGGTGGCGGCCGTCGAGGAACGGGCTAAAGCTATTTCTCCTCGTCAGACGGAGACCAGCGTTATACGGATCTCCTAACCCTTTGAGTCGAACACCCTTCCTTCGTGTCTTTTGAGCTCAGGGACAGATGTCAGGCCCGGAGAACACTCAGATCCCACATGACCCGGATCGTCCACACCGGAGGTTGTACGAACCCCGGATGATACATTTGGGTCGGGACTCAAATTTATCGACAACCACCCACCACAGTAAATACTCTCCAAGTAACTCCGGACTTCCGGACATATGTGATCTCGTGTACGTACAGCAGCAACCCCAAGAGACGGTTCGTCACTTCTGGGCCAGATTCCTGCTTGTTAAAAACAAGATTAAGAACTGCTGCGATGATGACGCAGTTCTCATATTTCACTGCAATTGCACGGACGAGGGAGTCTAGAACGCCCTCAACTGCCATCGAGTATAGAGTTTTATAGAATTGTCGCATTTAGTATGAAAGTATTGCGCTATGGAAAGTACATGGAAGGCCCAGAATGCATATCTAGAGCAGTCGGTCTTCGGACAATATGCCTCTAAAGCAAAACGAACATACCCTAGCAGGGCATCCGATAACGTGCCCATTGGCAAGAAAAACAAACCTATCACATGACACTGGTCCATTCTGGATGAACTCTTAGATAAGCCTTGCCAAATACATGCCTCCACGGACACTATCCCAACCCACAACCTTCGAGCGTGTTGGGTACTCCGGCAGGTAGCGAAAAGCGGTGAAGCAATCCTCGTCACCGCAACTTCAGGGGAGAACCATTTTTGACGTGTTCACTGTCTTCGAGACATTCTCCTCAAACAACCTACACAAGAGAGCACGACACGAACTTGTCGAGGTTCATGAAATAAGCACTGCCAGCCCATGGAGCAACACGGCAATCACTTTTTCTGCCGATGACGAACCGCAAGTCCGGCCGGTCTGAGCCACACCCGCTCTTGTACTAAACCCAATAGTAGAAGGCTTTTGCCTTACTAAAGTACTCATGGACAGTAGCAGCGGACACAACCTCATATACGAGGACACGCTTGCAAAAATGCAGGTTGATAAATCCCGCATTGAACAAAGTAATACAACCATCAAAGTAATTATTCCCAGCCGGGAAGCCAAGTGTTCAAGAAGTATTAAGTTTGATGTAGTATTCGGTACACCCAAGAACTACAGGTCGGAGGAACTGCTCTTCCACATTGTCCCCTTTGACAACGGATACCACACTCTTTTAGGGCGGGAAGCTTTCTCACGCTTTCAGGCCATACCCCATTACGGGTACAAGAAGCTCAGAATGCCAGGGCCCAATGGAATAATCACAGTAGCAAGTGATCCAGACAGAGCACTCTGTGCCGAGAACAAAACCACATCCTTAGCCCTAGAGGCACTATCCAAAGCCTGTGCGGCCAAAGAATTAACCACCTTACCATCCACGATGGACAAGGATGACGTAGTCCTTGATAGAAGATTAAAATCTACATCCTTCAAGCGAGCAGATGAAATTATCAAATTTCAAGGTCATCTGACGGACTCCAACAAGACGACATCCACTGGGGCACAGCTGGACCAGACGGTAGATAGCACCTTGCACGCCTTACTCAGTGAAAACTGGGACATATTTGCCTGGCATTCTTCAGACATGCCGGGAATCCCACACGGGCTGGCCGACCACAGCCTTAACATCATCAAAGGGTTCAAACCAGTCAAGCAGTCACTACAAAGATTTTCCAAACCCAAAAGACAAGCGATGGGGGAAGAGCTAGCCAAGTTGCTGGAGGCCAGATTCATAAGGGAAATTAAACATCCGGATTGGCCAGCAAATTAGTCATGGTACCAAAGAAGGATAAATCATGGCGCCTTTGTGTCTACTTTACGGACCTAAACAAGGCTTGCCCTAAGGATCCTTTATCACTGCCTGTAGGATCGAAAGTATGTCTAGAGGGGGGTGATTAGACTACTTGTAAATATAAAAATTCTGCCTTTTGACAAAGAACAGTTTTTGGCAGATTCACAATTATGATCAAGTCAAGCATCACCCTACACATGCAATTCTAGAGTATAGGCAGCGGAAAGTAAATTGCACATGTAGTAAAGAGAGGTGGAGAAGAGCAAACGCAATTTTGGAGACGCGGTGATTTTTCCCGTGGTTCCGATAGGTGGTGCTATCGTACATCCACGTTGATGGAGACTTCAACCCACGGAGGGTAACGGCTGCGAGAGTCCACGGAGGGCTCCACCCACGAAGGGTCCACGAAGAAGCAACCTTGTCTATTCCATCATGGCCTACGCCCACGGAGGGCTAGCCTTACTCGGGGTAGATCTTCACGAAGTAGGCGATCTCCTTGCCCTTACAAACTTCTTGGTTCAACTCCACATCTCGATGACGGAGGCTCCCAAGCGACACCTAACCAATCTAGGAGGCACCACCCTCCAAAAGGTAACCGATGTTGTAGATGATGATGAACTCCTTGCTCTTGTGCTTCAAATGATAATCTCCCCAACACTCAACTCTCCTCACTGATTTGGCTATGGTGGAAGAAAGGATTGAGTGGAAAGCAACTTGGGAAGGTTAGAGATCAAGCTTCATATGGTGGGAGTGGAGCAACTTGATCTCAACACAAGGGTAGGTAGTTCTCTTCTCAGAAATGTAAGGTAGGAGTGGTAGTTCTTTCTGATGGCTCTCTCCACGAATGAAGAGGGGGTGGAGGGGTATAAATAGCCTCCACACAAAATCCAACCGTTACACACATTTGAGCAATCTCGGTGGGACCGAAGTGGACAACTCGGTGAGACCGAAAGTTCAAATAATGTGAACGTTGGGGTTTTCGGTGGGACCGAATATACAATCTCGGTTAGTCCGATTCGTGCAATGACAAGAGAATGCCAGTTGCGGTGGGACCGACTTCATCATCTAGGTGACACCGATTTGATGACAGAAGGTTACAGAAGCTTGGCAACTCATGTTTCGGTGAAACCGAGTTCAGAATCGGAATATCCGAGTTTACTAGGGTTTGGCTTATGGCTGAGGTGGTTCATCTCGGTGTGACTGAGTTTGGAATATCGGTGGGACCGAGATTACTTATGAGTGTATATGGCAATGAAAGTTGCTGATAGTTTAGGAGTTGTATCACTAAGCACTTGAGCAACCAGATCATCATCATAACCTCATCCCCTTTTAATAGTATTGGCTTTTCCTATGGACTCAATGTGATCTTTGATCACTAAACCAAAAATGGAGTCTTGAGCTTTTGCCAATGCTTGCCTTAGCATTTTGAGGGGTCCACTTCTTCAGTCCTTGCCATACCCATATCACTGAACTTCTCTGAAATGATTCTCAAGTAACTATTAGTTCAATGATATATATGTTGTTATTAATTACCAAAACCTCCCGGGAATTAATTGCACTTTCAATCTCCCCCTTTTTGGTAATTGATGACAACATATAGATCAAAGCTTCGACAAAGGATATAATCAAAGAATAATATCGTCGCTTTGAGAAGTATGTGATAAGCAAGAGCTCCCCCTAAATTTGTGCATTATTTAAGATTTGCGTTTGAATGCAAATGCACAATCGATTAGGATTGGGTCACACTCCCATGTCACATACATCTTGGTGGAGCGCACAAAATGATAAGAATGAACATCATGCACCCAATCACCAAGACATGAGTAAATAGTCATACAAGATAGGAATGACATATGATAAGCATTAAGCACACATTAAAGCATAGTACGACCAAGCACTCATTAAGGTAGCATCAAACGGAGTATCAAGCACACTGAATGTCTCGAAAACCAAAAGTATCTCAAAGAAACCGCAAAAGAACGAAAGAGCAAAAGCGCAAAGACAACAACACTCTCTCTCTCGAAGCCCTAAGATCTATACAATTTCTCCCCCTTTGGCAACAAGTTACCAAAAAGTTCGAAAAAGCATAGAGCTAAACGTCACTGTGGACTCTGCTGGCGGCTCCCATCTGGGTTGATGTCGGAGTGGATATGACAGCATCGGCGAAGACTTCAGCTGATGTCTGTGTTGAAGGAGTGGACACTGGAGCTGGAGCTGGAGTAACTGCTGGAACTGTGGGAGGTGCTGAAGCTGTAGTCCTGGTGTCAGCGACTATTGGCTTCTTGTCTATGAGCACGGTCTCATAGAAGTCCTGCTGCTCTCTGGTGTGAAATCTGGGATCTACAGCAGTTCTTCTCCTCACGGCATATGGGTCAGTTTGTCTCCATAGCCTGAGACCTCTATCTTTCCTTGCCTTCATATCCTCAGCTTGAGGATGAGCATCATTATGGAGTGGCAGTTTTGGACGAAGTTTCAGCAAAACTTGTCCTTCCTCGTCAGACTCAGCTGGTGGCACATCATCCTTGTTCTTTTCAGATGCTGGAATGTTTCTGATGGTCCTCTTGGGCTTGGCAGCAGGCTTTGCTGGAGCTGCCTTAGCTGGAGCAGATTTCTTGGGCTTTGATGTGGCTCCAGACTTAATGGCATCACCCATGAGCTTCTGCTTCTGAGGAGGAGGCTGGGGTGCTTCCTCATCCTCATCTTCTACTGCTGCATCTACATGAGAATCAATATACATTTCTGCTCGAGCTTCTGATACATGCACTACCCTCTTTCTCTTGGTGGTTTTCTTCACTTTGCTTGGAGCTGCCTCTCCCAAATTCAGCTTCTTAGCAACAGTTGACTGCTTGACTTTGCTGGTGCCCTTCTTGGATTGTTGATCTTGTTGCTCTTTGGCAACAACCTTCCTTTTAGGCTTGGAGGTCACTTCTTCCTCAACAACAAAATTTGAATCCTCATCATCGGAATTCTTCTCCTTTCTAGCTCTGGTGGCTGCAGGAGGCATGCCACTTGGTGTACTCCTCTCACCATCATCAGATGAGCTATCAGGACTAGTGTCTGCCTCTGGAATGTCTGCAATGGGTGTCTCTGACCTGTTCTGACTGTCACTCGTATCTGACATGGCTGACAACCTGTGAATAAATAAGGTATAGGCAGAGAAGAAGAGTTATCACAAACTGCAGAAGTTTTTGCAAAAAATGAGTTCAAATTCTAGTATTAAGTTTTCACAGAAGACATTTCGGTCAGACCGAGTTTAAGTTTCGGTGAATCCAAAGTGTTAAACAGGAGCTTGGCACACCACTTTCGGTTTGACCGAAGTGGGTTTCGGTCCTGCCGAAAACACTAGGGTTTCACAAAAACTTCATTTCGGTCACACCGATTTTGCACAACTCGGTTGGACTGAAGGGTGCAGTGCAATGGCCATAGGCCAAATCGGTCACACCGAAATTATAAAATCGGTTTCACCGAGATGTGTTCCGTGGAAACCTAACCCTAAAATTTTTACTCGAATCTAGTTCAAACGAACCAATCTGGTGTACAGGAGGATTTCAATCGTGGCAAGATACTAGGCAATCCAAACGTGCATTGAATCGGAGATGGGAGCACGAGTGGGATCAAAACTCACCCTAACTTGGTGGAGTTGTTCTACGGCGGCAACGGCGCGGAGGAGATGGCTGTTGACGGCGACGGAGACCTGCGGCGAGGGCGCACAGGCGACGACGGCGACGATCTGGAGACCAAGGCGACGGCAGCAAGGGATGTGGGGGCGAAAACGTTTGAAGGAGGAATCAACGCGCGCGGCCCTTGGAATATATACCCCTTTGCTGTCGGTGGGACCGAGTTGTAAAACTCGGTGGCACCGAGATGGATAACTGCTAGGCAGTTATGCACTTCGGTCACGCCGAAAATCACAACTCGGTTTCACCGAGATGAAAACCTAGATCAGTCTAAATGCTTTCGGTTCGACCGAGTTTGAGTGAGTTGGTCTGACCGAAATCAATTAGAAGGTTTTGGAGATTAGCCCTAGACGGATCGGTGGCTCCGAGTGCTCCTCACCCGGAGGGTCCGAAAATGACTTGTTCAAAGTTTGTGATGTAAGTATGAATAGAATTTGAGACAAGAAAACATAGATAGCTAGGGGAGGTACTTAGGCATTCTTGTCCATCCATTTGGTCAGAAAAATCAAAACGACCAAAACAACAAATGGATGTCCTCGAATGGATAAAATCATGCATCCAACATGCTCACACAATAAGATAGCAAATGAAATATGTGTCAAACATGCACAACCAAAACTCTAGCAACTAACACACAATTTGTCGATGACTAGGTCATCTTTATATGAGTATTTTGACTTAGGAGCCAAATGAGAACATTTGATCATAGGTCATACTCATCGTTTAAGCACAAGTGGGGTTACCACTTTTACATAAAGCATTGATGTGTTCACATCATTTGAAGATGCTTTAGCTCAATTTTTTAGAGCAAAGCTCCCCCTAGATGTGAGAACCCCTTTTAAAGGGTCAAACTAACCTTGGGTTGTCGTAGAAGACTTCATGTAGATGTTGAAGAAGTGGATGCTCAATGTTGATGGAGATCATCAAGAGTTGGGAGCTATTCTTTGGATTCGGGCACTTTCAATACCTACATGGGTTAGTCCCACAAGGAACAAACAAGGATATCCATGGACATAGATTGAAGTTCATAGTAGATGATGTCCATGAAAGCAATGATTACCTTGTCCCTTGACTTGCCAACAAGAGGGTTTGTGACTCCATGAACAAGTGCACGATATGGAAGTTGATTGCACAAGTTCTTTGCCAAAATGAATGTGAGTGAAGTATGTTGGCGGAGTCACCCTCAAGAACTTTCTAGTTCTTCTTCTTCGGGATCCACATCATCTTGATGGGAATCCTTGGGGTTGTAGTTGAGTTTGACGAAGTAGAACTTGACGTTTCCTTGGGAACCCACTTGACCATGGCTTGAGGTGCTTCAACGAATGCATCAATCTCCTCTTGAAGCTTGTCCTTGGCTTTTAGCTTGTGGTCTTGTGGTGGAAGGTCATCTTGAGCTTGTTCCACATTGGAAGAAGTAGGATCATACTTCTCCTTTTGAGAAACAAACTGTGGAGTAGGATATTGACCTTCTTCCCACTCAACACCTTCGGCGTTGAACTTTCGCTCAAAACCAATTCCTTGATTCTTCCGGTGCCTTCCTTGCTTGTGAACAATTTCCTCAAAGTTCTTGCTTCCGGCAAGGCTCTTGTAGACACCTTTCTCTATGATCCCTTTCAGTAAACTATTCTCTTGCTCAAGTGTAACTTGGCTTGAAACATTTTTAGTGGAATCAAGAGAACTACTAGAAGCAACAACATTGGATTTAGCATGGTTATTGTTATTGCTAGAAGAAGAATTTTTCTTATGCTTGTCATGCTTAGTCTTAATGGGTGGCAAGAAATTAGACAAGAGAAGTCGTTTGGCAAGATATGAAGAACTCTTCTTTCTAAAATCGTCATTGATTGCTTTTAGAAACTCATGTTCTTGCTATAGAGTGAGCTTCTCGAAGCGTAGCTTCTCATGAGATCTTAGGAGCTCTCTATGATCTTCTTGAGTTGTTTCATGAGCTAACTTAAGAGTGTTTAGTTCTTTAGTTAGACGCTCAATCTCCTTCATAGCATTGTCATTCGACTCTTCTTGACTATAAAGACTACTAGCATGTTCATCGTTACTAGGCTCACTAGATTTATCATGCAAGAGCTCATCTTCACCAAGCAAGTCATCCTCATCACTATTGAAGTCAATGAATTCAGGGTGTGATACCTTGGGGCCTTTAGCCATGAAGCATCTTCCAATTCCCTCATTTGGTGAATCAAATAAGTCGTAGGAGTTGGAGTTGGAGGATACGAGAGCAAGACCGGCAACACCTTCATCTTGACTATAGTCGGAGTCGGAGTGATAGCTTCCATCGGATTGATTGTCGGAGTCGGAGCCGGAGACCCATTCACCTACATGAGCTTGATATTTTCTTCTTGTGTAGCTCCTTGATGACTTGTCTTTCCTCTCCAAATCCTTGCTTCTCCGAGAGGGTCTTCGTTCATAACAATCATCTCTACTCCTTCTCTCTTTCCGAGGTGACTCATCTCTTGAACTTCTTCTTCTTGGAGATTCTTCTCTTCTCTTGTGGGGAGCCGTACACTCATTTGAGTAGTGTCCGGGTCTTCCACAATTGTAGCAGTTTCGATCACGACTAGAAGATCTCTTTTCATCATATGATCTAGACTTTGAGCTTCTCTCTTTGCCTCTATTCTTGTAGAATTTGTTGAAGTTCTTAACCATTAGGCTTATCTCTTCATTGGAAACTAACTTGTCACTTGAGGTTGTGGGAGCATCACTTGTAGCTTTGTAAGCACCACTCGACTTGTTGTGAAGCTCTTCCTTATCCTTAAGTGTCATCTCATGAGCAATAATTCTTCCAATGACTTCAGTTGGCTTGAGAATCTTGTAGTTTGACATCATTTGGATCAAAGTGCACACGGTGTCATACTTTCCATCCAAAGCTCTGAGAATCTTCTTGATGATGAATCGGTCGGTCATTTCTTCGCTTCCTAAGCCGGCAATCTCATTTGTGATGAGAGCAAGCCTAGAGTACATTTCAGCGACTCCTTCACCATCCTTCATCTTGAACTTGTCAAGTTGACCTTGAAGAATATCTAGCTTTGATTCCATCACAGACTCGGTACCTTCGTGCATTTCAACCAAAGTATCCCAAATCTCTTTTGCGTTCTCAAGACGGCTGATTTTGTTGAACTCCTCGGGACACAAGGCATTGAAGAGAATGTCACAAGCTTGAGCATTGTTTTGCAACATCCACAATTCTTCCGGTGTAGCTTCGCGATCCGGAACTTTTCCTTCCTCGAAGAATTCACCTTGCATACCAACACAAATAATGCCCCATGCGGCTGGGTTATGACCAAGAATATGCATTTTCATTTTATGCTTCCAACTAGCAAAATTTGTACCATCAAAGTAAGGACCTCTACAAAAATTACCCTCACTAGACGCCATACTCTCCTAGGTTGTGAAACCAAGCTTATGGAGTCCAATGCAATGGAAACCAATACAATGGAGACCAAAGCTCTGATACCACTTGTAGGATCGAAAGTATGTCTAGAGGGGGGTGATTAGACTACTTGTAAATATAAAAATTCTGCCTTTTGACAAAGAACAGTTTTTGGCAGATTCACAATTATGATCAAGTCAAGCATCACCCTACACATGCAATTCTAGAGTATAGGCAGCGGAAAGTAAATTGCACATGTAGTAAAGAGAGGTGGAGAAGAGCAAACGCAATTTTGGAGACGCGGTGATTTTTCCCGTGGTTCCGATAGGTGGTGCTATCGTACATCCACGTTGATGGAGACTTCAACCCACGGAGGGTAACGGCTGCGAGAGTCCACGGAGGGCTCCACCCACGAAGGGTCCACGAAGAAGCAACCTTGTCTATTCCATCATGGCCTACGCCCACGGAGGGCTAGCCTTACTCGGGGTAGATCTTCACGAAGTAGGCGATCTCCTTGCCCTTACAAACTTCTTGGTTCAACTCCACATCTCTAGGAGGCACTACCCTCCAAAAGGTAACAGATGTTGTAGATGATGATGAACTCCTTGCTCTTGTGCTTCAAATGATAATCTCCCCAACACTCAACTCTCCTCATTGATTTGGCTGTGGTGGAAGAAAGGATTGAGTGGAAAGCAACTTGGGAAGGTTAGAGATCAAGCTTCATATGGTGGGAGTGGAGCAACTTGATCTCAACACAAGGGTAGGTAGTTCTCTTCTCAGAAATGTAAGGTAGGAGTGGTAGTTCTTTCTGATGGCTCTCTCCACGAATGAAGAGGGGGTGGAGGGGTATAAATAGCCTCCACACAAAATCCAACCGTTACACACATTTGAGCAATCTCGGTGGGACCGAAGTGGACAACTCGGTGAGACCGAAAGTTCAAATAATGTGAACGTTGGGGTTTTCGGTGGGACCGAATATACAATCTCGGTTAGTCCGATTCGTGCAATGACAAGAGCATGCCAGTTTCGGTGGGACCGACTTCATCATCTCGGTGACACCGATTTGATGACAGAAGGTTACAGAAGCTTGGCAACTCATGTTTCGGTGAAACCGAGTTCAGAATCGGAATATCCGAGTTTACTAAGGTTTGGCTTATGGCTGAGGTGGTTCATCTCGGTGTGACTGAGTTTGGAATATCGGTGGGACCGAGATTACTTATGAGTGTATATGGCAGTGAAAGTTGCTGATAGTTTAGGAGTTGTATCACTAAGCACTTGAGCAACCAGATCATCATCATAACCTCATCCCCTTTTAATAGTATTGGCTTTTCCTATGGACTCAATGTGATCTTTGATCACTAAACCAAAAATTGAGTCTTGAGCTTTTGCCAATGCTTGCCTTAGCATTTTGAGGGGTCCACTTCTTCAGTCCTTGCCATACCCATATCACTGAACTTCTCTAAAATGATTCTCAAGTAACTATTAGTTCAATGATATATATGTTGTTATTAATTACCAAAACCACCCGGGGATTAATTGCACTTTCACTGCCCCGCATTGATCAAATTATGGATGCAACCGCCTGACATGACTCGTTATGTTTCCTTCATGCTTACTCCAGATACCATCAGATAAAAATGAAGGAATCCGACAAGGCCGCAACGGCGTTTATCACTCCGTACGGGCCCTTTTGCTTCAACACTATGCCCTTTGGGCTCAAAACTGCTTGTGCCACATATCAACGCATGATTCAAACATGCTGAGATAAATAAATTGGCAGGACAGTGGAGGCATACGTCGATGATGTGGTCATCAAAACCAAACACATCAAAACATTGGTGGATGATCTCCGCCTCACATTCAATAACCTTCGAACATATGACATACGGGTCAATCTGGAGAAATGCGTCTTTGGCGTTCCGGCTGGAAAGCTGTTAGGGTTTATCATATCTAATAGAGGAATTGTGGCGAACCCATCTAAAATCTGGGCCTTGTCATAGCCGGCTACTCCAACCGATCTAAAACAAGTCCAAAAGCTAGCAGGATGCGTGGCGGCCTTAAGCCGCTTTATCTTAAGACTGGGAGAAAAGGCATTACCACTTTATAGACTACTGAGGCGCGCACACAACTTCGAATGGACGGATGAGGCCATGGCCAGATTGGAAGAGATAAAAACCCTATTAGCGGGCAAGCCAATCCTAGCCTCTCCAAGCATTGGCGAGCCAATGCTGCTTTATCTCTCAGCCACTCACCAGGTAGTGAGTGTGGTACTCGTCATCGAACAAGAGGAAGAGGGACATAAATTCCCTGTCCGAAAACCAGTATACTATGTATCAGAGGTTCTCGCACCATGCAAATCACGGTGCCCCCATTATCAGAAAATTCCCTATGTGGTGTTCATGGCATCTCAGAAGCTCCGACACTACTTTCAAGAGTGTTTGATTATAGTGGCATCCGAAGTATCACGCAATGACATCATAAACAATAAAGATGCCACATGATGCATAGCCAAATGGGCCATCGAGCTCTTGTCATTCGAAATAACATACAAACCAAGCCGGACTATTAAATCTCAGGTGTTGGCCGAGTTGTCACAGAATGGACTGAGGTCGGACACCCTGAAGAGTACTAAGCATACTCCCACTGGACCATGTATTTCGACGGCTCCAAAATGCTAGCCGGATTGGGGCTGGCGTCATCTTTCATATCTCCCACAAGGGATACAGTCCGCTATGTACTACAAATCATGTATACGGACTGAAACAATGCATCCGAATATGAGGCACTACTGCACGGTCTCCACATGGTCGTATCCATGGGCATACAACGCCTCGAGGTGCGCGAAGACTCCAACCTCACAATATCTTAGGTAAACGGAGAATTTGATGTGAATGATTCATAGCTTATCGAAACGCCATATTTAAAATATCGGCTTGATTTGAGGGGCTGGAATTTAAATATATAGCTCGGGAGAGTAACCAGGCAGCAGATATACCCGCTCGCACGGGCGCCAAATGCGACCTGGTCCCACCTAACACGTTTGTAGAAAGGTTGTTTAAGCCATCAGTGACATGGCAGGATGAGAGCGGAGACGGTAATTCAGGCCCTAACATGCCCCCACCAGCCGTACTCAATTCAGATGTCATCAGGGATCCAGATATGGAAATAACATCTTCGGCTCATGAGATCATGGCTTTCATAGCCCCCTGGACCGAACCCTTCCGGGCCTACCTTAATAGGGAGGAGCTCCCCGATGACCAAAATGAGGCCCGTCGCATAATTTGGCGTTCTAAAGCCTATAAAGTTCATGAAGGTGAACTATACAAGAAAAGCACTACTAGTGTTCTCCAAAGGTGCATCTCCGAAGAGGAGGGACGGTAACTTCTAGCCGAAATACACGCTGGCATGGGCGGCCATCATGCTGCAGCTCGGGCTCTCGTAAGCAAGGCTTTCCGAGCAGGTTTCTTCTAGCCAACTTCCCGAGCCGATGCTCAAGCCCTACTCCAACACTGTGTTGGATGCCAGCTTTTCGCAAATCAAAGTCATATGCCTCCCACAGCTCTGAGAACCATCGCTATTACTTGACACTTTGTGGTCTGGGGGCTGGATATGGTCGGACCCCTTAAAGTTGGAAGCCATAAAAAGAAATATTTGTTGGTCATGGTGGACAAATTCACTAAATGTATAGAAGCCAAACCAGTCAGAACAGCTGAGGCAGGGCCAGTGATAAATTTTATATCCAGTGTAGTATACCGTTATGGTGTCCCGCATAGTATCATCACAGATAACAGCTCCAACTTCACAGCTGATGAGGGGAAAAATAGGTGCACCAAGTTAGGCATTAAACTTGATTACGCCTCCGTGTACCACCCTCAAACAAATGGTCAAGTCGAAAGGGCCAATGGCCTAATAATGAGCGGCATTAAACCCTGACTGGTGCGCTCCCTACGGGAGTTAGATAAACACTGGGTTGAGGAGCTCGACTCCGTACTCTGGAGGCTGCGGACCAAACCTAACCGGACAACCGGATACACGCCTTTTTTCATGGTGTATGGCGCAGAGGCTGTTCTGCCCTGCGATATTATTCTGGACTCGCCTTGAGTGCGTATGTATGAACAACGAGAGGCCGAGCTCGATCGGCAGGACGACCTAGATGGCCTCGAAGATGAGCGCGATATCACGCAGGCCCATTCCGCATTCTATCAACAACAGGCCAGGCGATACCAAAGCAGAGAAGTGCGGGCCATAATATACAATGTTGGCGTACTGGTTTTGCGCCTCCCGGAGAAGAAAAGGGATAAGCTCAAACCAAGATGGGAAGGCCCCTTCTTTATTGATGAAGTAATCACTGGAGGAGCCTATCACCTTTGAAATGCATCAGACAATCGCCTTGAGCCGATTCCATGGAACGCTGCGAAGCTCCGACGATTCTACGGATAGTTCAGTAGCACCATTTTATTCTCTCTTTCTGTTGAGGTCTCATCCCTTGTTTTTTCTGGTTTCCTCATCATTTTTTGTTTTTTCCTTCTCGGAAAGTGTTCGGCTAAACCAAACTATTAGGGGTGAACATTCTCAAATGTATATACCTCAAAATACCTGGGGGCTTCTATAACGAAGCTCATTATTACAAGCTTATTGCTTACATTACTCATGTCATTTGTTTCATACAGTCTCTTCGCCATTATATGTACCTTTATGACTTAAGTTTTTGCCAAGCTGGATTGTCTGGCTCCTGTGTTTATACCCAACGTTCTCAATTATTCGGCTAGTTACAACCGGGTAATCCGGACCTATACCTCAGACGGGTGAAGCCGAAAGCTAGCGTTCTTAAGGGAATCATTGGTCGGCAGACAAGCGATGAATTGCTTTTTAGCACATAATTTTTCAATCTCACGGGATAGGCTTCTGTAATCCTATTTTTTAGGATCAATGCCTAGGCACGCATACATACGAGTACTGACCCAGGGAAAGGAACCCTTAACGGAACTATTCTCTCTGGAAGATTTTTCTTATGTTAAATAGTAATATAACATAACTCCACGAACACAGCTTGTATGTTCAAGCAATGATGATCGGATTGCTTGGTTTCCGAACATACTATGTGTTTACCATAGGTATAGTATTCGAAAATACTCCAGCCCTTGGGTTTTGGAGGTTGAAGTGGAAGGTCTGCCATGACAATCTTTTAACAAGTTTGGTCGGAGATAAGTTTGATGACAAAGTACATTGTTACATGAAATCAACTGGCTACTCTTCATCTATACCATCTATCAAACTGTCTAATTTACAATCTTGTTGTGAGCATTTGGTGGCTGTCCTTACATAGTCATATACCAAGCTAACGGGAATTTCTTGTCCGTTTGGTCCCCGAGGTCCAACCCGGGCCATATGATTTGGATCAAGCCCGGTGTAGCATGTCTTCACCATCGCCCAGGCTTCTCGCGCACCTTCTCGACATGCTGATGCCTTCCATAGTTCAAAGCGGCACCGAGCTCCTCTGAATAAATTCACCAGTTCCTCCATAGTTTCTGGAGGAAAATCGGATGGCCACAAGGCTTTGGCCATATTCTTCATGGCTTTTCGAGCTCGCTCGTGTACTTTGGAGAGCTCTTGCAGCAGGATGCCTTGAAATCCGGACACTTCTCCCTCGAGCCGCCTAGATAACAAACCTACAGGAACGGTGTTGTAAAACTTTGAATCAAGGGACTGTCGGATTACGGACTCCGCAAACCCAAGAAGTTCGAACACATGGGCATGAACGAAGATCTCTCCCACTCACGCCTTCCTAGCGCCACGCCCTCGCCCGGTGGTGAGATTCAAATAAGCAACAAGTAAAAGCACACACGAGTTTACCCAGGTTGAGGCCACCTTGCGGTGTAAAACCCTACGTCCTGCTTGGGTGGATTAGCCTCATGAGGGCTTGAGTATGAACAAGTACAGTGGTTCCTGAGCTCGGGAGGAGAGCTCAGGAGGGAAGTGTTCTTGTTCCTTGGTGTGAAGGCGGGGTCAATCCGATTGCCTCCATAGTGGAGACCCTAGCTACTTATATAGGGGGCCAGGGTCCTCTTCCCCCGAAATGTTTAGGCGGGAAGGGATCCCACAACGGCCATTTTGATCGGGAACACAAGGATGCTCCTATCCTGACAAAAGCGGTCTTCGCCTGCAAAGAGGTCAAACGAGGACGCGGTGGTGGGCTCGTTGGTGACATCCTCCATGTCGTCCTTGCGGTCTTCGGTCTTATTTCACCGAAGGGGAAACCTTTGTATCGCCCCTCGGGAACCCGCGCTTGCGCTGTCTCCTTTGCTCCAAAACAACAACTGCGCCGCTGGCAAGCGCTAGCACCCGCTAGCGCGGTGCGTCACTGCTCGCATCACTGCTTCCTCTTGAGGTAGGCTTGGCCTTGGGTTCTCCGCCCCTCCGAAGCAGCCTAGCCGAGGCCGCTCCTGAGGGGGTCTTGGTGCCGTTCTCCTCGTGAGGCCTAGCCCCCTCGCGAGGGTCTTGAGCAGCTAGTCGATCAGCTGGGCCGTACCAGGCCATAGTAGGAGCGCGTCGAGGCCCGCAGGCAGGCAAGTCTGGGTACCCTGGTTCCCAGGACGCCGACAGTAGCCCCCAGGCCCAAGGCGTGCGCGGAGTTGGCTTCAGGGCGAAGCCCTAGTCGAGGACGAAGCGCCGCGGGCCCCAAAAGACTCCGTGCTAGGATGGCGCGTGATGGTTGGATGGGACATGGGCGACTCCTCTCTCCACGCAGTCTTGGTGACCATGCGACTTGACGTCTCCCTGGCGTGGATGGCAGGGTCATTATGGCCATGCACGAGTGGCCGGCGATTGATCTTCTTAGCCTATAAACAGGGGGTGAAGCGCCACCTCAGTTCACTTGACTGTTGCAGATCAAACCCCAGCTCCTCTTTCTTTGTCGAGGGTTTTTCCATGGCATCGATACGTAGGTTCTCGGCTGCACAAAAAGGGAATGCTCCGATGGTGGAGCCCGAGCAGCTCCCACCGAAGAAGAGGCGTCGTGACTCCCCAAGGGTGCCCCTGAGGCTGGCGGACGCTCGTACGTGGTGTATGCGGGCGCCACCAGGATTCCCGCTTCACCTGGGCGCCCCGGCGACAGGCATGCGATGCGCGGGCGGCGGCGACGGGGGTGGTGCGGCCAGCCGCCCGGAGAGGTGATTGATTCCACGCCTCCCGTCGCCGTCCCATACTGAAGACGGCGTCCATGAGTTTGTCGTGTGGGCGGAAGTCCCTCCGCACGCTTGGATCCTCTTTCCCCCATTCTTGAAGGAGGTGCTCCCGGCTCACGGATGGGTAACGATGCAGCTGTGGCACGAAGGATGCCATCTCCCTCCTTCATACGCCGACGTGGAGGTGATCTCCTCCGGCAAGGTCTACATGACCTGGGCTTGGGGCGTGGTGCGCCACGCCAGCGCCCCTGCCGGGAGGCACATTCTTCATTTCACTCTGGACGGGCTATCCATGTTGACCTTCAAGGTCTTCGGGGCGGACGGCCGGCGGCTGGCGTGTAGCGCAGAGGATGGGCCCACCGGCGACAATCTCCCATGCTGCCAGGGCGACGAGGCTCGGGGCGAAGCGTTCACCATCGGCTTTGCCTCCGACTCCTCCAGCAGCAGCTATGCTCATCCTGACACGGCCTCTAGCTCTGACGAGAGCTACGAACCGCCGAGTCACCGTTCTCGCCACCGGAGGGGAGCAGCGCCCTCCAGCCGCGATCACCGCTGAAGGAACCCAGGTCGTGTCCCTCCGAGAGTGGCCTTTTCTTCCTTGGTCCCTGCGAGGCAACCATGGATGGCCCCAGGAGGGCATGTAAATCTTTTGCGACACTCTTGCTGTTATCCGATGTCATGAACTTATGTTCCTCATGAGATCCTTCGCTAGAGCAAGATTTTCCCTTTCTTCCGTCCCCGTGGTAACTTAGGTCCCTACACCTGCGATACCCAGTCCCTAGGCAGGCTTCAGCCGTCGCTGGTATGCCAGGTCGCGATGCCGTGGTCAAGGCCAGGAGGTGAGCGGCCCAGGGTCCGGTAAGAGCCCCCAAGGCGCGATGCTCGGGAGGTCCCCCTTGGCGTGCAGGTAGAGACCACGAGAGCCGGCGAGAGGGGCCTTCGTGCTCCAGCGAATTCACCATTATGGTGGGTGGAGGCGTAGGTACGCTAGTGAATGTGGGTGTTGAATACTTATCTTGGTGATCCTTTGTGATCGGGCGGTACTGACGCTTGATCGCGCCCTGTCCTGCCAACTGCTGATGGCCGTGGGGCCACGCCTACCGCGTTCCCCATGAGGCGAAACTCTGCGCTCTCGTGACCCGCCCGCTGAGGTGCCTAGGCCGCCGCTGGTATGCTTGGTCGCGATGCCACGCGCACGGCCAGTGGGTAAGGGCCCAGGAGCCAGTTGGGGCCTTGAGGCGCGATACTCAGGAGCTCCCCTTTCTGCGCCCAAGTTGCCTTCGCGAGGGGGTCGCAGCAGCCGCTCCCAAGGCCGCCGAGCATAGAGGGCGCGGCTGCCAAGGCCCTGGAGGAAAAGGTCAAGGGGCTGGTGGAGGCGTTCCTCCGGGTCGCTGCTACCGCGGCCGAGGAGGCGGAGGCTGGTGATGGCATGCTCGGCCATGCCTGACCTGTTCCCTGTCAGGATGAGGGAAACACATGTGCCTCGGGGAGGCATAAGGACTCGCTTGAATTTGGAGAACTTGATGTTATTGTAATAACTAGACTTGAACTTGGTGATTTCCGTGCTTGCTTCCTTTCATGTTTGCTTAGGTGCTCTGCATCAGCAGGGCCCAACCCCGTGCATACCTCGATCCCCATTGAGCCCTCCTGGTGACCGTGGTTATCATAATAGCTAGGCTCAACGAATGAGGGGCTACGTGGCTAGTGAGACCCCTGGGTCGCGTTGCCCAGGGGTCCCCCTTAACGCTCAAGCGATCCCGTTTGCATTCTGCGTCGGCAGGGCCCAGCCCCGTGCATACCTCGACCACCGTTGAGCACCGGGCTCAAGGAATAAGGGGCTACGTGACTAGTGAGGCCCCTGGGTCGCGATACCCAGGGGTCCCCCTTGACGTACGAATGGCTCTCATGAGGGAGAACGAGCACCATACCTTGCTCACGAGCCGTCGCCTAGGATGGGGGCGTGAGAAAGCCAGGTGTGTGGGCACCTGGTAGGGTGGCGTCTGCCAAGCATGACCTAAGCATAGCCCCCAGGCCTAGCCCCCCTCGCGACACCTATCCAAGGAGAAGTTGTGAGCGTCATGAGCTGAAAAGCTCCCTGAGGTTGGTGCGATCTCTGGGGGCCGCCCTGAGTTGTTTATAACTAGCGCAGAGCATAGAGCTACCACACTTGCGCGAAGTGTGGGCATAACCGTGCCTCGGTCATAGCGGCCAGCGCGGAGCTTGTTGCTTCCACTGGTTCATGGGAAGAACCGCTCCTCGGTTGGTTCTGCCAGTGCGGAGCATGGTGCTTCCACTGGACAGTGGGAGGGAGCCTCCCATCGGGAGAGACTCCAGGGCGTGTACAGCCCCGTCCTACACGTGGCTTGCCCGACAGGACAACTAAGGTGTATATGGGCCCTCCTCAGGACGAGCTAAATGACTCCGAGGAAGTTCTTCTGAGCTTACGCATCACTCACGAAACCCTACCCTGAGGTGGGTTGCGCGTGAGTCTTCTTCTGCAAAATGTGAAAAGAGATGCATTGTGTCGACCTGCGGCGAGTGCATGTCTAGAGGACATCGCATGAGAAGGCCACAACACCAACGACCCCAGGAGGTGACGTTCGCGGGACCGGCCCGTAAGACAAAGCTCAGTCGCTGGATTTATTGACGCTGCAGGGACGGACCCGAGCACAGACGCCGTGCCCAGTCTTCTCATGCAACAGTCCAAAAGAAAAACAACTGGCGCGTGCTTCCCGCATGAGCGAGGCACCTGCCACGGGCCACCACTTACCCATCCACGATTAGCCCATGCGAGAACAAGGCACCAAGGACCACAGGAGGTGACGTCATGGGAATGGCTCGCGAGGCAGAGGTTAGCCCTTGGATTTAGCGACGCTACAGGGACGGACCCGAGCACAGACGCCATGCTAGTCCTTAATCATGGGGCGGTCGCAGGCGGGCTCGCAAGGGCTCATGAACTTAGTGGCGGTGAGAACGCCAAGCATATAGATAATGCAAGTAGAAAGATACAACTAGCCTTGACTTATGCGCAAAAGAGATAGTTGTGGGGGTGAGCCCCCAGCAGCCCGAGGATGATGCAGCCCGAGGGCGCCCGAGGATGATGCAGCCCAGGGGCGCCCTCGATTGAATACCTGAGACATCACCTAATACTTGTGGTCGAAGAAGAGTTGGGGTAGCTGAAGACGCGAGTCGTGCGGGTCGCTCCTGACGATAGCCGGGCTCCTGAGGCCCAGGGGCTCCGGAGGCTCTCAGCGGTCACGGGGGTCCAGCTCCTTCTCCGTCAGGACCGACTGCCACTAAGCCTCCTAAGGCCCCAAAGCCTGCCGCGTGAGGTACTAGAACGTGGCAGCTGCATTGCGGAAGCCGAAGAGCGTGTGAATGTAACTGCAGGGGAGTGTCCTCCTCCAGCCGACAGCCGTCGGCCAGAAGGGCTCGAGAAAAGCGGCTCGGTTGAGGCCCGCGATGTCGACACACACACGGAATCAGTTGCTTGGGTTGCGGGTAGGTGAGCTTGGTGTCGTGCGGTTGCGCCCATTGCGTGTGAGCCTTGCGTACTGAAGTTCCTCGGTACCTTGGTCGATGAAGTCTTGAGCCCCCAGCACTATATGGCTCACACTGGGACCACAAAAACGCGCATCGAGACACACCTGCAGGTGGTGCCCGAACACCTCCCTCGTGACGCTGGTCAGACCAGAGGCACTCCAGAGGAGAGCCCCCAAGCCCATCCTAAGAGGGGCGTCGGGCGCGCCTCCCTATGCAAAGGTGGAGGGCGCCTCGTCAGCAGGCGCGGGACTCGTGGAGGTGCCGTTAGGAGCCCCTGCGTCCTGAGGTGCATTTGCGGGAAGGTTCTTCTTCTTCTTGGGGGCGGTCTGCAGGGCGAAGACGGCTCCATCCTCATTGGAGCTCTCGACCGCTGCCATCTGGTAGGCGCGCTCCAGGGAACGCAGTGCTTCCTTCTCGTCGCAGGCGATCATGATGACCCCGCCACTCCCGGGCATCTTGAGGACGTTGTAGCCGTGATGGGTCCCCGCCATGAACTTGGCGAGGGCCGGATACCCTAGGATGGCATTGTACGGGAGGTGAATGTTGGCGACGTCGAAGTCGATGAGCTCAGTGTGATAGTTGTCGCGATCGCTGAAGGTGACGGGTAGGCGGACCTGCCCCATTGGGAGTGTGCAGCCATCTGTGACTCCGTAGAATGGCTTGGTTGGGTGGAGCTGATCGCAGGGGACTTGGAGCGTCTCGAAGGTCTGGACGGAGAGGACATTGAGCCGTGCTCCACCGTCGATGAGGGTCTTGGTCACGAGGACGTTGCTGATGGTCGGAGTGCAGAGCATTGGGAGAGTGCCTGGGGCTGCGGTGCACTTGAGCTGGTCCTTGGGGTCGAAGGCGATGACCTGCTTCGTCCACCTGAGGTTGCGCACGGCGTCTGGCCTGGGGAGCGCCGCGTTCACCTCACGAGCGAACTGCTTGAAGATGCGGTGGGAAGCCGGAGCGTGGGCTCCTCCTAGGATGCATGCAACCGCGCGTGGCTCCTGAAAGCCCCCTGCTTCGTCTCCCTGACGGTCGTCGTCGTTCCTTCTTGGCGGTGGTGGCAGCGGAGGCAGGCCCGTGTTGCCCTGAGGGCGACCCTCACGAGGGTGGCCATGCCAGGGGGCGTCACGAGGCTGCTCCTGCCAGCGGTCTTCAGGAGGTTTGTCACGCTATCCTTGGCCCGAGTTCCTGCCGTCCCGGTGTCCTCCCCCACGGCCCCCTCCGCGGCCGTAGCCGCGGTTGTCGCGCTTAGGACGCTGCCCGACGCGCTCGCCACACATTGCCCTGAGTTCTTGGCAGTCGTTGTTCTTGTGGCTGTGGACATCGTTGAAGAATCAGTACAGACGGTTCTCTCTAGGGTGGTCGTTGTAGCCGCAGCCACGCTTCACTTCTGGCTCCGCAGCCAGTACGGCGGGTCCCTTGCGCTTTGCTTCCTTGGCCTTGGCCATCTTGTCGTCAGCCTCCGCTTCTAGCAGCTCCAGGAGAGAGAGGCGGCCTTCCTCTGCCCTGACGCAGTTCGCCACGAGGTTGAACATCTCGAGGGCTGTGCATAGGTCCTCGTGGATGGCGAGCTCCTCCTTCATCCTGACATCGCGGACACCGTCGGAGAACGCCAAGATGATGGCCTCGTCCGAGGCCCTGGGGATCCTGAGGTGCACGGTGTTGAAACGCTGGATGTACTTCTGCAGGGTCTCCCCAGGTTGATGCTTCACGCGGCGCAGATCCGCGACCGTCGGCGCTCAGTCGTGGGTACCCTGGAAGTTGGCGACGAAACGCTCACGAAGCTCCCCCAGGAGGAGATGGATCCTGTGGGGAGGTTCAGGAGCCAGGAGCGAGCGCCATCTTTGAGGGCCATGGGGAACCAGTTCGCATGACCTGCTCGGTGCCGTTGGACGGCTCGATGCTCAGCTCGTAGAGCTGGAGGAACTCTGCGAGGTCGGCGGTGCCATCGTAGCGCGAAGGCAGATCCGGCTTGAACTTGCCGGGCCAGACGAGGCGCCGCACCTCTGGAGCTAGGACGCGACATCCAGCCAAGCTCATGATTGCAGGCACCCTGTGCGCTTACGGTGCTGGTTCCTAGGGTACAGGCGCCACCACCTCCTGTGGTGCGCAGTTCTGGTGCTGTGGGACGGGGAGCCCATGAGCTTCTGCCTGGGGATGCGGGACCACCTGGCAGCTCTCCTCTTTGTGCGCAGGGGCCCTACGGGGCTGCTCACGCCGTGGAGCCTCGCGTCTGAGCCCCTGGCCGGCGCCGTGCAGTGGAGGTGGAGCCTGGACACCGTGGTCCACGTTCCCTGCCATGAGCGACGAAGGACGGGAGGAGTGAGTTGGTGCAGGTACCTCCCCGGCGGAGTTGACGAGCTCGGTGATACGGTGGAGCCACTCGTCGTAGAGGTTGTCCGCTGGACGATAGCGTAGGAGCTCCTGCGCCATCAGTATCGCAGGCTGCTGGCAGATCGGCCCGCGGCGGATCAGCGAGGATGACGCCGTGGCCGGCGAGGGTGATGGTGTCGCCGTGTGACCGTCGCGCCGCACGGACAGCGGCAACGACGAGTCCTGCTGCTCATGGACGGCCTAGTCGGTGGCGGCGTTGGCGACCGGCGAGTTGGGGCGGAGCGGTGCACCGTTGCCCGCAGGTGCCATCTGAGAGATGTTGGCAGTGCGGCGGGCGGTGCGCGCTCGGTGTGTGTCCACCATGGCAGTGAAGCGAGGTCGACGAATGAGAGCGGGGCGAGGTCGTCGGAGAGGCGAGATTTCGACACGCCCCCTACCTGGCGCGCCAAATGTCGGATTACGGGCTCCGCAAACCCATGAAGTACGAACACAGGGGCGTGAACGAAGATCTCTCCCACTCACGTCGTCCTAGCGCTACGCCCTTGCCCGGTGGTGAGATTCAAGCAAGCAACAAGTAAAAGCACACACGAGTTTACCCAGGTTCGGGCCACCTTGCGGTGTAAAACCCTACGTCCTGCTTGGGTGGATTAGCCTCACGAGGGCTTGAGTATGAACAAGTACAGTGGTTCCTGAGCTCAGGAGGGTCAGGAGGCAAGTGTTCTTGCTCCTTGGTGTGAAGGCGGGGTCAATCCGATTGCCTCCATAGTGGAGACCCTAGCTACTTATATAGGCGGCCAGGGTCCTCTACCCCCGAAATGTTTAGGTGGGAAGGGATCCCACAACGGCCATTTTGAGCAGGAACACAAGGACGCTCATATCCTGACAAAAGCGGTCTTTCCCTGCAAAGAGGTCAGATGATGACGCGGTGGTGGGCTCGGTGGTGACATCCTCCCTATCGTCCTTGCGGTCTTTGGCCTTGTTGCACCGAAGGGAAACCTTTGTCTCTCCCCTCGGGAAGCTGCACCTACGATGTCTCCTTTGCACCAAAACGGCAAATGCGCCGCTAGCACGCGCTGGCACCCGCTGGCGCGGTGCGTCACTGCTCGCGTCACTGCTTCCTCCTAAGGCAAGCTTGGCCTTGGGTTCTCTGCCCCTCTGGAGTAGCCTAGACGGGGCCGCTCCAGAGGGGGTCTTGGTGTCATTCTCCTCGCGAGGCCTAGCCCCCTCGCGAGGGTCTTGAGCAGCTGGTCGATCAGCTGGGCCGTACCAGGCCGTAATAGGATCGCGTCGCGGCCCGCATGCAGGCAAGTCTAGGTAACCTGGTTCCCAGGACGTCGACAGGGACTATATGAATGCTAGGTTAAAGGTCATACTGAATATGCCGTCTTTTAGCTTCTTGTTCTCCTCAAGGCATCCGAGAATTGGGCGTATATGTCCATTGGCTCTTCGGCTTGCTTGATATTTGCATCCTACAGTTTGTTCTTCTCCTCTATGGTCCGTGTTAATACACGTTGACTAGCATTCGCTTGCCCTTCGGCGTGTTTATTGTCGGAGAAGCCCTTAGCTTCTCCTCCAATTGGTCCGTCGATCCTACCGCTGTAGTTAAAATAATGTATATTTAGAAATCATTGTTGGCACAGGATTGTACTTTCCGGATACTATTGTTTTTACCATCAGATCCCTTCTTGGACTTCGTCGAATCTTCCAATTCGGTGGTGACAGCAGTTAGCTTGGTCCGACATTCTTCAAGCTCCTTGGGTAATGCGCTATTCTTTTCCTTGGGTACCTAAGGATATAACGATCCTTGAATCAGTTGGGCCAACTGCTTCAAGTATCAGGGGCTACTGGCATATGATTATTGAATCAACACGTTCTTACCCGCATATCCTTTGAAAGCTGGTGAGTGGCTCCGGCAAGTCCTTCCCGAGCAGCTCGGATATATGCGTCCGCAGAGCTGAGGGCGTTGAACACCTCTTCAGTAAAAGTTGGATCGCGCAAGGCCTCTTTTCGCTGCCGATGGTTCATCACGCTCTCCACTTTGGAATTGGTAACATATACATTATCCGAATCCTCTTGGAGAGGATAGTACAGTGTTACACCCGTATCGACCCTAGTCCTTGTGGATGGGTCCGGTGCCGGATTGGTTTGTGCGTGGTCAGCAGGATATCCGGACACAGTCCGGCGTATGCTCCTCCTGAAATAAGACAAAGCGGAAAATATTACAATCCGGCCTTGCCACCGAGCACATGTTAAAAATTATACCTCTTCGATAAAGGAGGGGGTTCGGTGGTGTCTCTGGTTTCCTTTCGCTTCAAAGACTCGGCCTGCGCAGGCGTCGCCTTCCTAGAAGACGCCTTTGGTGCAGTACGGTGAGACGAGCACTGCCCTTTTGGAGCATGAGAGAGTGCGATGGGTGAGGTGCAAAGGGCCGGCTCTCTTTGAGGAGGTGTCTCCCAGGTACTTACGTGGGGGGAAGGAAGAAGGCCAGGGTAATCGACTACAATGCCTACTTTTGTGCCGTCATGGCTCGCCTGATAGAAAACTCCATCTGTAAGCTCTATGAATATGTCCGGATCTTCTTCAAATCTGGGACCCATGTCTCGAACATTGTTCTCTAGCTGCGGAACAGGGCTATGGACCCCTTCGATCACTTTCCTCCACTCCTATTGGAGATAGTTGGGTTCATTTCGGTTAGCATGTCTAAGAAGAGAAATTGAGCGAGACTAACAATTAAAGAAAGACTCACCTAGTCAATGGGGTTGTACATGGAGAAACCTTCCCGACATTCCACGCGAAGAAAATCTTCCTTCTCCCCTTTCTAAAGGTCAGCTAGGATGGCGGCCAGGGCGGCACGATTGTCCAGACCTTTGCATAGACAGCGTGAGGCATCGTCCTGCCCATTGTAATGCCACATGGGAAACCCTCTCGATTGGAGTGGGTGAACGCATCGCGTTATTGAGATCACCATTACTTCGATTAACAGCTCAGAGTGGGCAAGTACTCTGATATTGCTTACAAGCCTTTTAACCTCTGCGATGTCTTCTTCCTTGAGGCTTCGAGGACGTCAGTTGAAGCATTTCTTCAAAGGAGCGCTGGAGAATTCGGGAAGGCCACGCCGGATGTGGTCCAGAAGAACAACGTCTTCAATGTAAAACCATTCTGAGGTCCACTCTTCGGATGCCTTCTTCGGAGTGCCGGGCAGGTAACATGTCCCTGCTATGCGCCATACTTCGACACCGCCCACATCGAATATGGATCGCTTCTATGAGCGGGGGACAAGGCAGAAGAATTTTCACCATAGCTCGAAATGAGCCTCACAGCCTACAAACAGCTCGCAAAGAGTAACAAAGCCCGCGATATGCAGGATGGAGCCCGGCGTAAGATCGTGCATTTGGAGACTGTAAAACTCCAGGAATCTTCTAAGGAAAGGATGGATAGGAAATCCTATGCCTCTCAAAAGGAAGGAGATGAAGCACACCCGCTCCTCTTTAGTAGGATTTGGGAAGTTTTCCGCCAAGGCTTCTCTGTCGATAGAAGTTAATCCAGCCCGGACGGGGACTAGATCCGTAGGAGGGAGATATCCCTACGTCTGAAGTTTATTCAGATGGGCGTGGGATA
>LR738712.1:310638780-310721984 GCA_902687465.1 Secale cereale | reverse complement strand
ATGACATCATGCTGACGTCAGGCAGTCAACAGGGCCAGTCCAAGTCAAACCTGACCAGTGGGACCCACTGGTCAGTGTCACAGTTAACTAATTAACTAATTAGAATTAAATTAACACCTAAACTAGGTTTGACTTGCGGGCAGGGCCCACATGTCAGTGACCCAGGGGGGTCAAACACGTGGTCAAACAGGTCCAACTCACCGGCGTTTAGCCGCCGGCGAGGCCAAACACGGCGGCGTGTTCGGAAAACGCCTACGGTGCACGGCTCGAGCTGCGGTTAGGTGCGTTGGAAAGCCCTTGCTGTTGCGCGTCGGATGGTGGTGGTCGCCGGACCTGTGGTGGCCGGAGATGACGGCAACGAGCTCGACGGCGGCGACCGGCGTCGGGCGTGTGTGGAGATGCGGCTGCAGGGGCCTAGGCGATGCGTGCGTAGCACCTTTCGCATCTACGTGCTGCGGTGAGTGTGTTGGACGGGTGCCAGTGACCAAATGGTCACCGGAGCATCACCGGCGGCGAGCACCGCGGCGGTGCGTGCGGTTGAGCTTTGTGCAGTGCGTTCCAGGGCAAAAGAGAGCCAACAGAGAGGGGGAGGAGGACGCTAGGCTCACAGGGGTTGCAGCAAGCGCCGGAGCGAGCTCGGAGGTGGTCGGAGCTGAGCGGAACGGCGAGAGGGATCTCCGCGGCCGGAGTTGGGGAAGAAGAGGTCGGGGGTGTCTCCAGGGCGCGTGAGCGCTTGGGGCTCGGCCTGTTCGAAGCAGTCGAGGACGGCGGAGACGATGGACACCAAGGCGGGGCTCAGGGACGACGGTGGACGCGACTTCTACGACGGTGCGAACACGGCGGCGTCGGCCATGGCGCGGGGAGAGCGAGGGAGAGGAACTGGGGGGAGGTGGAGGTGTCTGCGAGGTCGGGGAGGACGTGGATGACCGAACCATCCCTCCAGGACGGCGAGAGGATGAAGCCGGGCGGCGGGCATCTGCGTGGCGCGCGGCGCGGTCGCCGTCGAGCACCTGCCTGCCTGCCTAGCCGAGCCAAGCAGCTCGCTGGAGCAGCAGCTGGGCTGGGCCGGCAGGTGGGCCGGGTGGGGCGCCAGGTAAGTTTTTCTTTCTCCCTTTTTTTTCTATTTTCTTTTCTGTTTCATTTCTTTTGCAGCTTTGTTCATTGAAAAAAAATGCCAGAGCATTTTTGTAACTCATAACACTTGTCATACCTACTGTATATATTATGAACAGTAGGAAACATTATAGTTTATGATTATTTGAGCATTTAAAATATTTTATATCATTTAAATGCCCAAATTCAAATACCATATGATTTAATCCAAAGCCCTAGATTGTCCTAGAAAATTGTGCACCATTTTTGGCAGAGGTTTAAGACCAAGGCAGAAATGATGAACATTTTTGAAGGGCATTTTGGGTACATTGGAAAATATTTTAGCAAACCCTAGTTGTTAGGAGAGGGGTGCTGGGGTTTCTGTTAATCCCATTTCAAGTTTCTTTGAAAGTAGACATGATGCACACTCTAGTTAGGTCCTAATGCAAGTGCTAGCTAGGGATGTGACAACTCATCCCCACTTAAAAGAATCGCGTCCCGAGATTCGGGTTCCTCCGGAAAGAGGGTGGGGTACTCAAGTCGAAGACGATCCTCCCTTTCCTAAGTAGCTTCACTCTCGGAATGATGTGACCATTGAACCTTGAGAAACTTGATATTGTGGCGTCGAGTGGTGCGCTCAGTTTAACCAAGAATACGAACGGGGTATTCTCGATATGTGAGATTATCTTGGAGATCAAGCGTTTCGTTGTCCACTCCGCGGATAGGATCCGAGAAGCAACGCCTGAGTTGAGAAACGTGGAAAACATCATGAACTCTGGGGAGGTGCGGAGGTAGTTCCAGTTGATAGGCAACTTCTCCTCGTTTGGCAAGAATGCGAAAAGGACCGATGAAACGAGGGGCCAATTTGCCTTTGATACCGAAGCGATGGGTTCCCTTAAGTGGAGTAACCCGAAGGTAAGCCTTATCGCCGACTTCAAAAGTCACAGCCTTATGATGACTATCATATTGGCTCTTTTGGCGAGACTGGGCTGTTTTCAATCTCTCACGAATGATGCGAACTTGTTCCTCAGCTTCCTGGATCATATCCGGGCCAAAGAATTGTCTTTCGCCGGTTTCTGACCAGATAAGAGGTGTTCGACACCTTCGTCCATATAGAACTTCGAAGGGGGCTTTGCCCAAGCTGGCTTGATAACTATTGTTATAAGCAAATTCGGCAAATGGAAGACATTTTTCCCATTCCATACCAAAAGAAATGACAGAGGCTCGAAGCATGTCTTCCAGAATTTGATTGACTCGTTCCACCTGACCTCTTGACTGCGGATGGAAGGCGGTACTGAAGGAGAGATGAGTTCCCATAGCATTCTGGAAACTTTCCCAAAATCGTGAAGTGAAAAGACTTCCCCGGTCTGAGTTAATCTCCAACAACACACAATGAAGTGATAGTATTCGAGAGACATATAAGTCTGCTAGCTGGCTAGCGGTAATACTCTCCCGAACAGGCAGGAAATGAGCTACTTTAGAGAGGCAGTCGATAACGACGAAGATAGCATTATTCCCTTTCCTGGACCTGGGAAACCCGGTAATGAAGTCCATACCGACTTTATCCCATTTCCATTCAGGAATAGCTAAGGGTTGAAGGGTGCCAGCAGGCCGTTGATGCTCTGCTTTGACTCGACGACAAACGTCGCAGTTAGCAATGAATTGAGCGATTTCTCTCTTCATCCTAGTCCACCAGAATCTCTGACGTAAGTCCTGATACATTTTGGTACTACCGGGATGAATCGTGAGAGGAGATTCATGAGCCTCCTTAAGGATCAAACGTCTTAGGTTTCATACTTTAGGAACCACTAAACGGTTGCTAAAGAATACGACTCCTTGATCATCAATTGAGAAACATCCTGCAACTCCTTTCTTGATGTTCCTCTTAATACGGGAAATTCCGGGATCAACCTTCTGTGCTTTGATGACCTGATCCATAAGGGTAGGTTTCGCCACCAAGGTGGAAAGGAATCCTCGAGGAACAATGTGAAGGTTAAGCTTGCGAAATTCCTCGTGGAGAAGTGGTTGACTTTGTTGTAACATTAAATTGTTACAATATGACTTACGACTTAGTGCATCGGCCATGACATTGGCCTTCCCAGGAGTGTAAGTGATTCCTAAGTCGTAGTCCGTAAGCAACTCAACCCAACGTCTTTGCCTTAGATTCAAATCCGGTTGGGTGAAGATATACTTCAAACTTTGGTGATCAGTGAAGATTTCACAGCGATTACCAAGAAGGTAATGTCGCCATGTTTTGAGTGCATGGACTACAACTGCAAGCTCTAGATCATGAGTAGGATAGTTATCCTCATGTGGACGCAACTGTCGAGATGCGTATGCAATCACTTGACGATCTTGCATGAGAATGCAACCTAGTCCTTGTCGCGAGGCGTCGTAAAAGATTATAAAATCCTTGGAAAAGTCTGGTGGTACCAGTACAGGTGCAGATGTCAGGTGTCTTTTTAGTTCCTGAAAACTAGACTCGCACTGTGGGGTCCACTCAAACTTTTTATCTTTCTTGAGGAGTTCGGTTAGAGGTTTAGCAACCTTGGAGAAATTCTCGACGAAATGTCGGCAATAGCTCGCTAAGCCAAGAAAACTCCTAACTTGCTTGACCGATTCAGGAGGAGTCCAATCAAGTACGGCTTGAACTCGCTCGGGATTGACAGCAATACCCTTGCCAGAGATCACATGACCTAGATAGGTTACTTCTGGCAACCAGAATTCACATTTAGAGAATTTGGCATAAAGGCGGTGCTCTCGAAGTTTCGTCAATACCAGCCTTAAATGCTCGGCATGATCTTCCTTGTTCTTGGAGAAAATGAGTATATCATCGAGGTATACCACGACGAATTTATCCAAATACTCCATGAATATAGAATTCATTAACCGAGAAAAGGTAGCTGGGGCATTGGTTAATCCGAAGGACATAACGGTGTACTCATATTGGCCATAACGAGTAACGAAAGCCGTTTTAGGAATGTCCCCGTTCTTGATTTCGATTTGATGGTAGCCCAACCTCAAATCCATCTTAGAGAAGACTGAGGATCCAGCGAGCTGGTCATACAGGTCGTTGATCCTGGGAAGCGGATACTTGTTCTTTATGGTGACCAGATTGACAGGTCGGTAATCTACAACCATCCGCTCCGTTCCATCCTTCTTCTTGACGAAGAGGACGGGGCAAGCCCAAGGGGAAGAACTAGGACGGATGAAACCTTTTTGCAAGGACTCATCGAGTTGTTTTTTAGCTCAGCTAATTCTAGTGGTGCCATCTTATAAGGTCTCCTAGAGATTGGGACAGTTCCAGGGATAAGATCTATCACGAACTCGACATCTCTGTCAGGTGGAACTCCTGGCAGTTCTTCTGGAAAAACATCCGGGAAGTCACGGACTACCGGGATATCTTCGAGTTCTGGTAGAGGGCTGGCATTAAGAGAATAGAGCTGACGTTCAGCCATTCGGGCCAAGACATTGACTATCTTGCCGGATGGATGTGTAAGTTGAACGGTCCTAGTAAAGCAATCAATCTTGGCATAATGAGTTGTCATCCAATCCATACCCAAGATGATGTTTATGTCCGAGGACTTGAGAGCGATTAAAGATGCAAGGAAAACAAGTCTATCGACAAGGATTTCATTTCCATGGCTTACCCTAGAGGTTTGCCACTTTGAACCAGGAGTTTGAATAACCATGGAAGTAGGCATGTCACAAAAAGTCATGTTGTGCAATCGAGCATAGCTCTCAGATATGAACGAATGGGATGCTCCAGTATCGAAAAGAACAGATGCCGGATGGCAGTTTACGAGAAGCGTACCAAGGACGACGTTAGGATCCTCATAAGCTTCTTCGGCAGAAACATAGTTGACATGACCACGTGTAGTGGGGATTGGCTTGACATAGTTCACCTTGCCGGTTGGCTTACCACGGCCAACGGGGTTTCCTGGCTGGTTCTGGGGACAATCACGCATGTAGTGTCCCGGTTCTCCACACTTAAAACATGTCACAGTGGTGGTGCGTGGAGCAAAGTTGGAAGGTGGTCCTCCATAGGTCTTAGTAGGTGCAAACTGCTGAGTTGGGCGAGGCGCCTCATAGGATGGCCTCGGTGTATACTTGGGTGGCAGAGCAGTGTTAGGGACCCACACACGGCACTTGTGAGAGCCAGAGCCGGATGAGGAACCAAAGTCTCGAGTATGCTTGCGGGTGGCCTCGAAGTCGGTCTGGCCTGTTTCAGCACTGATAGCCTTGTTTACCAACTTCTGGAAGGAAGTGCACTCGTGCAGACGTAGATCTCGACGGAGTTCAGGGCTGAGTCCCTTGCGGAACCTCGCCTGCTTCTTGGCATTGGTGGATACTTCCTCAGGTGCATAGCGTGCCAGATTACCAAACTCACGACTATAGCCATCCACAGTTAAACGGCCCTGGGTGAAATTGCAGAATTCCTCCCGCTTGCGATCCATGAGATCTTCCGGAATGTGATGTTCACAGAATGCCTCACTAAACTCAACCCAGGTAGTGACTTGGCCAGCAGGACGCATAGCTTCAAAGTTTTCCCACCAAAGACTGGCAGGGCCCTCAAGATGGTAGGCGGCGTAGATAACCTTGTCAGCTTCGGCCACACGGGCAGAGTGTAGCTTGTGGGTGATACTACGTAGCCAGTCATCAGCATCCAGAGGTTCAGTGGAGTGATGGAACTTTGGTGGACACATCTTGATAAAATCGTGGATTGACACCACGTCATTCCTCTGACGGAACCCAGTGTTCTGCTCTATGCGTTCCAGCAGACGGTTGGTCTCTCGCTTGTTCCGTTCTGCTTCAAGCATAACTTCCGCCAAAGAGGGTGGCTGGGGCAGATTCCCATCTCTAGCCCCACTAGCCTCACCCTGCTCCTGAGCAGGAGGAGTGTTGCGAGTGTTGACCATCCTAGGAAAACAAGACAACGGTTTAGACAAGGATGGCAAAAATTTGACATAGAAGTGCAGAATGTAATGGATGACACAGAATGCAGAGATGTTCATCCGTACGACATGGTAATATAGGAACTGCTATATATACACCAGTGGTCATACACACCATACAAAGTTTAGTACAAGCCAAGGCTAAAGTACAACTGCGGTGAAAGATGATACATCCCATCAGAGGCATTCCAAGCTCCTATACATTATTTAACTACACCTCCAGAACTCAGTACACACTAAGTCATATTCCACAAGACACGCAGGACTGTGGAAATACAACTACTACAATACTACTACTACCACGGACTAGCTTAGACATTCGCGTAGTAATCCTCGTAGAGATTACCACCGTAGCCTGGAAGTGGTACAGACGGATCTTGGAACGCGCGAGCACTCAAAGGCTGTGGACCATAGGGGCATGGGTGTGGTCTCGGTCCCGATGCTGGTGGTAACCGACGCCCACGTGGAGGCGTAATACCCCCAACGTCACGCCAATCCATGCGATCAGGCAGACGAGTCCGCACAGGGTACAAATCTCGCATGTCCAGATATCCGGCGTGCACAGCAGGTGCAAGCCGTGTCAAAGTAGTCCAATGAGCGGCTCGGGTGTTATACAGCTGCATTCGGAGGGCACGGACCTCACGATCCCTATCCTCCAACATCTGAACAGTGGTCTGAAGCAGTGGCTCTTCATGAGCAGCATCAGTATACAGACCAGTGTAGTAGCCTTCCTCTCCGGGAAGTGAGGCTGGCATGTAACAGAACTTAGTGTTCAGCAACAGGGCATGCCTAGCACGAAGAATGGTCATCATCGAATAAGCGGCATCCTGCACTGCCATCTCGATGGTAATCCCGAGTCCGTAAGACCAATGGATGGGATCATTAGCTCCGGGATATGAGGGGTATATCCGGACTGTGCAGAAATACTGACTTTGATTGAAATCCCGGTACTGTTCCTCCACAGTGTATTCAGGATACCAGTGATAACCGGTCTCAGTCATCACACGGACTAGCATGGCCGTGTGACCGGGCACATTAATGCACCGAGTCAAACGAACCACTTGGTGAGGGATGCGGCCAGACATCTGAAACACGAAGTAATGCAAAGGCATTAGTGTTTCTGGAAGAAATCGGGCAGCATAACAATTGTAAATGCTCAAACAAAGATTTGAGACATCGTACAAATGATAGCATAGCCACTCAACAATTCCATATCAAGGTTCCGGTTCAACAATCATCATACTAAAAGGATAGAAACTGAACTGAGGCTTGAAACCAACAATCCTAAGAGTCTACGGATTAGTAACACGTGAACCTAGTAAGGATAAGAGGCCTAGTCCTAAACCCCCGTAGAAAGAATAGACTGACTCAGATCAGAAGGGCATAAGGTAAGGGAGTAAAAAGAGCCTTACGTTCCCTTCCACAATCAATTCCCCTACATATAACTAAGAATTTTTCTAGACTCAACATCGACCAGTTTGGCTTGAGAAACCTACAGGCAGTCCAGCTCTGATGCCAACGCTGTCAGGACCCCGATCCTAAGTCACACCGATCTAGCTGTAACACGTCATATCACTTTGCGGCCTCACGCACGGTAACCCCACGGGTGCCACCTTACCTAGCCCGGGACCGTTTGCGCATTTTGGCACACGTATATGACAGTGTCGCTAGCATCCATATGATAGAGAACCCGGGCCGACATGGCTAGTTATAAACCAAAAGAGGCACTAAATTACAGAGACAGGCATCCATGACCCAGCAACAAACGTGTCGGTCATCAACGTATGAACCCAAGTCGTAGCAAGCTACATGGACTTAAAGGAACAACGCGTGACATTTCCCCTAAGGGATAGACACAGGAACGAAGAAGGACACATGCCGGCCAGGCTACGTGTTCCGAGCAGTAGCAAGCTACCAAGGCATACAGTCATACAAGCACAAGCGGAAGCTACATGTCTGAGTACAGACAACTTAGAAAATAAAACAGGCTTGGTGTAGCCTGACTATCTACAAGGCCCTTCACAAGCTCCAGATCTCCGTCTGGGTGTCAAGCTACTCGTCGACGTCAACGTCTATGTAGAACCCATCAGCAGGGGCAGGGTTCTCCTCTGCAACAGTTATTAAGCAAACATGAGTACAAAGGTACTCAGCAAGTCTTACCACAGAACCTATCATACATGCAACATTATCAAAGGGGTGTAGTGGAGTTTATAGCAGAATGCCAGCTTTGACCTTGCCTAACCTATACTACAACTCTCAACAGATTGCAAGATGTTATTACGAACACGAGTCCTCTACTCACCACATCAATACACTACCGAGGATCCTCTTCCGTCATCCTACGGAAGGGCCATCCACAGCACTCACACTTATCTTGAGGCTTTTAGTAGTATCCATCAACTTGTCTATGAACTGTAAGAGTAACCAAGTAGTTCGTACCGCGAACAACGGCTATTCGAATAGTTTGATAACCCTACAGGGGTGTACTTCTTCACACACGCTTTCACCACTTATCGCCGTTTACTCGGCGTGTACTCGGCAACCTTCAAGCGGAAGCCCAGCGGGGGTGTCGGCCACGACCTGACTAACTACTCAAGTCTCTCGTCCTGGTTTATCGCCTAGTTGGGTTCCATCCGTGGGGAGATCCGGCCGGGGTGTCGCTCACGGCCCCAAACGATGTGTACAGGGTTCCCGAGTCACCAAACGTGCAATCGGTACACCGTGCCACGTACCTGTCGCATCACAACCCACCCCGAGGGTCAGCGTTGTGCACGACCTCCAGTAAGCTATAAACACCAGAAGCTAGTTGCAACTCCTGGACAGAGATCAAGGGTAATTAATAAGCCGAGAGGGTCCATTGGTTTCGGGCCCAATGCATGGTAGTAACTGCAACTTGAACCACACATACAGATTTCAGGTCCTATGGACGATTCCAATGAAACAACCCACCATGTACTCCTACATGGCCTTTCATCGATACGTTTACCAAGCGTATTCCACACTTCCCTCTCTTTATCGGTATGATCATTTCACTCTGATCCATCACCCAGATGAATCAGACCAGACATAACTCTAAGCATAGCTGGGAACATAAACAAATAGCATGGTGGATCACACATCACATGGCTCAATCAACTCCTACACATGCTAGTGGGTTTCAACTATTTACTGTGGCAATGACAGATCATGCAAGGGAGTAGGGTTCATCTACCGCAGCAAGTAGCAGTTCACACGCTATAGCCTTAATACAGTAAAAGAGAGCAGGAGCGAGAAGATTGGGTTTGTATCGGAATGATCAATGATTGCTTGCCTGACAAGGTAGTTGTCGGATACTGCTCTTCAGCTGGGTAAGCAGCAGTATCCTCGGGAGCAGGACCTAACACAGGGAATATCGACGATACAATCATTAACAAACAAATGCAACAATATGATGCATGTTCATGACATGGCAATATGCATGTGTGTTGGCTAATGCAACTAAAACCAGAAGGGTTTGAACCTATTTGAATCAAAGATTCAAATTGAAGTTCAAACTATTATTTAAATAAGTGCATTATCATGTTTTTGATGCATACAGCAAGTTAACTTGTTCAAACATGCATGAAACTAGTGCCATTAGAAATATTGGATTTTTCTGATCATTTTTCATATATAAATCTTTTCCATCTGAGCTATGGTTGATTTTATATGATTTTTAGAAGTTTTGGGTATTTTCTGGAATTTCTTGAATTATTTTAAATCTAAAAATCCCAGAAAAACCTTTACTGCGTCAGCATGACATCATGCTGACGTCAGGCAGTCAACAGGGCCAGTCCAAGTCAAACCTGACCAGTGGGACCCACTGGTCAGTGTCACAGTTAACTAATTAACTAATTAGAATTAAATTAACACCTAAACTAGGTTTGACTTGCGGGCAGGGCCCACATGTCAGTGACCCAGGGGGGTCAAACCCGTGGTCAAACAGGTCCAACTCGCCGGCGTTTAGCCGCCGGCGTGGCCAAACACGGCGGCGTGCTTCGGAAAACGCCTACGGTGCACGGCTCGAGCTCCGGTTAGGTGCGTTGGAAAGCCCTTGCTGTTGCGCGTCGGATGGTGGTGGTCGCCGGACCTGGTGTGGCCGGAGACAACGGCAACAAGCTCGACGGCGGCGACCGGCGTCGGGCGTGTGTGGAGATGCGGCTGCAGGGGCCTAGGCGATGCATGCGTAGCACCTTTCGCATCTACGTGCTGCGGTGAGTGTGTTCGACGGGTGCCAGTGACCAAATGGTCACCGGAGCATCACCGGCGGCGAGCACCGCGGTGGTGCGTGCGGTTGAGCTTTGTGCAGTGCGTTCCAGGGCAAAAGAGAGCCAACGGAGAGGGGGAGGAGGAAGCTAGGCTCACAGGGGTTGCAGCAAGCGCTGGAGCGAGCTCGGAGGTGGTTGGAGCTGAGCGGAACGGCGAGAGGGATCTCCGCGGCCGGAGTTGGGGAAGAAGAGGTCGGGGGTGTCTCCAGGGCGGGCGAGCGCTCGGAGCTCGGCGTGTTCAAAGCAGTCAAGGACGGCGGAGACGATGGACACCAAGGCGGGGCTCAGGGACGACGGTGGACGCGGCTTCTACGACGGTGCGAACACGGCGGCGTCGGCCATGGCGCGGGGAGAGCGAGGGAGAGGAACTGGGGGGAGGTGGAGGTGTCTGCGAGGTCGGGGAGGACGTGGACGACCGAACCATCCCTCCAGGACGGCGAGAGGATGAAGCAGGGCGGCGGGCAGCTGCGTGGCGCGCGGCGCGGTCGCCGTCGAGCACCTGCCTGCCTGCCTGGCCGACTAGTAGTGATGATCATGGGAACTTTTCCATCCTCTAATGGGTATACACATATTTTAGTTGTTGTTGATTGTGTTACTAAGTGGGTAGAAGCTAATCCAACTAGTAGTGATGATCATAGCACTACAATTTAAATGCTTAAAGAAGTTATTTTCCCAAGGTTTGGTGTCCCTACATATTTAATGACTGATTGTGTTTCACACTTTATTCATGGTGCTTTCCGTAAATTGCTTGCTAAATATGATGTTAACCATAGAATTGCATCTCCACATCACCCTCAATCTAGTGGTCAAGTAGAATTAAGCAATAGAGAGATAAAATTGATCTTGCAAAAGACCATTAATAGATCTAGGAAGAATTGGTCTCAAAAACTTAATGATGCATTATGGGCTTACAGAACTGCTTACAAAAATCCTATGGGCATGTCTCCGTATAAAATGGTTTATGGGAAAGCATGCCACTCACTTGAGGAATGGAGAACCCAAGCCTATGAAATTGCAAATTTATTTAAATAAAAGGTTAAAAGATGGCCTGATAAAAGAATACAAAAATGGGAATTCAATGTAGGTGACCAAGTTTTGCTATACAATTCACGTTTAAGATTTTTTGCAGGCAAGCTTCTCTCTAAATGGGAAGGACCTTACACTATCGAAGAAGTTTATCATTCGGACGCCATCAAGATCAACAACACCGTAGGCAATAACCCAAGAGTGGTACATGGACAAAGAATCAAACATTATATCTCAGGTACTCCCATAAATATTGATACAAATGTTATTGATACCATAACACCAGAGGAGTACACATGGGAAACCTTCCAACATGCTCCAGAACCCTGAAAAGAAAGAGGTACGTGGTACGGTAAGTAAACCGACACCAAACACTTTCCAAGGTCAATTTCTATCCATTTTGGAATATTTAAAAAATAGGAAAATAAAAAGTATCCCGAAAAGCGCACGAGAAGGTGACAAGCTGTGGGGGCGCGCCCTACCCCCCTGGGCGTGCCTCCCAGGCTTGTGGCCACCTTGTGTGCCTTCTAGACTCCATTTTCTCCCAGAATTGCTATTTTGGTCGGTAAAAAATCATGATATAATCTCCCGATGGTTTGGACCACCATATCACGGCAAATTCCTCTTCTCTTGTGTTTAGCTAAGGCTGAAGAAGATTTCGAGCAAGATGTCTTCTCAAGATTTAGATGGATGAGAATCTTGCAATCTCATCACCACCACCAAAGAGGGAGACTTGAGTACACGGGTATGGGCACTCCCCTTGGCTTGTAACAATCTTGGGGAGGTGCCCCGGTATCGTATCACCATCACAACTTTACCTTTATTGTTTATTTTAGTTCGATCCTTTTGGTTCTATCTTGATCTAATACAATAAAAGTTTGAGGAACTTGACCATGGGAATCTTGAAGAATTTCACTAAGCGTTCTTGACTTAGGTTCCAGAGTTGCATAGATTTGAAAAATCCACACAATTGAGGAATCTTGAAGAAGAAAGCATAGCTTAGGGAAACAAATCAAGGAGAAGAATTACTTAGGTGTTTAAGGAGTGGGAAGTTGAAGAATAAACACCTTTTAAAGATTTTGTGCAAATCATGAGAATCAAAAAAGGGCAGTAAAATTATATTTAATTACCCTTGACGAAGAACACGACGAACTAGGAGTGGAGTTGGAGAAGCTCGTCGGTCCAGATCTCCCACGCTCTAACTAGGCGGAGGGAGACAACTATGGCGACGGCGGAGTGAAGATTTCCGCGGCCGGCGCGAGTATGACTTCGAAGAGGTCGAGGCTGTGAAGCTCTTCCTCACCGACGATGATGCAGAGTAGCGGCGACGCTAGGTCTGACAGCTCGTGCGAGGAGAGATCGAGCAGAGTAAATGATGTATGAGGAAGGGAGGGGGTATTTATAGCCATACTAAAAAACTGCCCATCCGAAGAATTTGGACGAACATGCTTCTGTCCCTTGCTATCCTAGTGACATGTGTCACCCATGTTATGAGGAGTTGAGATAGTGGAGGATTGTGGGTGAGTTGTTTAATCCTTCATGGGATGCAGAACGGTTTGAGCGGCAAAAGCCAAAAATTCAGATATGAAAATTTTAACGTTTCGTTCACAAATTCTTCAGTTGTCAAGGACACAGTGAAGATTTTGAACGGGTTTCAAAATAGAACACACATGAAGAATTTGTGAATAGACTGGGTTGAGTTAAGCATAGAGGGGGAATGGGTCCGATCACATTCACTTAGAGAAAAAATCAACTTGAAAAATTAGCAATAAGTGACTGTTGTTGAGGACATGAAACTCAAAAATATAGCCAATGAACAACTCCAGTGAAAGGTTGAAGAAATTGAAATTTTGAAGAATTTGAACATTTTGAAGAATTTGCAAAAATGAAGAAAAACTCAAATTTCATCTTTGGTTGGTGGCGTGTCACACCCTGCATTTTGTAACATGTTATTTGTAACTTTGAAGCATGAAAATTTGGACCAGCAAAATTTTTTAGCATCATTTGACCTTTATTTGGAATTGAGTTTTCTTCATTTGCTTTTTCATGTGCTCATTAAAGTCAACTATGACCTCTTATAGATTTCATCTCCACACCCAAAACTTCTGCCCAATGATCATGCCAAGTGTCATATAACAGTATAGTATTTTCTTAAAAAATCATTTTGGCCAAAAAGTATTTTATAAATTTAGTTTTCCAAAAACCCCTGAATTGAGATTTGCACTGCAAGTACTTGATTAAGGGTGTGAAAATTATTTCAAAAGGTTTATTTGAGACCTAGTAGTCATAGGACTCCCAGAAACCACAAAGGTATAATTTTAAAAGTTATTTTCCTATTTTATTTAAAAGCTTTTTTTAAAGCCAGAAGTGGTCTTTAATAGGGGAAAATTATTTAACTGTTTCAAAAATGTTTGCCAAAATTCAGAGAGACTCATAGGACATATATTGTCCATATATAAGAGTTTCAACACTTGGTCATGTTCAAAATAATGGGCTAAACCCTCTAAAACCCTTTCTGGATATTTCAAGCTTTTGAAATATTTACAAAGGAAATTTTCTCCAAAAATTCCAGGGAAATTCTATCATGTCATATATGACATATTTGATGATCTTGCCAAGTCCCATGCCTTGGGAAGCAAGAAAACCTCCTCAAACCCCTTCATAACCATTCTGTCCATATTTGAAGTTGAGCAACTTTACATTGCCAAACTCGTCCAAATGCTCTCAAACTTGGTGCACATGCTAGAATGGCCTAATAAGGCACCTAGACCAAATGGCACAAGAATTTGAATAGAGCAACTTGATCAGATCACCTCAAAACCCTTTCTGTTCAAATGCAAATTTGAACAACTTTACATTACCAACTTTTTATCTGGAGCTTCAAACTTTGTGGGCATGATCAATACCCCAAATGATGATGCTAAACCAAGTGGTGCATCAAGGGGAGATGATTAGCTTGACTCAATCAAGATGAAACTGTTTCTGTTGATTTCTAGGGTTCACCAAAGTTACATTGGCTAGTTTCTTCAAATGTGCCCAAATTTGGTGAAGCACCCTATTTTCTCATGTCTTTCAACCCTGTCAAGTGCCATGTCAAGTGGACTTCATTTACTAGATCAAACACAGATCAAACACCTTCTGCAAAAATTCTAAAACCTCCAACTTGACCACTTTCACTTTTCTCCATGGCCTCAACTTCTTACCACAGGCTCATTGGGTTACCAGCTACCTCCAGTAACTCCCCCAACACCTCAGCTCTATGATTGAGGGGTGAAACCTCTGTTTTACCTTGCTGTACAGTAGGTTTCTACCATTTCACCAGCCCTCTCCCTCTCTCTCTGCATCCCCAGGGCATCCAAGGCCTCAGGCCCTTTCTTTACTTCTCCTACAACGCACTAGACACTGTTGGGCATGCTGGAACGGACCAAACCGGCGAGAGCACGCTGATGCCAGCAATACGCATGCTCTGGAGCGCGCAAACAGTGCCCTCCGCACGCTGGCTCGGGCCAATCAGCCTCCCCCGACAACCTCGAGCCTCCCCCTCGCGCCAGTCGAGGCGCCTCGACGTCCGCGACCTACCCTGCGCTGTCCCCCCTCCTCCTGCGCCCTCCAGTGAGCGTCGTCGCACGCGCACCGGCCGCCCGCTTCGGCCATTCCTCTGCCTCACACGCGCGCCCTCCTCTGACGCTCCCCCGCTCCTCTTCTCACCTCAGCTGGACGTGGAGCTAGTCCACGGACCTCCCCGGCGTGTTCCCAGGCTCCAGAACCCTCCACAGCCTTGCCTGCAACCTCGCCGGCGCACGGGTCCACGGTGAACCACGGGCGCGGCTATATAAGGCCCTCCCGAGCTTCTCCAACACCCTCACCAGCCTCACACCTCTCCACTGAGACCCCCAACACCCTCAGTTCGACCCCAGGACGCCCCAGTGCACGGGATCGACCGGAGCTCCGCCGCGTCGGGCCGCCGGCGATCTCGAGGTACGGGCCTCCCCTGCCTCTCCTTCCCCTCGTTTCGGAACCGCCGCACCTCACTGATCATTTCCCCCCTGTTTCCCCTCTCTATGGCAGCCGGAAACAGCCGCAGCCACTACCCTCCGACGAGCCTCCGCCGTCCCACCTCGCCGCCGGTGAACCAGGACCCCCCGCCGTGCCGCGCCACCACCACAGCAACCGCAACTCGACGCTGAGCTCAACCCTGCCCTCCGTTGCCGTCGCCGTGGCCGGAATCCTCGCCGGTGAGCTCGCCGCCGCCGTGGTCGTGGGGTTAGAGATGACAGGCGGGCCCCACCTGTCATCCCCCCGCCTCTCTCCCCCTCCTCTGTGCCGCTGACCCACGGGCCCCGCCCGTCAGGTTTGAAAACCTGACGTGCGCGCGCGCTGGCACCGTGCGGCTGGGCCAGTCCGCCTGGGCCGTGCACTGTGGCCTCTTCTGGCCCAGTGCACAGGACCCCTTTTTCTTTTTCTTTTCTGTAAATGATTTAAACATTTATACAGAAAAGAATATTGATCCAAATTAAATAATTCCAACTCCTAAAATCTTGCAATATTCCAACCTATTTAATGGTACCACTTTCACTCAGATCCATGAAACTTTGTTGTACTGTTCAAATTTAAATTCAAATTTGAGCAGTATAACTCTTGTTCAAAAATCCATATGTCCTATTCTGTAACTCCAAAACTCCAACTAAGATTTTTCCCCATCTTAGAAATCCCTCTAGTATTTTACAAAAATGAGTTGACATTTTTCTGAGCACTTTGATTTTTCTGTTTTATTTGTATTCTTATTTTCCCGTGGTTATTATGCGACGTATAGATCCCGTATTTGACATAGTTGCTGTGGAAGAAGAAGGAGAAGGATTTGAAGACTTTGAAGACCAAGCCAATCCAGGCAAGCAGCCCTTTGACCATGATACACTTGTTCCTCGGAACCCATTTGTTTCTGATGCATGATGATAGGGTTACGATGGTAACCTAGATGAACCACCACAAGATGCATGCTTTATTGTTGATCTTGCTATATGCTAGATGACATGCAATAGATGGTCATGGTGCTTCTATGATGCATGTGTGATATGAACCCCCGTAGTTGAAAACTTTGCATGAACCTATGGGGTGCCCCTAATGCCCGAGGGTGATGAAGTGTTAGGTCATCACTTGAGAAAGAAGTGATGTGCCGGTAATATCATGTGCATGGTGGAATGATGGATTAGATTTATGTGTGACTACCGTCCCAACCAAACATGTGCAACCACACTACCCCTTATGGGACGGGGCTTTATTGATTACTTAGGCCGATACTAGCATGGTGCCCGCATTACTAGTGACGGGAAGACTTGAGGTCTTTCCCGGGACGGGGTCGTGCTTGGATAGACGGCCATGACTGTTTTTACAGGGCACCGGACACACTGTTGGTCCCTTCGGGTACGCGTGACATTGAAATTAGGGCAAGTCCCGTGATCTATTGTTTGTACCCGAGGGCCGTGTACCAACGAGTGGACTCTATGTTAGTGTCGTCTAAGGAAAGGTAATGACCGGGTGCTTACCCCGGGTACTTGAGGTACCGCGGGTCGTGGATGACACGGAAGTTCCCCGGATCTTGTGGGTAAAGTGCGCAACCTCTGCAGAGTGTAAAACTATTCGAATAGCCGTGTCCACGGTCATGGACAGTTGGGTGGTGCTACTTAAACTATGTCCAGAATTTTACTTCATCAGTGTTGGTATGTGTGTGACAAGTCAAGGAAGGTGACTTGACTCGATGAGATGAATCATATTCATGTTGATATCGGTAACCTGTCTTCGAGGTTACGCGAGGTTATTGATGCATAAACTTGATGATAGCATATTGTTCTAGCTTCCTGCTAGATTGTTCATTATTGATCCATTAAATTGTTACCACATCATGGGTTGCTTGCGAGTACATTCAAAGTACTCATTGGCTTGCCACTGGTTATTTAATTGGCCAGGCATGGAAGAGCAGGAATATGAGGAAGAGTTCTTTGGAGACGACCATGCGAACTAGGACGCTATCCCAGTCAGAATGCCTGTAGGGTTAAGGCAGATGGCATGGGTTCTACCCGTTTACCGAAGACTTCCGCTACTTGAGTTATTTGCTATTCAGCCCGTGAGGCTCTATCTATGTAAGACTTGGCCATAATGGCCTTAATTCGTGTAAGACTATTTGTATGGATGTAAGACTCTTGTTATTTCAGCTTCTGTGTGTTCAGTGAGCATTGATATCTGGGATCACTGTACACGTGCATTCGGTGATCTCGACCTCCAAGTCGGGGTCCCCACAGAGCTGGTATCAAAGCCATCCTGACTGTAGGAAGCCTTAGTTAGCATGGGCGTTAGTTAGTTGAGACCCCCTTTTTTTCAAAACCTTCTGAACCTCTCTTCTTTTCTAAACCTGAGATTTTCTCAGCTTATTAACCCCTCCTATTCCACCTTTGTAGATGGCCGCTGTTCCCGAAGAGAACCTGACCACTGGGTTTCCCCTACTTCTCGAGGATAGCCTCCAGGAGTTTCAGTTCCACCGAGCACCCATCCTCACCTACCTTGAGCATTGGGTGAGCAATACTGAGGTGGAGTACCATGTGGAAGTGATCGTGAGGGCAAACGATCCTCCCACAAGTTGGTTCTTCGAGGGACCCCAGATGGCAACATTACCACTCGCTGCCGAGGCTGCTGCACTCAAGGCGTTAACACGTCTCCGCGAGCTTCTTCCGGAGATGGCAGCCAAGATGGCAACTCGCTTCTTACCTTACCGGAAGGAAGGTGACGAAGAAAGCAGCGCACTAGCCCCTCCACTGAAGGAAGGACTCTCGCTTCGGTTCCAAACCTACTTCAGTCTATGTGCCGATAGTCTGGCACAAGACTTGGCTTCGGAATCAATGAAGCTTCGAGAAGAACTTTACAAGACCAAGGCACTTCTTCGTCAAGCTCAAGAGAAGGCAAACAGGATCAAGAAAGAAGGGGCACCTTCTGGACAATCCGCTATCGCATATCGAGGCGGAAGGCCCTCCGAGGATGTGTCTTCCAAGGGTGAAGAACCGCCTCGGCGACGCCGGATGACGGCAAGGGAATACCGCAAGCTTTTCCCTGCACCACTGTCGAAGCACCGTCGTATCCAACTCCTCCACTCCCCCACTCCCTCCAGCGACAAGGGAGCCCAGACAGATGAAGACAAGGAGGAAGACCCAGAAGAGCCGGAATACGCGACCGAGCATTTCGCCGCTTAGGCATTATTCGCTACTCGGATATGCCCGTTGTAACCCCTACGGTAGGATAGGTCGTGTAACCCCTATGCGCAGTCGAGTCCTTGTATGGTTCATATGAAACCATCTAGCGTTTGCTTTTGTTGTGTCTGGATGTATGTCGTATTCTTCCTTCGGGAAGGTGTAAACGACTACATCACCCATTTGGATTTTAATGGATGTGTTTTGGCCTCTCGGCCCTTGCATGATTTGATTTAGTGTCACACCCACCCCCTTACTAGGCACCCATCTTTCTTGCTTTCCCTCTTCTGAGTCATGAGACCTTTTACCGCTCTAACAGGATGCCTGTTGTAACTCGTATTGGTACCTCTACCCAGCAGCCCGAAGCCGGAACATCCTCTCAGCCAGAAGCAGGCCACGACCAAACCAACGACCAAGCTGCACCACCACCTCCTCCAAGCATTGACATGGCTCAGCTTCTCCAAGCTTTCCGAGAGGAACGCCAAGCCAACACTGCAGCTCTCCAGCTGATTGCTCAAGCTGTCACCAACAACCGCCAGCCGGCGGGGAATGGCAATGGATGTTCCACGTTGGCAGAGTTCAAGAAGCATGCACCACCAACCTTCATCGAGACTGCAGAACCCCTGGATGCTGATGACTGGGTCCGTTCCATTGAGGAAATCCTGGAACTAGTCGGATACACCGAAGACCGCGAGAAGGTGGCTTATGCAGCCCACTGCCTCGGGGGAACTGCTAGAGCTTGGTGGGATGGATTCAAGGTCATGCATGCTGAACAAGACATCACTTGGGTGAACTTCAAGGCAGAATTCCGCAAGGCCCACATTCCTTCCGGAATCATGGCTATCAAAAAGCGTGAGTTCCGAGCCCTGAAGCAAGGAAGTGGCACTGTCAAGGAGTACATGCAGAAGTTCAGTATTCTGTCAAGGTATGCCCCTGAAGATGTCAGCACTGATGCTGCCAAAAGGGAGAGCTTCATGGAAGGCCTCAATCAGACTCTGCAATACTCGCTTGTCGTGTGCGACTGCCCATCTTTCCCTGACCTGGTGAACAAGGCACTTATGCTTGAAGACAAGCGGCGTGCTTTGGAAGACACACGCAAGCGCAAGTTGGTCAGTAAGGGAAGTTCCAGCAACGAGAAGCCTCGTCCGTGGCAGTCAGCCCCGGCCAAGCCAACCTATCAGCAGCCAAGAGCTCCTGCACCTCGTGCCAATCCTCAGCCTCAGCAGTATGCCAACCCCAGGCCAGCTTTCAACCCCAATACCAGTGGTGGCAACAAGGTCAACACACCAAACCAAGTCACTTGCTTTGGATGTGGTCAGCCCGGACACATCTCCAGGGTGTGCCCCAACAACAAGCCTGATGCCCCGCGCCCCAATGCGCAGAACCAGGGACAAGGCCGTGGTATGCCACCAAGGAACCCAGCTCCTCGCAATCCACCGAACTATGGGAAGGGGCGTGTGAATCACGTCACTGCTGAAGAAGCCCAGGAAGACCCGGACGTCGTGCTGGGTACGTTCCTTGTCAACTCAGCACCTGCAACTGTCTTGTTTGATTCTGGAGCAACGCATTCATTTGTCACTCAAAGATTTGCATTAAAAAGTGGCATGACCCCTACACCCCTGAATAACCCTATGGTGGTACAAACCCCCGAAGCCGAGATGAGAGCCAAGATAGGCTGTAAAGGAGTCAGTATTACCATTAACGGTGTAGACTTCCTAGCAGACCTTATCGTCCTGAGATCGCAAGGCTTGGATGTGATCCTAGGTATGAATTGGCTCAGCAAGCACCAAGGCTTGTTAGACTGTGCCAATCGGACAGTCACTGTGACCAATGACCAAGGAGTAGAAGCCAAGTTTTCCCCCAACTCCTCTTCCGCTCAAGCCGCTAAAGTCAACTGTCTGTCTGAAGTTGGGCTAGACCAAGTACCGGTAATATGTGAGTATCCTGATGTCTTTCCGGATGAACTACCGGGAATGCCCCCTGACCGTGACATTGAGTTCATCATCGAGCTCGTGCCCGGAGCAGGACCCATCTATAAGAAGCCTTATAGAATGGGGACGGAAGAATTAGCCGAGTTGAAGAAACAGCTAGAAGAGCAGCTAAGGAAGGGATTTATCCGCCCGAGTGCCTCCCCTTGGGAACTCCTGTTCTGTTTGTGGCAAAGAGGTACGGTACCATCCGCTTATGCATTGACTATCGTTCCTCAATGAAGTTACAATCAAGAACAAGTACCCACTTCCCAAGATCGAAGATCTGTTTGATCAACTCAGCGGAGCCAAGGTATTCTCCAAGATCGACCTCAGATCTGGGTATTACCAGCTGAAGATCAGACCCCAAGATATTCCGAAGACGACATTCGTAACCAGATATGGCATGTACGAGTGCACAGTCATGTCTTTTGGGTTAACCAATGCCCCAGCCTACTTCATGTATCTCATGAATAAAGTCTTCATGGAATATTTGGAAAAGTTCGTTGTTGTCTTCATTGATGACATTCTTGTGTTCTCGAAGTCGGAGGAAGAGCATGAGCAGCACCTGAGGATGGTCCTAGACAAGCTTCGTGAGCACCAACTGTATGCCAAATTCAGCAAGTGTGAGTTCTGGCTGCATAAAGTTGGATTCTTAGGTCATGTCTTGACCGAGGAAGGATTATCTGTTGATCCTGCAAAAATCGAAGCTGTGACCCAATGGCAATCTCCAACGACCGTTAAGGAAGTCAGAAGCTTCCTCGGACTAGCAGGCTATTACTGCAAGTTCGTGGAAGGATTCTCTAGCATTGCACGACCAATGACTCAGCTCCTCAAGAAGGACAAGAAGTTCGAGTGGACGCCAAAATGCGAAGAGAGCTTCCAAGAGCTCAAGAAGAGATTGACCACCGCCCCAGTTCTGGCAACACCTGATATTCACAAGGAGTTCGTGATATATTGTGATGCCTCTCGAACCGGATTGGGAAGCGTTCTGATGCAAGAAGGCCGCGTCATAGCATACCTCTCCAGGCAGCTACGACCCCATGAGGAGAACTACGCTACTCACGATCTTGAGCTAGCGGCAGTAGTTCATGCCTTGAAGACATGGCGGCATTACCTCCTAGGGAAACGGTGTGAGATTTACACAGACCACAAAAGTCTGAAGTATATTTTCACCCAAAAGGAATTGAACATGAGGCAGCGGAGATGGTTGGAGCTCATCAAGGATTATGACCTCAGTGTTCAATATCACCCTGGGAAGGCCAACGTGGTGGCCGATGCCTTAAGCAGGAAGGCTTGCTCTTTGAATGTCGTTATTCAGGAAAGGCAGCCTGCCTTGTTTAAGGAGATCGAACAATTCAATTTGGAATTGGTCACCCCCGGAATTCTGGATCATTTGGAAGTCAGACCGACCCTGATGGATGACGTCAAGAAGCCTCAAGATGGGCACGCAAGCATCTTAGGTATCAAGAAGAAGATGAAGCTGGGCAAGGCCCCAGGATTCTCCGAAGACGAGCACGGGATTGTTTGGTACAAAGGTCGCCTCTGCGTGCCAAACAACACCGAGCTGAAGACGCTGATTCTGCAGGAAGCCCATGACACTCCGTATTCCATCCACCCCGGAGGAACCAAGATGTACCAAGACTTGAAGGCACGATTCTGGTGGCACGGTATGAAGAGAGAGATTGCAACCTATGTTGCAAAGTGTGATGTGTGCCAAAGGGTCAAGGCTGAGTATCAGCGACCTGCTGGATTGCTTCAACTACTCAAGGTTCCTGAGTGGAAGTGGGATAAAGTCGGAATGGACTTCATCACTGGATTACCAAGGTCGAATAGAGGACATGACTCCATCTGGGTCATAGTCGATCATTTGACCAAGGTGGCTCATTTCATTCCTGTCAAGACCACTTATAATGGCAACCGGCTGGCAGCTCTCTACATTGACCGAATCGTAAGTCTTCACGGTGTTCCCAAGGAGATTGTGTCAGATCGAGGAACCCAGTTCACCTCAAGGTTCTGGAAGAAGTTCCAAGAGGCCTTGGGAACCAAGTTGTCTTTCAGCACAGCTTTCCACCCACAGACCGGAGGTCAAACTGAGCGAGTCAATTAGATTCTCGACGACATGCTCCGAGCCTGTGTCCTGGCATATGGAGCCAAGTGGGAAGACTGTCTCCCTTTTGCCGAGTTCTCCTATAACAACAGTTACCAGTCAAGCCTTCAGATGGCACCATTTGAGGTGTTGTATGGACGCAGATGTCGCACGCCCTCAACTGGTCAGAGACTGGAGAAGGACTGGTCTTTGGACCGGATAATCTCCGCGCAGCAGAAGAACAAGTCCAACTAGTCAGAGAGCGATTAAAGGCAGCCAAGTCAAGGCAGAAGAGTTATGCTGACACTCGACGCCGAGACATGAGTTTCCATGTTGGGGACCATGTGTACCTGCGGGTAACTCCTCTAAAGGGAACCAAGCGTTTCCATGTCAAGGGGAAGCTCACACCAAGGTTCATTGGACCCTTTGAGATCACTGCGCGATGAGGAGAAGTGGCTTATCAGTTGGAACTACCACCTGAGCTATCCGATGTGCACAATGTGTTCCATGTGTCACAACTCCGGAAATGCCTCCAAGTTCCAGACAAGCCCAGTCTCTACAAGGATGTGGATCACCAAGCCATTGATCTGCAGCCTGATCTGACCTACCGTGAGAAGCCCATTCATATTCTGGACGAAGCAGAACGACGTACGCGGAGCCGTACCATCAAGTACTTCAAGGTCCAGTGGAGCAACCACACCGAAGCAGAAGCAACCTGGGAACGAGAAGACTATCTTAGATCCGAGTTTCCCGATCTCTTTTAAGCCCTAGTTTAGGAATCTCGGGGACGAGATTCTTGTAAGGGGGGTAGGTCTGTCACACCCTGCATTTTGTAACATGTTATTTGTAACTTTGAAGCATGAAAATTTGGACCAGCAATTTTTTTTTAGCATCATTTGACCTTTATTTGGAATTGAGTTTTCTTCATTTGCTTTTTCATGTGCTCATTAAAGTCAACTATGACCACTTGTAGATTTCATCTCCACACCCAAAACTTCTGCCCAATGATCATGCCAAGTGTCATATAACAGTATAGTATTTTCTTACAAAATCAGTTTGGCCAAAAAGTATTTTATAAATTTAGTTTTCCAAAAACCCCTGAATTGAGATTTGCACTGCAAGTACTTGATTAAGGGTGTGAAAATTATTTCAAAAGGTTTATTTGAGACCTAGTAGTCATAGGACTCCCAGAAACCACAAAGGTATAATTTTAAAAGTTATTTTCCTATTTTATTTAAAAGCTTTTTCTTAAAGCAAGAAGTGGTCTTTAATAGGGGAAAATTATTTAACTGTTTCAAAAATGTTTGCCAAAATTCAGAGAGACTCATAGGACATATATTGTCCATATATAAGAGTTTCAACACTTGGTCATGTTCAAAATAATGGGCTAAACCCTCTAAAACCCTTTCTGGATATTTCAAGCTTTTGAAATATTTACAAAGGAAATTTTCTCCAAAAATTCCAGGGAAATTCTATCATGTCATATATGACATATTTGATGATCTTGCCAAGTCCCATGCCTTGGGAAGCAAGAAAACCTCCTCAAACCCCTTCATAACCATTCTGTCCATATTTGAAGTTGAGCAACTTTACATTGCCAAACTTGTCCAAATGCTCTCAAACTTGGTGCACATGCTAGAATGGCCTAATAAGGCACCTAGACCAAATGGCACAAGAATTTGAATAGAGCAACTTGATCAGATCACCTCAAAACCCTTTCTGTTCAAATGCAAATTTGAACAACTTTACATTACCAACTTTTTATCTGGAGCTTCAAACTTTGTGGGCATGATCAATACCCCAAATGATGATGCTACACCAAGTGGTGCATCAAGGGGAGATGATTAGCTTGACTCAATCAAGATGAAACTGTTTCTGTTGATTTCTTGGGTTCACCAACGTTACATTGGCTAGTTTCTTCAAATGAGCCCAAATTTGGTGAAGCACCCTATTTTCTCATGTCTTTCAACCCTGTCAAGTGCCATGTCAAGTGGACTTCATTTACTTGAACAAACACAGATCAAACACCTTCTGCAAAAATTCTAAAACCACCAACTTGACCACTTTCACTTTTCTCCATGGCCTCAACTTCTTACCACAGGCTCATTGGGTTACCAGCTACCTCCAGTAACTCCCCCAGCACCTCAGCTCCATGATTGAGGGGTGAAACCTCTGTTTTACCTTGCTGTACAGTAGGTTTCTACCATTTCACCAGCCCTCTCCCTCTCTCTCTGCATCCCCAGGGCATCCAAGGCCTCAGGCCCTTTATTTACTTCTCCTACAACGCACTAGACACTGTTGGGCACGCTGGAATGGACCAAACCGGTGAGAGCACGCTGATGCCAGCAATACGCATGCTCTGGAGCGCGCGAACAGTGCCCTCCGCACGCTGGCTCGGGCCAATCAGCCTCCCCCGACAACCTCGAGCCTCCCCCTCGCGCCAGTCGAGGCGCCTCGACGTCCGCGACCTCCCCGACGCTGTCCCCCCTCCTCCTGCGCCCTCCAGTGAGCGTCGTCGCACGCGCACCGGCCGCTTGCTTCGGCCATTCCTCTGCCTCACATGCGCGCCCTCCTCTGACGCTCCCCCGCTCCTCTTCTCACCTCAGCTGGACGTGGAGCTAGTCCACGGACATCCCCGGCGTGTTCCCAGGCTCCAGAACCCTCCACAGCCTCGCCTGCAACCTCGCCGGCGCACGGGTCCATGGTGAACCACGGGCGCGGCTATTTAAGGCCCTCCCGAGCTTCTCCAACACCCTCACCAGCCTCACACCTCTCCACTGAGACCCCCAACACCCTCAGTTCGACCCCAGGATGCCCCAGTGCTCTGGATCGACCGGAGCTCCGCCGCGTCGGGCCGCCGGCGATCTCGAGGTACGGGCCTCCCCTGCCTCTCCTTCCCCTCGTTTCAGAACCGCCGCACCTCACCGATCATTTCCCCCCTGTTTCCCCTCTCTGTGGCAGCCGGAAACAGCCGCAGCCACTACCCTCCAACGAGCCTCCGCCGTCCCACCTCGCCGCCGGTGAACCAGGACCCCCCGCCGTGCCGCACCACCACCACAGCAACCGCAACTCGACGCTGAGCTCAACCCTGCCCTCCGTTGCCGTCGCCGTGGCCGGAATCCTCGCCGGTGAGCTCGCCGCCGCCGTGGTCGTGGGGTTAGAGATGACAGGCGGGCCCCGCCTGTCATCCCCCCGCCTCTCTCCCCCTCCTCTATGCCGCTGACCCACGGGCCCCGCCCATCAGGTTTGAAAACCTGACGTGCGCGCGCGCTGGCTCCGTGCGGCTGGGCCAGTCCGCCTGGGCCGTGCACTGTGGCCTCTTCTGGCCTAGTGCACATGACCCCTTTTTCTTTTTCTTTTCTGTAAATGATTTAAACATTTATACAGAAAAGAATATTGATCCAAATTAAATAATTCCAACTCCTAAAATCTTGCAATATTCCAACCTATTTAATGGTACCACTTTCACTCAAATCCATGAAACTTTGCTGTACTGTTCAAATTTAAATTCAAATTTGAGCAGTATAACTCCTGTTCAAAAATCCATATGTCCTATTCTGTAACTCCAAAACTCCAACTAAGATTTTTCCCCATCTTAGAAATCCCTCTAGTATTTTACAAAAATGAGTTGACATTTTTCTGAGCACTTTGATTTTTCTGTTTTATTTGTATTCTTATTTTCCCGTGGTTATTATGCGACGTATAGATCCCGTATTTGACGAAGTTGCTGTGGAAGAAGAAGGAGAAGGATTTGAAGACTTTGAAGACTAAGCCAATCCAGGCAAGCAGCCCTTTGACCATGATACACTTGTTCCTCGGAACCAGTTTGTTTCCGATGCATGATGATAGGGTTACGATGGTAACCTAGATGAACCACCACAAGATGCATGCTTTATTGTTGATCTTGCTATATGCTAGATGACATGCAATAGATGGTCATGGTGCTTCTATGATGCATGTGTGATATGAACCCCCGTAGTTGAAAACTTTGCATGAACCCATCGGGTGCCCCTAATGCCCGAGGGTGATGAAGTGTTAGGTCATCACTTGAGAAAGAAGTGATGTGCCGGTAATATCATGTGCATGGTGGAATGATGGATTAGATTTATGTGTGACTACCATCCCAACAAAACATGTGCAACCACACTACCCCTTATGGGACGGGGCTTTATTGATTACTTAGGCCGATACTAGCATGGTGCCCGCATTACTAGTGACGGGAAGACTTGAGGTCTTTCCCGGGACGGGGTCGTGCTTGGATAGACAGCCATGACTGTTTTTACAGGGCACCGGACACACCGTTGGTCCCTTCGGGTACGCGTGACATTGAAATTAGGGCAAGTCCCGTGATCTATTGTTTGTACCCGAGGGCCGTGTACCAACGAGTGGACTCTATGTTAGTGTTGTCTAAGGAAAGGTAATGACCGGGTGCTTACCCCGGGTACTTGAGGTACCGCGGGTCGTGGATGACACGGAAGTTCCCCGGATCTTGTGGGTAAAGTGCGCAACCTCTGCAGAGTGTAAAACTATTCGAATAGCTGTGTCCACGGTCATGGACAGTTGGGTGGTGCTACTTAAACTATGTCCAGAATTTTACTTCATCAGTGTTGGTATGTGTGTGACAAGTCAAGGAAGGTGACTTGACTCGATGAGATGAATCATATTCATGTTGATATCGGTAACCTGTCTTCAAGGTTACGCGAGGTTATTGATGCATAAACTTGATGATAGCATATTGTTCTAGCTTCCTGCTAGATTGTTCATTATTGATCCATTACATTGTTACCACATCATGGGTTGCTTGCGAGTACATTCAAAGTACTCATTGGCTTGCCACTGGTTATTTAATTGGCCAGGCATGGAAGAGCAGGAATATGAGGAAGAGTTCTTTGGAGACGACCATGCGAACTAGGACGCTATCCCAGTCAGAATGCCTGTAGGGTTAAGGCAGATGGCATGGGTTCTACCCGTTTACCGAAGACTTCCACTACTTGAGTTATTTGCTATTCAGCTGAAAGTGCAACTAATCCCCGGGTGGTTTTGGTAATTAATAACAACATATATATCATTGAACTAATAGCTACTTGAGAATCATTTCAGAGAAGTTCGATGATATGGGTATGGAAATGTCTGAAGAAGTGGACCCCTCAAAATGCTAAGGCAAGCATTGGCAAAAGCTCAAGACTCCATTTTTGGTTTAGTGATCAAAGATCACATTGAGTCCATAGGAAAAGCCAATACTATTAAAAGGGGATGAGGTTGTGTTGATGATCTGGTTGCTCAAGTGCTCAGTGATTTAGCTCCTTCAACTATCAGCAACTTTCACTACTAAACACACTCATAAGTAATCTCGGACAAACCGATTCTTCCAACTCAGTCCCACCGAGATGAACCACCTCAGTTATTTTCCAAAACCCTAGAAATTTCGGTCTATCCGATTTTGAGTTCGGTCTCACCGAAACTGGACTGCCAACCTTCTGTAACCGTTTGTCATCATTTCGGAATATCCGAGTTGATAATTTCGGTCCCACCGATTCTGGCAAGTTCCTACCTTTGACTCATATCGGACACACCGAGATGGTATTTTCGGTCCCACCGAAAACCCCTACGTTCACTATATTTGAACTTTCGGTCTGACCGAGTTTTCACTTCGGTCTCACCGAGATTGCTCAATTATGTGTGTAACGGTTGGATTTTGTGTGGAGGCTATATATACCTCTCCACCCCCTCTTCATTCGTGGAGAGAGCCATCAGAAAGTACTACCACTCCTACCATACACTTTCTGAGAAGAGAACCACCTACCCTTGTGTTGAGATCAAGTTATTCCATTCCTACCATATGAAACTTGATTTCTAGCCTTCCCAAGTTGCTTTCCACTCAATCCTTTCTTCCACCACAGCCATATCAGTGAGGAGAGTTGAGTGTTGGGGAGATTATCATTTGAAGCACAAGAGCAAGGAGTTCATCACCATCAACAACATCTATTACCTTTTGGAGGGTGGTGCCTCCTAGATTGGTTAGGTGTCGCTTGGGAGCCTCCGTCTTCGAGATGTGGAGTTGAACCAAGAAGTTTGTAAGGGCAAGGAGATCGCCTACTTCGTGAAGATCTACCCCGAGTAAGGCTAGTCCTCCGTGGGCGTAGGCCATGATGGAATAGAAAAGGTTGCTTCTTCATGGACCCTTCGTGGGTGGAGCCCTCCGTGGACTCGCGCAGCCGTTACCCTCCGTGGGTTGAAGTCTCCATCAACGTGGATGTACGATAGCACCACCTATCGGAACCACGAGAAAAATCTCCGTGTCTCCAAATTGCGTTTGATCTTCTCCACCTCTCTTTACTACATGTGCAATTTACTTTCCGCTGCTTATACTCTAGAATTGCATGTGTAGGGTGATACTTGAATTGATCATAATTGTGAAACTGCCAAAAACTGTTCATGATCAAAAGGCAGAATTTTTATATTGTCAAGTAGTCTAATCACCCCCCCCCTCTAGACATACTTTCGATCCTACAAGTGGTATCAGAGCTTTGGTCTGCATTGTATTGGTTTCCATTGCATTGGACTCCATAAGCTTGGTTTCACAACCTAGGAGAGTATGGCGTCTAGTGAGGGTAATTATCGTAGAGGTCCTTATTTTGATGGTACAAATTTTGCTAGTTGGAAGCATAAAATGAAAATGCATATTCTTGATCATAACCCAGCCGCATGGGGCATTATTTGTGTTGGTATGCAAGGTGATTTCTTCGAGGAAGGAAAAGTTCCGGATCGCGAAGCTACACCGGAAGAGTTGCGGATGTTGCAAAACAATGCTCAAGCTTGTGACATTCTCTTCAATGCTTTGTGTCCCGAGGAGTTCAACAAAATCAGCCGTCTTGAGAATGCTAAAGAGATTTGGGATACTTTGGTTGAAATGCACGAAGGTACTGAATCTGTGAAGGAATCAAAGCTAGATATTCTTCAAGGTCAACTTGACAAGTTCAAGATGAAGGATGGTGAAGGAGTCGCTGAAATGTACTCTAGGCTTGCTCTCATCACAAATGAGATTGCCGGCTTAGGAAGCGAAGAAATGACCGACCGTTTCATCATCAAGAAGATTCTAAGAGCTTTGGATGGAAAATATGACACCGTGTGCACTTTGATCCAAATGATGCCAAACTAAAAGACTCTCAAGCCAACTGAAGTCACTGGAAGAATTGTTGCTCATGAGATGACACTTAAGGATAAGGAAGAGCTTCACAACAAGTCAAGTGGTGCTTACAAAGCTACAAGTGATGCTCCCACTACCTCAAGTGACAAGTTAATTTCCAATGAAGAGATAAGCCTAATGGTTAAGAACTTCAACAAGTTCTACAAGAATAGAGGCAAAGAAAGAAGCTCAAAGTCTAGATCATATGATGAAAAGAGATCTTCTAGTCGTGATCGAAACTGCTACAATTGTGGAAGACCCGGACACTTCTCAAATGAGTGTACGGCTCCCCACAAGAGAAGAGAAGAATCTCCAAGAAGAAGAGCAAGAGATGAGTCACCTCGGAGAGAGAGAAGGAGTAGAGATGATCGTTATGAACGAACACCCTCTCGGAGAAGAAAGGATTCGGAGAGGAAAGACAAGTCATCAAGGAGCTACACAAGAAGAAGACATCAAGCTCATGTAGGTGAATGGGTCTCCGGCTCCGACTCCGACAATCAATCCGATGAAAGCTATCACTCCGACTCCGACTACAGTCAAGATGAAGGTGTTGCCGGACTTGCACTCGTATCCTCCAACTCCAACTCCTACGACTTATTTGATTCACCAAATGAGGGAATTGGAAGATGCTTCATGGCTAAAGGCCCCAAGGTAACACACCCTGAATTCATTGACTTTAATAGTGATGAGGATGACTTGCTTGGTGAAGATGAGCTCTTGCATGATAAATCTAGTGAGCTTAGTAACGATGAAAATGCTAGTAGTCTATATAGTCGAGAAGAGTCGAATGACAATGCTATGAAGGAGATTGAGCGTCTAACTAAAGAACTAAACACTCTTAAGTTAGCTCATGAAACAACTCAAGAAGATCATAGAGAGCTCCTAAGATCTCATGAGAAGCTACGCTTCGAGAAGCTCACTCTAGAGCAAGAACATGAGTTTCTAAAAGCGATCAATGACGATCTTCGAAAGAAGAGTTCTTCATATCTTGCCAAACGACTTCTCTTGTCTAATTTCTTGCCACCTATTAAGACTAAGCATGACAAGTATAAGAAAAGTTCTTCCTCTAGTAGTAACAATAACAATGTTAAATCCAATATTGTTACTTCTAGTAGTTCTCTTGATTCCACTAACAATGTTTCAAGCCAAGTTACACTTGAGCAAGAAAATAGCTTATTGAAGGAAATCATAGAGAAAGGTGTCTACAAGAGTCTTGCCGGAAGGAAGAACTTTGAGGAAATTGTTCGCAAACAAGGAAGGCACCGGAAGAATCAAGGGATTGGTTTTGAGCGAAAGTTCAACGCCGATGGAGTTGAGTGGGAAGAAGGTCAATACCCTACTCCACAGTTTGTTTCTCAAAAGGAGAAGTATGATCCTACTTCTTCCAATGTGGAACAAGCTCAAGATGACCTTCCACCACAAGACCACAAGCTAAAGGCCAAGGACAAGCTTCAAGAGGAGATTGATGCATTCATTGAAGCACCTCAAGCCATGGTCAAGTGGGTTCCCAAGGACACGTCAAGTTCTACTTCGTCAAGCTCAACTACAACTCCAAGGATTCCCATCAAGATGATGTGGATCCCAAAGAAGAAGAACTAGAAGGTTCTTGAGGGTGACTCCGCCAACATTCTTCACTCACATTCTTTTTGGCAAGAACTTGTGCAATCAACTTCCACATCATGCACTAGTTCATGGAGTCACAAACCCTCTTGTTGGTAAGTCAAGGGACAAGGTAATCATTGCTTTCATGGACATCATCTTTTGTGTACTTCAATCTATGTCTATGGATATCCTTGTTTGTTCCTTGTGGGACTAACCCATGTAGGTATTGAAAGTGCCCTAATCCAAAGGATAGCTCCCAACTCTTGATGATCTACATCAACTTTGAGCATCCACATCTTCAACATCTACATGAAGTCTTCTACGACAACCCAAGGTTAGTTTGACCCTTTAAAAGGGGTTCTCACATCTAGGGGGAGCTTTGCTCTAAAAATTGAGCTAAAGCATCTTCAAATGATGTGAACACATAAATGCTTTATGTAAAAGTGGTAACCCCACTTGTGCTTAAACGATGAGTATGACCTATGATCAAATGTTCTCATTTGACTCCTAAGTCAAAATACTCATATATAGATGACCTAGTCATCGACAAATTGTGTGGTAATAGCTAGAGTGTTGGTTGTGCATGTTTGACACATATTTCATTTGCTATCTTATTGTGTGAGCATGTTGAATGCATGATTTTATCCATTCAAGGACATCCATTTGTTGTTTTGATTGTTTTGATTTTTATGACAAGAATGCCTAAGCACCTTCCCTAGCTATCTATGCTTTCTTGTCTCAAATTCTATTCATGCTCATATCACAACTTTGAACAAGTCATTTTCGGACCCTCCGAGTGAGGAGCACTCGGAGCCACCGATCCGTCTAAGGCTGACTTCCAAAACCTTCTAAGTCAACTTAGGTCTGACCAACTCTTCCATCTCGGTCCAACCGAAACGCTTAGACTGATCTAGGTTTCATCTCGGTGAAACCGAATTCAAAATCTCGGCGTGACCGATATGTGTAACTGCACAGCAGTTAGCCATTTCGGTGTCACCGAGTTTTTCAACTCGGTCCCACCGACAGTATGGGGATATATATACTGAGGGCAGCGCGCGATTTAATTCTTCAAACCGTTTCGCCCCCAAGTCCCCTGCTGCCGTCGCCCTGGTCTTCGGATCGTCGCCGTCGTCGCCTGTGCGCCCTCGCCGCAGGTCTCCGCCGCCGTCAACGGTATTCTTCTCCGCGCCGTTGCCGCCGTAGAGGGACTCCACCAAGTTAGGGTGAGTCCCGATCCCTCTCGTGCTCCCCATCTGATTCTTGCACGATTGGTTTGCCATGTATCTATCCACGTTTGAGATATTCCTTAACATCAGATCAGATCGTTTTAGTTTCGAGCGAAATTCTTAGGTTTAGGTTTCCACGGAACACATCTCGGTGAAACCGATTTTGAAAACTCGGAATGACCGATTTGGCCTCTGGCCATTGCACTGCACCGTTCGGTCTAACCGAGTCGTGCAAATCGGTGTGACCGATGTAGAGTCTCAGTGAAACCCTAGTGTTTCGGTAGGACCGAAACCCATTTCGGTCTGACCGAAAGTGGTGTGTAGGTTTCTGTTATACACTTCGGATTCACCAAAACTGAAAATCGGTTTGACCGAAATGCATTCTGTGAAAACTCAAAACTAAGATTTGAACTCATTTTTTTTGCAAAAACCTCTGCAGTTGTGATAACTCTTCTACTCTGCCTATACCTTATCTATTCACAGGTTGTCAGCCATGTCAGATGCCAGTGACAGCCAGAACAGGTCTGAGTCACCGTTTGCAGAGATCCCTGAGGCAGATACTAGTCCTGAGGCTAGTAGTTCCAGTGATGATGGTGAGAGGAGCACCCTAGTGGTTTGCCTCCTGCAGCCACCAGAACCAGAAAGAAGAGAAATTCTGATGATGAGGACTCTGACTTCGTTGCTGAGGAAGTAACCTCCAAGCCCAAGAGAAAAGTTGTTGCCAAAGAGCACGAAGGGCAGCAGTCGAAGAAAGGCACAAGCAAGATCAAGCAGTCAGCTGTTGCAAAGAAGCTGAACTTGGAAGAGCCAGCTCCAAGTAAGGTGAAGAAAACTTCCAAGAGGAAGAGGGTAGTATATGCTGAACCTCATGTTGATGCAGCTGCTGAAGAAGAAGAAGATGCACCCCAGCCTCCTCCTCAGAAGGCTAAGTTCATGGGTGATGCTATTAGGGCTCAAGCCACTTCTAAGCCCAAGAAGCCTGCTCAAGCCAAGGCAGCTCCAGCCAAGCCCAAGAGGACAACCAGGAACATCCCAGCTTCTGAGAAGAACAAAGGTGATGTGCCACCGTCTGAGTCAGATGAAGAACATGTGTTGCTGAAGCTCCGTCCTAAATTGCCACTCCACAACGATGCTCATCCTCAAGCCGAGGATATGAAGGCAAGGAAGGATAGAGGTCTCAGGCTATGGAGACAGTCTGATCCATATGCCGTGAGGAGAAGGACTGCTGTGGACCCCAGATTCCACACCAGAGAGCAGCAGGACTTCTATGAGACCGTGCTGATGGATAAGAAGCCTATTGTTGCTGACACCAGGTATGTTGACTGGAAATACATTGACAGTGAAGAGCACCGAGACTTCTTTCCCCATGTGCATGAGAGCTTCACTGCATGTGGAGTTGATGAGTTCGTGGGTCAGAAGCTGACAGATTGGAATGATGAGATGATCATGCAGTTCTACGCCACAGCCCACTTCTATCCTGATGGCAAGATCACCTTGATGACTGAAGGTCAAAGGTTTTCTTCGTCTGTTGAAGAATGGGCAGAACTTCTGAATGCTCCAGTACAGAGAGAGGACGACATTGATGTCTATGGGATTCCTAAGAAGAACCATGATTCCATGAAGAACATGTACAAGGAGATCCCCGCTGCTGATTTGGAAGGGTGGAAGCTTGGCTCAGTGTACTATCTCCAGGCAGGTCTGACCACAACAAACACTATTTTGAGGCATACATTGATGCCCAAGTCTGGAGACCACCGCATGATTCGAGGCTATTCAATCAACATGCTGCACATTCTCGATGAGAAGGCACCTTTTAAGGTGATGGACTTGATGGTAGAAACCATTAAGAGGACTGCAGCTGACCAGAAGAGGTCGTGTGGATTTGCCCCGCAAATTCAGATGCTCATCAATGCCAAGTCTGGCACGGGCAAATTCATGTTGGATAGGAAGCACTTGCCACTGCAGCCAGAGCATGAAGATAACGTAGTTGTGATGGATGAGTAGGATCCAACCTCAGTTGAAGGTCAAGCCAAAATTGAGGCTGCTAAGAAAGCTAAAGCTGACAAAGAGGCAGCAGCAGCAGCTAAACCAAAGAGCTTCGGAGAGCAGATTCTTGAAGCTACCCAGAGGATTGAACAACGACTGGCCAGCATTGAACAATCTCAGGAAAGCCTAGAGAGGATTGTTGAGGACAAGATCCACGCTCTGGACGTGAAGCTGACTGAGATTCAGGTGACCGTCAACAAGCTTGAGGCGGACATGGAGGAAGCAAGGCAGGAGAGAGCAGAGCTTATGCAGGATGATCTAGTCCAGGACTCTCATCGCCAGACTGCTCAGGTTCCCAGAGGATCCCGATCTGCAGCTATCCCAGTGACTGACTCCAGGGCTACCACTTCAGCACCTCCTACAGCTCCAGCAGTTACTCCAGCTCCAGCATCCACTCCTCCAGCGCAGACATCAGCAGAAGTCTTCGCCGATGCCGTCATTTCTACTCCGACATCTACCCAGACGGGAGCCGCCAACAGAGCCCACAGTGACGCTTAGCTCTATGCTTTTTCAAACTTTTTGGTAACTTGTTGCCAAAGGGGGAGAAATTGTATAGATCATAGGGCTTCGAGAGAGAGTGCTCTTTCGTTCTTTTGCCGGTTTTCTTTGAGATACATTTGGTTCCTTTGGTTCTTGATACTTTCAGTGTGCTTGCTACTACGTTTGATGCTACCTTAATGAGTGCTTAGTCATACTATGCTTTAATGTGTGCTTAATGCTTATCATATGCTATTCCTTCTTGTATGATTATTTACTCATGTCTTGGTGATTGAGTGCATGTTATTCATTCTTATCATTTTGTGCGCTCCACCAAGATGTATGTGACATGGAAGAGTGACCCATAATCCTAATCGATTGTGCATTTGCATTCAAATGCAAATTTTAAATAATGCACAAATTTAGGGGGAGCTCTTGTTTATCACATACTTCTCAAAGCGACGATATTATTCATTGATTATATCTTTTGTCGAAGCTTTGATCTATATGTTGTCATCAATTACCAAAAAGGGGGAGATTGAAAGTGCAACTAATCCCCGGGTGGTTTTGGTAATTAATAACAACATATATATCATTGAACTAATAGCTACTTGAGAATCATTTCAGAGAAGTTCGATGATATGGGTATGGAAATGTCTGAAGAAGTGGACCCCTCAAAATGCTAAGGCAAGCATTGGCAAAAGCTCAAGACTCCATTTTTGGTTTAGTGATCAAAGATCACATTGAGTCCATAGGAAAAGCCAATACTATTAAAAGGGGATGAGGTTGTGTTGATGATCTGGTTGCTCAAGTGCTCAGTGATTTAGCTCCTTCAACTATCAGCAACTTTCACTACTAAACACACTCATAAGTAATCTCGGACAAACCGATTCTTCCAACTCAGTCCCACCGAGATGAACCACCTCAGTTATTTTCCAAAACCCTAGAAATTTCGGTCTGTCCGATTTTGAGTTCGGTCTCACCGAAACTGGACTGCCAACCTTCTGTAACCGTTTGTCATCATTTCGGAATATCCGAGTTGATAATTTCGGTCCCACCAATTCTGGCAAGTTCCTACCTTTGACTCATATCGGACACACCGAGATGGTATTTTCGGTCCCACCGAAAACCCCAACGTTCACTATATTTGAACTTTCGGTCTGACCGAGTTTTCACTTCGGTCTCACCGAGATTGCTCAATTATGTGTGTAACGGTTGGATTTTGTGTGGAGGCTATATATACCCCTCCAACCCCTCTTCATTCGTGGAGAGAGCCATCAGAAAGTACTACCACTCCTACCATACACTTTCTGAGAAGAGAACCACCTACCCTTGTGTTGAGATCAAGTTATTCCATTCCTACCATATGAAACTTGATTTCTAGCCTTCCCAAGTTGCTTTCCACTCAATCCTTTCTTCCACCACAGCCATATCAGTGAGGAGAGTTGAGTGTTGGGGAGATTATCATTTGAAGCACAAGAGCAAGGAGTTCATCACCATCAACAACATCTATTACCTTTTGGAGGGTGGTGCCTCCTAGATTGGTTAGGTGTCGCTTGGGAGCCTTCGTCTTCGAGATGTGGAGTTGAACCAAGAAGTTTGTAAGGGCAAGGAGATCGCCTACTTCGTGAAGATCTACCCCGAGTAAGGCTAGTCCTCCGTGGGCGTAGGCCATGATGGAATAGACAAGGTTGCTTCTTCGTGGACCCTTCGTGGGTGGAGCCCTCAGTGGACTCGCGCAGCCGTTACCCTCCGTGGGTTGAAGTCTCCATCAACGTGGATGTACGATAGCACCACCTATCGGAACCACGAGAAAAATCTCCGTGTCTCCAAATTGCGTTTGATCTTCTCCACCTCTCTTTACTACATGTGCAATTTACTTTCCGCTGCTTATACTCTAGAATTGCATGTGTAGGGTGATACTTGAATTGATCATAATTGTGAAACTACCAAAAACTGTTCATGATCAAAAGGCAGAATTTTTATATTGTCAAGTAGTCTAATCACCCCCCCTCTAGACATACTTTCGATCCTACATCAGCCCGTGAGGCTCTATCTATGTAATACTTGGCCATAATGGCCTTAATTCGTGTAAGACTATTTGTATGGATGTAAGACTCTTGTTATTTCAGCTTCTGTGTGTTCAGTGAGCATTGATCTCTCGGATCACTATACACGTGCATTCGGTGATCTCGACCTCCAAGTCGGGGTCCCCACATGGCGTGATGCGCCGTATAAGACTGATGATTTCAGACAGTGCGTACAATTGTCATAGGGCTCTAAGAATCAAATTCTTCATTAATTTCTTCACACATAGAGGGTTAGTCTTCATTGTTTGAAGAAAAATGTTACTTCGTGCGTTGCACATCCAAGTCATTAGTTTTGCATAAGTGTTAGGATGTGTGCCCTTTCAAAGAACAATCAAAGATTCTAAGATATTTAGCTCACACCGCAACTTGCAAAATATCTTTTCATCCAAGGGCTTTGTGGAGATATCTGCCAGTTATTCTTCAATCTTCACGTGGTAGATGGAGATGTCACCCTTGAACACATGGTCACGAAGAAAATGCCGATGAATATGGATGTGCTTTGTTTTCGAGTGCTGAACTGGGTTGTGAGCAATCTTGATGGCACTCGCATTGTCACAGTACAGAGGCACATTCTTCATGTTGATGTCATAGTCCTTGAGGGTTTGATTCATCCACAACAATTGAGCACAGCATGAACCCACAGCAATGTACTCAATTTCAGCAGTAGAGAGTCATACGCAGTTCTACTTCTTCGAGGACCAACATACTAAGGATCCTCTAAGGAAATGGCATGTGCCTGATGTTGAGTTGCAATCCACTCGATCACCAGCATAGTCAAAGTTACAATATCCAATGAGATCAAAAACCGATCCCTTGGGATACCACAATCCAAGGGTTGGTGTGTGAGCTAGATATCGAAGAATATGCTTCATAGCCTTAAGGTGTGATTCCTTCGGTGTAGCTTGAAAACGGGCACACATGCAAACACTAAGCATAATATCTGGCCTAGATGTACATAGATACAATAAAGAGCCAATCATGGAATGATATACCTTAATCAAAATATTTACCATTTTCGTTAGTGCAGAGATGGCCATTTGTGGGCATAGGGATTTTGACGCCTTTGCAATCTTGCACGCCGAATTTCCTTAGTACCTTCTTGAGGTATTTCTCTTGAGATATGAACATGCCATTGCGTTGTTGACAAATTTGAAAACCTAAGAAGAATTTTAATTCTCCCATCATAGACATTTGATATTCTTCACTAATCATGTAGGCGAATTCTTCACTGTAACGTTTGTCAGGACAACCAAAGATAATATCGTCCACATAAATTTGGCACACAAATAATTCATGATCATAAGTTTTGGTAAAAATAGTTGGGTCAAGTGAACCAGGTTTGAAGACTTTCTTCATGAGGAAATCCTCTGGAGTCTCATACCACGCCCGAGGGGCCTGCTCGAGGCCATAGAGGGCCTTGTTCAGTCTGAATACATTGCCAGGATGTTTAGGATCTTCAAAACCTGGGGGTTGAGCAACATATACTTCTTTCTCAAGCTTCCCATTGAGGAATGCACTTTTCACATCCATTTTATATAAGAAGATATTATGATGGTTAGCATAAGCAAGCAGTATGTGAATAGCTTCAAGTCTAGCAACAGGTGCAAAAGTTCCATCGAAGTCAATTCCCTCAACCTGTGTGTAGCCTTGAGCTACAAGACGATCCTTATTCCTCACCACTAGGCCATTTTCATCTTGCTTATTGCGATAGATCCATTTGGTACTGATGACATTGTGCTTGCGAGGATCTAGTCGCTTGACGAGTTCCCACACATTGTTTAGCTCGAATTGATGTAATTCCTCTTGCATAGTTTGAATCCACTCGGGCTCCAGAAATGCCTCGTCAACTTTGGTGGGCTCTGTGATAGAGACAAAAGCAAAGTGCCCATAAAAGTTAGATAAGTGTGAAGCTTTTGAACGTGTGGAGGACCTGGTGCACTGATGTCGTCGATGATTTTCTCGATCTGCACTTCTTTTGCCACTCGAGGATGAGCAGGCCGATGACTTTGGTTTGGCTAAGAATTTTCTTCAGCAACAGTTTCTTCAGGTGCACCAGTATGATTTTATTCATCGGCTGGAATGACTTCTTCAGCAGGTTCTTCAGTGGGTATGATATCCTCAGTAGCCTTGCGCTTAATGGATTCCTTACGAGGTATTTCATGTGACACAAGAGGTAGGTGCTTTCTTTGCGAGCTGTTAGTTTCATCGAACCGCACATCTACAGTGTCAACAACCTTGTGATGGTGGGTGTTGAAAACTCAGTAGCTGTGCGTGTCCTTTCTGTAACCAAGCATAGAACCTTCATGTGCTTTCGGTGCAAATTTAGAACTGTGATGAGGATCTCTAATCCAATATTTAGCACTGAAGACTTTGAAATAACCCACATTGGGTTTCTTGTGAGTGAGGAGTTCATATGAGGTTTTCTTGAGGAGTTTGTGGAGATATACCATGTTGATGATGTGACACGTAGTGTTAATAGCCTCAGGCCAGAAATGTAGAGGCGTCTTGTATTCATCGAGAATAGTGCGAGCCATCTGAACAAGAGTCATATTCTTGCGCTCCACGACGCCATTCTGCTGAGCAGTGTATGGGGCAGATAACTCATGAGTAATACCAAGTTCATCTAGATAGTCATCAAGACCATTATTCTTGAACTCGGTCCCATTGTCACTCTGTATATGCTTGATCTTCACAGCGAAATTCGTAGAGGCCCTTGACGAAAATCGCTTGAAGATTTCCTGCACTTCATGTTTAATTCTGTTGATATGCACCCACGTATAACGAGAGTAATCATCAACAATAACAAAGCCATATAGAGATGCCGCATTTGTTAGTGCTGAATAATGAGTGGGGCCAAAGAGGTCCATGTCAAGCAATTCAAAAGGACGAGTGGTTGTCATGATAGTCTTTGAGGGGTGCTTGGATTTGGTGATCTTTCCAGCATCGCAAGCCCAACAAGGATGATCTTTGAGGAATTTGACACCCTCAATACCAATGATGTGCTTCTTCTTCACAAGCATGTGCAAATTCCTCATGCCAGCATGACCCAGTCATCGATGCCTTAGCCAGCCTTCTGAAGCTTTTGCGAGTAGACATGTGACAGGATGTTGTCCTGTAGAGTAATCAACAATATACAGGTCTCCTCTCCTAAAGCCTTCGAAGACTTTGGAATTGTCAGATTCTAAGACTACAACACAGTGATATTTGCCAAATACGACAACCATATCAAGATCACAAAGCATTGAGACAGCCATGAGGTTGAATCCAAGAGACTTGACAAGCATGACTTTTTCCATGTCTCGATCTTTTGAGATTGCAACCTTACCTAGACCCAATACCTTGCTTTTTCCTTTGTTAGCATAGGTTTTTCCTTTGTTAGCATAGGTGATATGCTTCAGATGTGATAGAGATAAAGCAGAGTCCATCAATAAGTTCTTGTCACCAGTCATGTGATTTGTACATCCACTAGCAAGGACCCACTCAGTAGCTTTGAGAGATTCATCCTGCAGATGAATTAGTGCATCTTACGAACTCATATACTTCATAGTGAAGAATATGACATCAAGTTCATCAGAAGGAATTTCATCAAGTAGTGCAATAGACATAGTAGTATAAGGACATGAGAAATGAGCAATTCATTTCTTCATGATTAGCTTGTGTCCTTTCAAGCACTCTCAGGTCTCCAGCAAATTCTTCAAACGTTTAAGTTTGTCTGGAGACCTGACCCTGCATAAGAGATTGGTTCTTTTTCTTTACCATCCACATCTCGAGGGGTGACAAAGAATACATCATTCTGTGAGCTCCATAAGAAAAATGTGGCATTGAAGCCAGAGCACTTCATTTCGCAGAGGAGGGGTTAGAGTATGAATATGAGTAAGCAGACAAATTCTTCGAGGACTTGTGAACATATTGATTTGAAGAATACTGCACATATGCATAACCCTTAGATTTTCCATGCAAATAGAAGCAGTAGCACGATGATGTTCATATGAGGAATTTGATCCATGTGAAGAATTTCATCTATATGAAGAATTTGATCCGGGGTTCCTGTTCTTCATAGGTGGCGTCATGAGGACATTCACTTGAAGATTTTCAAGGTACCTTTTGGGAACCCAGATTTTCTTCATAGGGGGGTCATTCCTGGAGTAAGTTCCAATATATCTAGCAAATACTTGACCATTCTGATTTTTGAACAGTTTATAGTTGGAGTCAAATGACTCATTAGATGAATATGAAGATTCACATGTAAAGCCAGATAAAGTAGATGGATCTACGGGAGGTCCTTTAGCAGCAACCCATGAGGTTTTGGGATACTGCTCAGGTTTCAAGTAGGTCCCATCAGCATTGAGTTTCCTCTCAAAGGCAATACCCTCTTTCCTAGAGTTCCTGTTGAAGATATGTTTTTTAAGCACATCGCAAAGAGTCTGGTGTAATTTGAGGCTTTTTTACATGCATGTCACATACAATTCCTTCAACCCTGGATTATGGTCAGTGATACTTGTGGTATCCTGAGATGAGGAACTTGTGACCACTGAAACAGTTGAAGAATTTGCAGCAATAGAAGCATTTGAACATTCATGTGAAGAATTAGCAGATTCACGTACGATGCATTTCAAACATGGTGGAATGAATTCTTCCTGAGCGGAACTGATCTGTTGAGCAAGCAATGAATCGTTTTCCTTTCGAAGATCTTGAAAACTCACCCTTAGCTTCTGAAGATCTTGCTTTCTTTGAAGAAATTCATAGGAAAGTTTCTCATGATCGATTAAGAGAGTGTTATGATGACTTTGAAGATTGTCAAACTGTAATGCCCAGGATGGGACTATATCTCCTATGTGTCGAGGCACGACTTAGAGACATAACCCCATGCTGGAATGATCGCAAGTTTGGTATCTTTGCACAACTCATGTAAAAGATGGGGATGGAAAACATAAAATAGTTGTCTTACACTCGCCACATCACACAAATACATTACATGTTTCAATCATCATACAAAAGAACATCACAGCCCATCTAAGGGTAAAATCCAAATGTCAAGATACCAAACATAATTTAAATCCACAGGTCGGATCGAATCCTAGTAGAAGTTCCACTACTGATCATCAGGATAACGAACATAGTAACGGCTACGCTCCTCGTCGTACTCCCAGTCTAGCTCGGTGCCATCACCTGGATAGCTCACCATCGGACATGCATCTGGTGTGGTGAAGTAACTGTGAGCCACAGAGGACTCAGCAATCCCGTTCCTGGGTAACACGACTATTTAAGCCTTGGGTGAGGATAAGGCTGAAGAAAAAAATAAGTGTCTGCAGCAGCAAGTAGCACTAGTTTACGTGAAAGAGTGCGAGAAGAGAAGTGCCTCGGTCGAGAGATGATCACGAAGTGATCCTAGCTACAACACGTCAAACATAACCGCACCGTGTTCATCTCCGGAATCCCTTTCGGAAAATGACAGTCACGGCACGCACGCTGGTAATGTATTAGAACTTGGTGTCAAGTTATCTACAACCGGATATTAACAAGCTCCCATCTGCCACATAACCGCGGGCACGGCTTTCGAAAGTTCATAACCCTGCAGGGGTGTTCCAACTTGGCCCATGACAAGCCCACGATCCGCGGAGTCGCAACTCCAAGGTGGGAAGACCCGAGTATTCTCGGAATCCCGTGCTCAAGATACTCCGAACTAAGGTAAGGCTAATCCAGCAAATCCTCCCGGCGTGCCGACACCCTGATAGTAGCCGCGCGTATCTCGTCTCAGGCCACGACCGGATAGGACAAGCTACGGGTTTTTACCAGACCTTGAGTTTCCTTGAGGTGGCCCCGCAGTTTGCCCAGTTCGGACCAACACTCATGTGGAGCACTAGCCCAGGGTTGTTGATTAAGAAAGAGGGTTAATTACTCCCTATGCAAGTTTATTTAGTTATAGGCAAATAGTACCAATGTTGGGACTTGCTGGAAAATACTTAGCACTTAGCGGTTTATCGAGGGGGCCGCATAACCCAAACCGTGTGAGGAACGCATAATCAAGGAACATAACACCGGTTTATACGGTTCCTAGCGGCTTGAGTGGAACAAATCACCAAGCAAAAGGCTTAGCCTTCCACCCATTGCCAATATATAGATGATTTCATTTTAAGCATTTATATAGTGTGATATAACCCAACAAAACTTCAACATGAAGCAAGCATCTTCAACTTCACCTGCAACTAGCAACGCTATAAGAGGGGCTGAGCGAAGCCTACGTATAGCCAATCAATGGTTTGCATAGGTAGGGTGGTTAGACATGATCATGGTTACAAGTAGGAGGCTGACAGGAAAGACATGGGCATCGAGGCAAAACTATAGATCGAGACTCCTAGCAATAGGCAAAAATAGTAATGGTATCCGGGTTCGGTCATCTTGCCTGAAGAGTAGTCGTTCGGATCGTAAGAAGGATCCTCGTGCTCAACCTCGGTAGTAACCTCGTGCTCGTACTCGTACTCGGTCTCAGCTTCTGGCTCTAAACAATACAACCACACAAGGCACGAATCAACAAGATGCAATGCGCAAACAAAATGATGGATGCATGATTGATACACTAAGGGAGCACACGGAGCACGGAAAATAACACTCAAGCAAAATACTTCAAAACAAGATAACAATAGGATATTATGAATCTACACGAAAAATCAATCAAGCTTCATATAAGACTTGCTGCAATCGGAGCTACGGGCTAAAAGTTACACACAAAACAATAAACATGCGAAAGCTGAAAATTACAGCAACATAGCAACTTCGGAGCACTACATAAATAAGCTACATCACTCAAACATCATGGCCAAGAGTATGAACATAAACTAGACATAACCTACAGCAAATAAGTCCCTTGGTGCACCCCCAAAGGAGCCACGGATCAATAGCAACAAGCTTGGACATATTGAACTTGACAACAAAATCCTGACAGCAGTAATTTATTGCAACTTTGGAGCAAAAGTTAAATATGCTACAGCCACTCAAATAAGCATGTGAGAGCATGAATGGATAGCCAAAAATATATACTACAAGGAACCATCAATAGTCACCCCAAAACTATCATGGTTTGTCCTAGAACAACAAGCAAACATGGCATCTGGAAATTACAGATTCCAGACTTAGTGAAATTTCACTAAGTGTTAAAACAGCAGTTTCATCATGGCATCTTTGAGAGCAAGTTTAAGTCACCTCAAAACTAAACATGGCAAGTGGTAAGCACCACAACAAAGTACACATGATGGTGATTCCAAAACACCTAAGCATGCATCAAGAGGACAATCACAATGATAGCAATGAGCTCCTCAAGTTGGCATTTCATAACAAGTTTAACAACATCAAAGCCACATGGCATTTTGCAACGGAGATAAACAAGGCAAGATTAATTCTAACATACAAGTCTAAGCATTCAACATGTAGAGCATGACAAGATGAACACGTGGACACGTCATTTGCATCATTCGGATAAATGAGCTAAAATATATCACAATGCAAAGATGGCATAAAAACATCACTAACAGCAGTTTATAACGGGTTGCACTCTTGCAACAGAAAAATAAGCATCTAGATGATCTCAAACATGCATGGCACAAAGGAATGAATCGTAGTGCAAGTCACCACGAACGTCTGGACATGTCATTTGCGCAAAACGGATCATCACACAAAAAGTTATCGCAGATTGAATATTGCCTCAGAGATCACAAAACTGGGACTTAGGGAATTTGAGTCAACCTCAAGATCTGAAGGAAAAGGAGCAAACGGGCCTCGGCCCGCGGATCTGTGGCAACTAGAGAGGGCTTCGGCGGCGGCGCTGGCAGGGGCCCGGCTCGCGGACGCGGGATGGGCCGAGAGGAGCGCTGGGAGACGGCCCAAGCGGCACTCGGCCTGGAGGAGACGGTGGTGGCTGGGCCGCGCGGTGGCGAGGTCGGCCGACGCGGCGCCTCGGCCCAGGAGAAACGGGGCGATCGGCCGAGCGGAGAGGGGACCGGGCCTCGGGCGGCTTCGGCCCAGGCGAAACGGGATCGGGGCCCAGCGAGAGGGAGGCCGGCGGATCTGGAGCGATCGATCTGGCCTTGGTCGAAGCGGTCGGGCGGAGCGTTGACCCGATCGGCAGCGGCTGGATCCGCCCGATCCAGTCGCTGGCGACGGCGAAGCTCGATGCTGGCGCGGTGAACTGCGGTGGTGGGGCTGTTGGAGGCCTGGTCGGCCGGATCTGAGGCGGGGTGGCCGGCCCGGCGGCGGGGAGAGGCCGGAGGCGGCGGTGGTGAGTGAGAGGAGGTGAGGAGAGGTGTTTTCCGGCGAGGTGGTGGTGCTCCGGCGAACTCCGGCGAAGCTCCGGTGAGGTGGTGGTGGCTGGAGGAAGGGGATGAAGTGGGGCTAGGGTTTCCTTGATTTGGGGCAAAAATTGGGAGAAGTGGACAAATATATAGGCACAAGGAGCTAGGGTTGCCCAAATGGAGTGCGGTTTTCGGCCACACGATCAGGATTGGACGGCCTAGATGAAGGAAGTGGCTAGAAGAGGTTTGGTGGGTTGTTGGAGGGTTGTCTTGGGCCACAAAGTGGAGGCACTTTGAGCCCACGAGAATAACTGTTGGGGTAGCAAACGGACCCGAAACGCGACGAGATTTGACAGGCGGGTTACACACACCCAAACAACAACACACGACAAGACTCGCGCCAAACCGGTAACTTTACACGGCCAAACACCAAAGTAGGCCTACGGGACGCCACAGACACGTGAGGGAGCTCCGGAACGCGAAACGGACAACGGGAAGGAACGCGTGGAACCGGATGCAACCGACAACACAAATGCACTGCGATGCACATGACTACATGATATGAATGAATGCCACACACTCACACAACAAAACGACAAAAACTCAAAAGACGAAGAACCCGGAATGGAATTGATGAAGCCGGAGATATATTATATGCCCAAAAGGGAAAGTATTACCTCCGGGGGATTACAAACTCTCCTCTACTACAAAAAGATCTCGTCCCGAGATCTAGGACTGGAAAAAGGAAGGGTACTCAGAACGAAGATGATCTTCTCGTTCCCACGTAGCTTCTCGGTCGGTATGGTGAGACCACTTGACTTTGAAGAATTTGATGGACTTGTTGCAAATCTTGCGCTCGGTTTCTTCGAGAATAGCAACGGGATGCTCTCGGTAGGACAAATCTTGTTGAAGATCAATCTCTTCAAACGGAATCATGCGTTCAGGTGCCTTGAAGCATTTGCGAAGTTGATACACATGGAACACATCATGAACATTGGCGAAGTTGGAAGGGAGCTCAAGTTGATAGGCTAGATCGCCTCTTTTGCCAAGGATCTTGAAAGGCCCGACGTATCTAGGAGCAAGCTTTCCTTTGATACCGAATCTTTGGGTGCCTTTCATAGGAGAAACACGGAGATAAACATGATCACCAATGTTGAAGGCCAAATCACTATGCTTGCCGTCATAGTAGCTCTTCTGACGCTACTGAGCGGCCTTGAGATTCTCACGTATGACTTTGCACATTTCTTCGGCTTCTGAGATTAAGTCATTGCCAAGAAGTTGACGTTCTCCTGTTTCGGACCAGTTGAGAGGTGTACGACACTTTCTGCCATATAGGATTTCAAACGGAGCTTTGCCTGCACTTGCTTGAAAGCTGTTGTTGTAAGAGAACTCGGCAAATGGAAGGCAATCTTCCCATTTCATGCCAAAAGATATGACACAGGCTCTGAGCATGTCTTCTAGAATCTGATTCACTCGCTCGACTTGACCACTAGTCTGAGGGTGAAAAGCAGTGTTGAACCTGATTTTAGTGCCCATGGCGGACTGAAAGGAGTCCCAGAACTTTGAAGTGAACAAACTTCCACGGTCTGAGGAGATGACTTGAGGGATGCCATGTAAAGACACAATTCTGAAAGTGTACAACTCTGCCAATTGAGCTGCATTGATTGATTCTTTGACTGGAAGGAAGTGAGCGACTTTGGTAAGCTTGTTAATCACCACAAAGATAGAATCATTCCCTCTCTTGGACTTAGGAAAGCCAGCGAAGAAATCCATTTCAATGTGGTCGAATTTCCACTCGGGAATAGGAAGAGGTTGGAGAAGACCGGCTGGACGTTGATGCTCTGCCTTCACTCTTCTGCAGACATCACATTCATTCACGAATTGGGCAATCTCCCTTTTCATGCGTGTCCACCAGTAAGATTGCTTGAGATCTTGATACATCTTGGAGCTACCAGGATGAATGGAAAGGAGAGAATCGTGTGCTTCTTCCATTAAGAGCTTCCTGAGATCACCTTTGGGAACAACTAGTCTGTCCTCGAAGAACAAGGTATCTCTCTCATCAACACGATAGCACTTGTATTTAGGAGTGCCCTTTGCAATACCATGTTTCACCTTCTGCACCATGGCATCACTGAGTTGGGCCTCACGGACCTGATCTTCCAAGGTAGGAGCAACTTGAAGATTTGCAAGAAAACCTTGGGGAACAACTTGGGGATTGAGTTTCCTGAATGCTTCACAAAGCTCAGGCTGGAACGGCTTGATAAGAAGGCTGTTGCAATATGCCTTTCTGCTCAAAGCATCTGCAATCACATTCGCCTTGCCAGGAGTGTATTCGATGCTGGGATCATACTCTTGGATCATTTCAACCCAACGAGTCTGGCGGAGGTTCAGATTCGGCTGTGTGAAGATGTACTTCAAGCTCTTGTGATCGGTGAAGATGTCGACTTTCTGCCCAACAACAGATGTCTCCACGTAATCAAAGCATGTACCACAGCTGCTAGCTCGAGATCATGCATGGGATAGTTCTCCTCACTTGGCTTCAGCTGACGAGAAGTGTATGCCACAATTCTCTTGTCTTGCATGAGTACACCACCAAGACCTTTAAGAGAAGCATCACAGAATACTTCATAGGGCTTGGATTCATCTGGAGGAGTTAGGACTGGAGAAGAGACGAGCTTTTCTTTGAGAGTTTTGAATGCCACATCACACTCTGGAGACCAACAGTATTTAACATTCTTCTGCAGCAAGTTGGAAAGAGGCTTGGCAATCTTGGAGAAGTTCTCAACGAACCTTCTGCAATAGCTGGCAAGACCCAGAAAACTTCGGAGTTGCTTGACGTTCTGAGGAGCTTCCCAGTTGACAATTGCTTCAACTTTCTCGGGGTTAAACGCAATACCGTCAGCGGAGATGATATGGACCAGGTACAAAACCTTATCGAGCCAAAATTCACACTTGGAGAACTTGGCATAGAACTTATGTTCACTGAGTCGGTCAAGAACCTGACGTAAGTGCTTTTCGTGATCTTCTTCATTCTTGGAAAATACCAGAATATCATCCAGATACACAAGCACAAACTCGCCAGTATAGGGGTTGAAGATGTAGCGCATCATTCTCGAGAAGGTAGGAGGAGCATTGGCGAGACCAAAGGACATGACCGTATACTCGTATGAGCCGTAGCTCGTTCTGAAGGCAGTCTTGGGGATGTCTTCCTCGTGAATGCGAATTTGGTGATAGCCCATTCGGAGATCGAGCTTAGAGAACACTTTAGCTCCTTTGAGCTGCTCGAAAAGTTCATTGATGTTGGGGAGCAGATACTTGTTCTTTATTGTCTTCTTGTTCAATGGCCGGCAATCGACGCAGAGACGCTCCGTGCCATCCTTCTTCTTGACAAATAAGGCACCACAGCCCCAAGGAGACGTACTAGGCCTGATCAGACCCATACGCTCCTGTTCATCAAGCTGCTTCTTCAACTCCTTCAACTCTTCAGGAGAGAGCTTGTACGGACGCCGGCATGCTGGCTCAGTACCCGGCTCGAGTTCAATGACGAATTCCACCTTACGGTGTGGAGGCATGCCTGGAAGTTCTTCAGGAAAGACGTCTTTGTATTCGTTTACCACCGGAATTTGAGATATGGCATTAATCTCGCCCTTATCATTGAGAGAGAAAAGCCTGATAGTGTTATCCCTGGAGGCGAAGATAATCACATCTTCATCAGGATGAGTAATCTTGACTTCCTTCTGTGCCCAATCAATTTGAGCATCATGCTGAGAAAGCCAGTCCATCCCGAGGATGAGGTCAATGTCAGAATTGCCAAGAATGACCGGATTAGCCAGAAATCGATAATCACCCATGCGAATAGATACATTCGGAGCCACCATACTAGAACTCAATCTCTTGCCAGGTGATATGACACTCAAAGGTCTTGGTAAAGCTTCAGAGTGAACATTATTCTTGGATGCAAATGGATATGACATGAAAGAGCATGAAGCACCCGAATCAAACAAAACTTTAGCAGGGATAGAGTTAACTGGAAGGTTACCCAAAATCACATCAGAAGAATTCTCCGCTTGCGCTGCATTCATCAGATTGACCCTTGCTTGCTTGGGATTATGCTTGACAATAGCTGAACTCACAGGTGGAGGAGGTGGAAGTCGCTTCGGGTTGGGGCACTTGTTGGCATAGTGACCTTTCTGAGTGCACTTGTTGCAAGTCACTTCTGAGAGAGGACGGAAATGAGAACCACTTGACTTGGAACCTTGAGACTGAAACTGATTCCTCGACTGGTTGCTCGGGTTGGGTGGGTGGGAGAAACCACGACCACTTGAGTTCTTGTTGCTGTTGGAGTTGTTGTAAGGAGCTCGAATCACTTGAGGAGGAGGAAGCCAAAATTTCTGTTGTTTCGAGACCATCTGAGACGATGAGGAGGAGTGAACGGCATCTCGAATCCTCTTTTTGGAAGCCTCCATCTTGAGCTGGGCTGCCTCTTGCTTGAGCGCCATGTTATAGAATTTGTCGAATTCATCGGGCTCGAACAAGGTGAGAGCAAGTTGAAGTTCATCTTTGAGACCTCCTCGGAATTGATAGATTTTGCTCTTGGCATCAGGAATGTCTTGCTTAGCATAGCGGGCGAGGTTATGGAACTTGACATTATACTGGTAGACAGTCATAGAGCCTTGCTTCGGGTTGCGGAATTGCTCACGCATACCCTCGATGACACTTGTTGGAATATGGCGAGAGCGAAAGTCCTTGAAGAAATCCTCCCAAGAGATCACACGACCTGGCCTGGAGTCTTTGTACTGCTGCCACCAGTCAGCTGCTTGGTCTTTGAGTTGGAAGGCTGCAAACTTCACATAGTCCTCTTCTCTTACGTTACTGCACTCAAAATGCTTCTTGATATCGGTTAACAAATCTTCAGCATCAACAGGGTCGACACAGTAACTGAAAGCTTTTGGATTATTGGCCAAGAACTGGTTGAGAGTAGCATGGTGCTGTTGGTTGAAGAAGTTGCCTTGATTCCCTGGAACACCCTGATTAGCTTGATTAGCTTGCATCTGCTGCATCATCTGCATCAACATCTGGGTGTTCTGATTTGTAGTCTGCATAATCGCTCTCCATGCCTCAGACGAAGGAGGAGGGGAAGGAGGACGATCTGGGACCTCTTCACCCTCTGGGTTAGCGTTGGGAACTTTTTTCGGAGCCATCCTGAAAGAGATGACCACGAATCCGCAATTTGATTGGAAGAAGGTATAAGCTGAAACAATGGATTGAAATGCAACATAGTCTTCACAATAATCATTCGAACAAGAGGAACGAATGAAATTCTCAGTTAAATGATAACATCAATCTTCACGAGAAGCCACATAGGGGACAAAAGGTAAATAAGAAAAACACAAGGTACGGACGGAAACAAACACAAGATAGGAGCTTCATTCTAACATCTTTGTGCTGAAAGCTTATGAACGTGTTACGAAAGGGTTTTGCAATCCCCAGATCAGCATAGCCAAGGACCCTTTAAGATGCAACTCCCGATCGGAACATCGGTCATAAAACCACTTCACTCGATGTAGAACCCCGAACTCGCTAACCTGCATTCGTTGGAAGAATGCCTACGATCTACTGGATAAACCCACCTATGAATTTCCGAAAGATTCCAGTTATGCAATCAGGTGTTGGGGATACAGCGGAAGCATAGCGCAATCAACTCTAAACCTACATCCAGCTGTATCCATCCTTCAACACATAACCAGTCTTTCTCGGAAACTGTCTACCTCGGACCTTCGAAAAGCATCCACTATACCAAGCTATGGCAATACTCCCGAACTACCTCCCCAGTACTGGGTGATGTCGGGGTTATCTTGCCACAAACCGTATAGGAGAGATTTTCGATGTCGGCCGTCTTAAATATTTAGTACTGCCGCGATATGCTTGTGACGACAACACCCCGAAGCTCAACTCCCCAGGACACTGCCACAACCCCTAATGTCAAGAGGCATCGAGAACAATATTCTCGTCACAAGAACATCGAAACAATCCAAGAATACTCGCGAGATTCCTAAAAAAATTCGTGCAATTTTTGAAAGTAGAAGAGGGAAGAGTAGACGTCAGGAGTCCTCACCAGAGAGAAAGGGGATGAGAAGCAAAGAAATCCTACTCTCCGATATAAATATAGGACTCAAAACATTTTCAGTGTGTGCCTAGACTCGACCGTCAACGATTCGATCAATCAGTGGGGGCTCCTAGGTCGGAGAAGGCTCTGAATACCAACTTGTAATGCCCAGGATGGGACTATATCTCCTACGTGTCGAGGCACGACTTAGAGACATAACCCCATGCTGGAATGATCGCAAGTTTGGTATCTTTGCACAACTCATGTAAAAGATGGGGATGGAAAACATAAAATAGTTGGCTTACACTCGCCACGTCACACAAATACATTACATGTTTCAATCATCATACAAAAGAACATCACAGCCCATCTAAGGGTAAAATCCAAATGTCAAGATACCAAACATAATTTAAATCCACAGGTCGGATCGAATCCTAGTAGCAGTTCCACTACTGATCATCAGGATAACGAACATAGTAACGGCTACGCTCCTCGTCGTACTCCTAGTCTAGCTCGGTGCCATCACCTGGATAGCTCACCATCGGACCTGCATCTGGTGTGGTGAAGTAACTGTGAGCCACAGAGGACTCAGCAATCCCGTTCCCGGGTAACACGACTATTTAAGCCTTGGGTGAGGATAAGGCTGAAGAAAAAAATAAGTGTCTGCAGCAGCAACTAGCACTAGTTTACGTGAAAGAGTGCGAGAAGAGAAGTGCCTCGGTCGAGAGATGATCACGAAGTGATCCTAGCTACAACACGTCAAACATAACCCCACCGTGTTCATCTCCCGAATCCCTTTCGGAAAATGACAGTCACGGCACGCACGCTGGTAGTGTATTAGAACTTGGTGTCAAGTTATCTACAACCGGATATTAACAAGCTCCCATCTGCCACATAACCGCGGACACGGCTTTCGAAAGTTCATAACCCTGCAGGGGTGTTCCAACTTGGCCCATGACAAGCCCACGATCCGCGGAGTCGCAACTCCAAGGTGGGAAGACCCGAGTATTCTCGGAATCCCGTGCTCAAGATACTCCGAACTAAGGTAAGGCTAATCCAGCAAATCCTCCCGGCGTGCCGACACCCTGATAGTAGCCGCGCGCATCTCGTCTCAGGCCACGACCGGATGGGACAAGCTACGGGTTTTTACCAGACCTTGAGTTTCCTCGAGGTGACCCCGCAGGTTGCCCAGTTCGGACCAACACTCATGTGGAGCACTGGCCCGGGGTTGTTGATTAAGAAAGAGGGTTAATTAATCCCTATGCAAGTTTATTTAGTTATAGGCAAATAGTACCAATGTTGGGACTTGCTGGAAAAGACTTAGCACTTAGCGGTTTATCGAGGGGGTCCCATAACCCCAACCGTGTGAGGAACACATAATCAAGGAACATAACACCGGTTTATACGGTTCCTAGCGGCATGAGTGGAACAAATCACCAAGCAAAAGGCTTAGCCTTCCACCCATTGCCAATATATAGATGATTTCATTTTAAGCATTTATATAGTGTGATATAACCCAACAAAACTTCAACATGAAGCAAGCATCTTCAACTTCACCTGCAACTAGCAACGCTATAAGAGGGGCTGAGCGAAGCCTACGTATAGCCAATCAATGGTTTGCATAGGTAGGGTGGTTAGACATGATCATGGTTACAAGTAGGATGCTGACAGGAAAGACATGGGCATCAAGGCAAAACTATAGATCGAGACTACTAGCAATAGGCAAAAATAGTAATGGTATCCGGGTTCGGTCATCTTGCCTGAAGAGTAGTCGTTCGGATCGTAAGAAGGGTCCTCGTGCTCAACCTTGGTAGTAACCTCGTGCTCGTACTCGTACTCGGTCTCAGCTTCCGGCTCTAAACAATACAACCACACAAGGCACGAATCAACAAGATGGAATGCGCAAACAAAATGATGGATGCATGATTGATGCACTAAGGGAGCACACGGAGCACGGAAAATAGCACTCAAGCAAAATACTTCAAAACAATATAACAATAGGATATTATGAATCTACACGAAAAATCAATCAAGCTTCATATAAGACTTGCTGCAATCGGAGCTACGGGCTAAAAGTTACAGACAAAACAATAAACATGCGAAAGCTGAAAATTACAGCAACATAGCAACTTCGGAGCACTAGATAAATAAGCTACAGCACTCAAACATCATGGCAAAGAGTATGAACATAAACTAGACATAACCTACAACAAATAAGTCCCTTGGTGCACCCCCAAAGGAGCCACGGATCAATAGCAACAAGCTTGGACATATTGAACTTGACAACAAAATCCTGACAGCAGTAATTTATTGCTACTTTGGAGCAAAAGTTAAATATGCTACAGCCACTCAAGTAAGCATGTGAGAGCATGAATGGATAGCCAACAATATATACTACAAGGAACCATCAATAGTCACCCCAAAAATATCATGGTTTGTCCTAGAACAACAAGCAAACATGGCATCTGGAAATTACAGATTCCAGACTTGGTGAAATTTCACTAAGTGTTAAAACAGCAGTTTCATCATGGCATCTTTGAGAGCAAGTTTAAGTCACCTCAAAACTAAACATGGCAAGTGGTAAGCACCACAACAAAGTACACATGATGGTGATTCCAAAACACCTAAGCATGCATCAAGAGGACAATCACAATGATAGCAATGAGCTCCTCAAGTTGGCATTTCATAACAAGTTTAACAACATCACAGCCACATGGCATTTTGCAACGGAGATAAACAAGGCAAGATTAATTCTAACATGCAAGTCTAAGCATTCAACATGTAGAGCATGACAAGATGAACACGTGGACACGTCATTTGCATCATTCGGATAAACGAGCTAAAAGATATCACAATGCAAAGATGGCATAAAAACATCACTAACAGCAGTTTATAACGGGATGCACTCTTGCAACAGAAAAATAAGCATCTAGATGATCTCAAACATGCATGGCACAAAGGAATGAATCGTAGTGCAAGTGACCACGAACGTCTGGACATGTCATTTGCGCAAAACGGATCATCACACAAAAAGTTATCGCAGATTGAATATTGCATCAGAGATCACAAAACTGGGACTTAGGGAATTTGAGTCAACCTCAAGATCTGAAGGAAAAGGAGCAAATGGGCCTCGGCCCGCGGATCTGTGGCGGCTGGAGAGGGCTTCGGCGGCGGCGCTGGCAGGGGCCCGGCTCGCGGACGCGGGATGGGCCGAGAGGAGCGCTGGGAGACGGCCCAGGCGGCGCTCGGCCTGGAGGAGACGGTGGCGGCTGGGCCGCGCGGCGGCGAGGTCGGCCGACGCGACGCCTCAGCCCAGGAGAAACGGGGCGATCGGTCGAGCGGAGAGGGGACCGGGCCTCGGGCGGCTTCGGCCCAGGCGAAACGGGATCGGGGCCCAGCGAGAGGGAGGCCGGCGGATCTGGAGCGATCGATCTGGCCTTGGTTGAAGCGGTCGGGTGGAGCGCTGACCCGATCGGCAGCGGCTGGATCCGCCCGATCCAGTCGCTGGCGACGGCGAAGCTCGATGCTGGCGCGGTGAACTGCTGTGGAGGGGCTGCTGGAGGCCTGGCCGGCCGGATCTGAGGCGGGGTGGCCGGCCCGGCGGCGGGGAGAGGCCGGAGGCGGCGGTGGTGAGTGAGAGGAGGTGAGGAGAGGTGTTTTCCGGCGAGGTGGTGGTGCTCCGGCGAACTCCGGCGAAGCTCCGGCGAGGTGGTGGTGGCTGGAGGAAGGGGATGAAGTGGGGCTAGGGTTTCCTTGGTTTGGGGCAAAAATTAGGGGAAGTGGACAAATATATAGGCACAAGGAGCTAGGGTTGCCCAAATGGAGTGCGGTTTTCGGCCACACGATCAGGATTGGATGGCCTAGATGAAGGAAGTGGCTAGGAGAGGTTTGGTGGGTTATTGGAGGGGTGTCTTGGGCCTCAAAGTGGAGGCACTTTGAGCCCACGAGAATAACTGTTGGGGTAGCAAACGGACCCGAAACGCGACGAGATTTGACAGGCGGGTTACACACACCCAAACAACAACACACGACAAGACTCGCGCCAAACCGGTAACGTTACACGACAAAACACCAAAGTAGGCCTACAGGACGCCACGGACACGTGAGGGAGCTCCGGAACGCGAAACGGACAACGGGAAGGAACGCGTGGAACCGGATGCAACCGACAACACAAATATGAATGAATGCACATGACTACATGATATGAATGAATGCCACACACTCACACAACAAAACGACGAAAATCCGAAAGACGAAGAACCCGGAATGGAATTGATGAAGCCGGAGATATATTATATGCCCAAAAGGGAAAGTATAACCTCTGGGGCATTACACAAACTTAGACTATAGTTGATGAAGATTATCAATCAGAGTTTGAGTTCGATCTATTCCCTCACCTAACAGGTCATCGCTTCTGTCTAGCAGATTTTGAAGCTTCTCCAAAGCTATTTGTTGTTTTATGGAAATATTAGCAAGTTTGGAATAGCTTGGTTTCAGGTTTCCATCAGATTCATCTTCACTAGAATCAGAGGAGGAGGGATAAATAGTTACCCGGGCACCTTATGCCATGAGACATGGTGCAGAAGAAGATGATTCAAATTCGGACTTCATCATTTTGAGTGATTCCTTGAACTCAAGGAACCAGGGATCTTGACATGTTCGATGACCTTCATAGACATCAGAGATTCGGTCCCAGATAAGCTTCACATTGCAAAGATGCACAATGCACCTAAACTCATCTCTTCATAGGTAGGAGCAGATGGTATCCCTCGCCATGATATCCAGCCGAGTGTATTTGCTAATGTCCTCAACATGCACCATCTTGCATAGATCGGTACGGCCAATCTGAGTGACCATCCACAGCTCACAGTTCATCGCCAAGAGGTGCTTCCTCATCATGGTATTCCACTTAGGATAGTCATGACCATCAAAGATGGGGCATGACACTTTATTCTTACCTGCGGTCGACATAACTAAAACTCCAGGTGGTTTAACCAAACTCACACAGAACAAGGGAGTAACTTGCTCTGATACCAATTGAAAGTGCGTTATATCGAATAGAGGGGGGTGAATAGGTGATTTTTACAAATTCGTCACTAAGGAAATTCTAAGTGAGGAATTTCCTAAGCAACGAACTACAAGCAGCACAACAAAGCAGTAGCATAGTCATCATGATGAAATGAAGCATACACAAAGCATAAGTAGTGTGTAAATAGGATAAGCAATCAAAAGACGGAATGACTGAAGAAATAGGATTGAGGAAATTGAGAAAATCTTCAGTCAAAGTCTTCAAACAGTAACGATCAATTTCATCAACACATGAATTAGGAAATGAAAGGGTTGACAAAATAGAACTAGTAGCTCGGTGAAGACAATGCTTTGGTAGACCAGTTCCAACTGATATGACTGTTGTACGTCTGGTTAGGGTGGCTAGGTATTCAAACTTGAGGACAAGTAGTTCCGGACACAAAGTCCTCACCATATCCCCTTGAGCTAAGGTTACACAGACCTCACCCAATCACTCGTGGTAAGTCTTCAAGGTGACTTCCAAACCTTCACAGACTTGGTCACCCGGCTATCCACAATTCCTCTTGGATGCTCTAGACCATTGACTCCTAACTGTTTGGAAGATGCACAGTCTTCAAAGGTAACAAGCGTTGGTTCCACATAGGAACAATCTCTTCAGTGATGCTCAATCACGTTGGGTTTTAGGTGTCTGGGTTTTTGGGTTTTTCCTCACTTGATGATTTTCGCTAAAAGTCCTCGAAGGAAGGGATACTCTAAATGAAAAGTGTCGGTTTCTCTCGGAGCAGCCAACCAATTACTGGTTGTAGGGGGGGCGACTATTTAAAGCCTGGGAGCAACCAGAGATGATAAGACATAAATGCCATTAAATGATATGACCGTTAGGTGGATAGGATATTTTGAGATAGCTGGCGCGTAGCACAGCAACGGTCGGAAATTTGAGCTCTCAAATTCCTTAGGGCTGTCATGTTCCTCACTTTTAGGCAATCCGCGCTGGCGAATTCCTAACTCCATAGTTCGAATAAATTCCTTAGAGAATAGAAGATCTTCTTTGTCACTGAAGAAATTGACTGAGCTGTATGAGATTTCCAACGGCTTCACTCGAAAGGATTTGGTAGTGTAGGCTTTGAGATGAGCATCACTTGGAAAGTATTTCCTTAGTTTTACCTTGACCCCCTTTAACAGTACGGTGTTTCCTATGACTCAAGAAAGAGAAAATGAAACTATGAAAACAAAAGTCTTCACGCTTCATAATCGTCGTATTGATATCAAAGTGATCAAGGTCACATTAATTTCCTCATTTTCAAAGTCTTGAAGAAAACCAAAGTCTTCAACTGAAGACATTCATTGTTAGGCGTCGACTTTCTTTGTTAATATAAAACTCCTCATAGACTTTTAGAACATGTGTACACTCACAAACACATTAGTCCCTTAACCTATAAGTCTTCAATACACCAAAATCATTAAGGGGCACTAGATGCACTTACAAAAGTGTCAGGACCCCAATCCTGAGTCACACAGGTCTAGCATGTAACACATCATATCACTTTGCTGCCTCACGCACGGTATCCCCATGGGTGCCACCTTACCTGGCCCGGGACTGTTTGCGCATTTTGGCTCACTTATATGATAGTGTCGCTAGCATCCATATGACAGAGAACCCGGGCCGACATGACTAGTTATAAACCAAAAGTGGCGCTAAATTATAGAGACAGGCATACATGACCCAGCAACGAACGTGCCGGTCATCAACGTATGAACCCAAGTCGTTGAAAGCTACAAGGACTTAAAGGAACAACGCGTGACATTTCCCCTAAGGTACAGACATAGGAACGAAGAAGGACACTTGCCGGCCAGCCTATGTGTTCCGGAGTACTAGCAAGCTACCAAGGCTCAGTGGAAGCACTAGGAGACATTTCCCTGTAAGATTGGCTACCAAGGGTAAACAACTAGGTGTCGGATCCCACACATTACACGTATGCATAACATGCAAGTATGTGTTGTAAAACATGGCATCACAACATAACTCAACAACTCATATAGATAAGGCCCAGAAGAGCCATCAGCATTTATTACAAGCAGTGGGTCTCATGACCCAACATACAGAGCATACAGGCAACGGAAGCATAACATATCTGAGTACAGACAACTACAAATGAAAAGGGCTGAGAAGCCTGACTATCTACAAGACCCTCCCAAGGGTACAAGATCATAGCTGAGGTAACAAGCTAAACGTCGAAGTCCACGCGGAACCACTAGTGAGACTGAAGTCTCTCTGCAAAAACATAAATTAAGCAAACGTGAGTACAAAGGTACTCAGCAAGACTTACATCACAACTAGCTACATATGCATCAGTATCAACAAAGGGTGGTGGAGTCTGACTGCAGCAAGCCAGCTTTGACTCAGTGGCTATCCTGAACTAGGACTCCAAGTAACTCCTTGAGGTGGTGCACATGAGTCCACATATTCACCAATCAATACACCACTATGGATCCGCTCCCGTCTCCTTACGAGAAGGCCATCCATAGCACTCATGCTTATCTTGCAGATTTTAGAGTATCCACTTTCACTTGTCTATGAACTGTACAGGTAACCCAGAAGTCCTTTACCGCGGACATGGCAATTCGAATCGATGATTATAACCCTACAGGGGTGTACTTCTTCACACACGCTCTCACCAGTTATCGCCGTTTACACGCATGTACTCGGCAACCTTCAAGCGGAAGCCCAGCGAAGGTGTCGGCCACGACCTGACTAACCACACAAGACCCTAGTCCAGGTTTATCGCCTATTCAGGTTCCATCCGTAGGGAGTCCGGCTGAGGTTTCCGCATACGACCCCGAACGATGTGTACAGGGTTCCCGAGGCACCAAACACGTGACTCGATACACCGTGCCACGTACCTACTGTCGGGGATATACCCCGCGGCGTAACCCGGCCGGAAGTATAACCCGGCCGGACATGGCGTTTCATTAATAAACAACCGGAGGATTGGCGACTTATGAGTCTGGCGATTCACGAGCCTGGCGACTCATTGGTGATCCGGTGGGTGTTTTAGATGGATGACAAGGCCCAAGGCCCAGAAGGCCGGTTCATATTAAGGTGGGCCGGTTTATGAAGAAAGCACAAGGAATATTCTCCTACAAAGGAAGCAAGACTAGGACTCCTTGTAATAGAGTAATCCTATTCCTACTAGGACTAGTCATGTAACCCGCCCCTTCAACATATATAAGGAGGGGCAGGGCTCCCCAAAGAGGGACAGGTTCTCACAAGTTAGATGTGTCATATTCTTTAGGGCTGGACACAACTAAAGGAGAGCTAGTTTATCGGCGACACCATGATGGTCATAATGAGATCTAGCCTCAAACATCATGTAGGGCTATTACCGGATGATATTTCCCGGGGCCCGAAGCTGTCTAAATCTTTGTCTTGCGCGTTGGTTCTCTCGATTCCTCTCAACCCCTCTCAAGCTACCACATAGATGCGCGGCCTCGCGACTAAGTCCTAACCCTAGGACATCTGCCGAGATGATTCCACGATAGTTGGCGCCCACCGTGGGGCATGCGCATGGTGGTGTTGAGTTCTTGAAGGGTTTTTGTCCAAGGAATCGAGAAGTTTGTAATTTTCCGACAAAGAAGAGCCGGTCAGAATCTATGTCAATCCAAGTTCATCGTTCATGATTAAAGCGGATGGAGATCAAAAGAAGCACGTGGCGACCCGCGGCCTGTCGATCTGTCCGTCTGAGTGGGATTGACCTTCGTCAAAAAATCAGCCGGTACGAGTCGACGAGACCGAGACCGACTCAAGTTATTCCACTATTCAATCACCGTTATCTACTGCGAAGAGCCGGTGCGCGTGAAGAAAAATTAGATCCGACAGGCGACGTACGAGAATTGGCTTCACATCCCGAGGCTGCTACCTTGTTGCTGTGCGCTACGTCCAAAACATCAAATCAGAACTAGTACTAAAGTACTAGTGGCTGGATTAGTATTCACGTGATGGCACTGGAAAAAGTTTGATACACCGAATCAGAAACGAATCTCGGCAACCTGGAGGAGTTACCGATGTGGATTGGAAAAAGAAATCACAGCCACAGTCCGGATTCGTCGACGCCGAGCCGCAGTTTGATACGGGTCATCCGTCGTCCGAACAAACCCAGGTGATATTCATCCTATATATTTTTGTTAAGTACATACTAATTTCCTTTGACAAACAACTACTCCGTTCTGCTGTATTTATTGTACGCGGGACAATTGTTCACTACAAGTGTGGCTTATACCACGGGTGCGCAGCACATACTGACAACATTGCGCCCGGCTTTCGTCTGTGTCACGTTACCCGGTAAACGGATGCGCGCAAGCTGACGCCCTTGCCACCCCTATAGCCCAGTCTACATCAACTCACCGAGACCGCGTCTATGATCGACTCGCCCGTCTGCACCGGCTTACAACACTGCGGCCAACTCATTTCTCCAAGCAGCTTCTGGTGTTGCAATCATTTTACTGTCCGCCCTGCAGTCCGGTTGATCAAAGTGCCGGGTTAACTAATGGAATTTACGCACAGATCATTTGTCGTTCACAAACATCAGGTGATATCCACCTAAATTTATTTTATTAACACTTGTTATTTTTTGTCAAAGAACAATTACTCTGCCCTGTAATATTTTTACACACGACAATTTTTATGCCATTATACTGCAGATACGAAGTGCATACACTAGCATTCGTCCATACCAAGCTGCTCAACAGACATGCGTGCAAGCCGCCGTTCCCGTGGTCCAGTCTGCATCAACTCGTCAGGACCGCGCGAATCGCCCAATAAAGCACGCACAGGCCGCCGTCCCCCGCAGTTCGGTTTACATCAATATGACGCGACTAACTCACCCGTCCGCGCTGGTTTACAATACCATGGCCAACTCGTCTATTGTCCAGGCGAATCAGGTGATTTCTATCTAAGTTTGTTTATTTAGCACATATTATTTTTGTCAAAAAACAGTTTATCTTTGCCTTGGTCTGCAATATTATTTATGCAGGGCAATTGTTCACTGCGAGAGCGATGACCATGCCATGATGAATATATGTGCAAATCGCCGCTTTACGACCTAATTCACCTCAACATGGCATGACTCGTCCATCCGCGCCGCCTTACAACGCCGCAGATGATTCACCTGTCCACACTCGCGGCCGGTTCATGGCCGTCTCTAGCGACCGTGCCGGTTTACAACGATGTGGCCGTGTTTCGCAACTGCGCCGGCTTACAACGAGGAGGAAAACTAGCCCTTCGAGGCCGGCCGACCCATCTATTGTTCGAGCAAAACAGGTAAAATTATTGTTATATTGCGGGTATAAAGCACGCACTGGAAACGTTCTACAACGACGTTTTCCTCCATGTCACATTACCTGATGAACGGACGGCCGGTTCACGCGTCTACACCGGTTTACAACGTGGAGGACATCTTGCCCGTCCGTACCGGCCTATAATATTGCGGATGAATTATCTGTTTGCTCTTACGGTCGACTTTGCCGTGATTGATGTCAGTTTCACCGTGGTGATAATCAACTTCGCGGTGGATAATTTTTGGCCTAAAGATGTCAGGTGAAATCCATCCAGTATATTATTATATTATATATCATTTTCTTTAAAAGAACAATTACTCCGGCTTGCAAAATCATCTAATGCAGGGCCCTAAACCGCCACGGTGCCGTTTTAAACCGCCGGTCCTTCGTCTTCCTTGTGGGTGTTGCATCCAAACCGCCGCTGCGAGCTGCCGGGGAATCAGCCATCCTTTTCATAAGAGTATCACATGGGGGCTTCCGTGGGCAAGGAAGTTTTCTATGGCCTCTTAAATCGGCGCCCTTAATAAAATCAAGGAATCAGCCGTCCTCTCTGTACAAAAAAAAAGAATCACATGGGGGCTTCCATGCAAGGGAGTTTTCCATGGCCTCTTAAACCGGCGCCCTTGATAAAATCAAGGAATCAGCCATCCTTTATGTACAAAAAAGAATCACATGGGGGCTTCCGCGGGTAAGGAAGTTTTCCATGGCCTCTTAAACCGGCGGCCATATGAAGCCCATCATAAGAGCACTGCTCTGGTTGCTTCGGCAATTTCCACATGATGATGAAGGGGCAAAAGAGGGTTTGATGCCTAGCACAACTCAAACATATGCCCCGACAAGCAATGCTCACACGCTACCTGGGGGCTCCTGATGCAAGTTCATTAGCGATTTGAAAACTCTTGTAGTGAACACGGCTTGGAAGCCCGGTGTATACACCTAAAATCCAGGATTAACCTTCCTGCATCAAGTAAATCGCGCCGTCCAGGTAAACCTGGTATGACCCATCGAACGTATCATAAGTCAATCCTTCGGGACCCTGAACTTGGTCACGTTAAATTGACGATCATCAAGTGATTACCCAAGCCAAAATCTTTATGAGATTTTGAACATTGGGTAGCTGTTGACATTGATGATTTGGTTAAAGATTGCGGATCATCTTAACAGGCTTTGCTAAAATGGTTAATGAAAGTAGCCTGGCAGCTCATAAAAAGCCTCGAATTTGGAGCCTGGCAGCTCGTAAAAAGCCTCGACTACATGGTCTTATTTGCCCAAAACCTTTATTTTTCAGTTTTTATGTTTTCTCAAATCTTTATCTTCAAGGTCATTGGTTTTTCAAACCAAGTCCATTGATTCAAGATGGGATAACTACAAAGTTGTCGTTACATCTGTATTTACAGAGCTATAGTCTGGGTCATGAACACCAGTACTAGTTTACAGTTAAACCGGCGTTCATCATAACCCGGTTCGGTTTCATAATGAACCGGCAAATAATCAAGGGAGTCATCAACACTTGTGCCTTGGATCATTATCTTTGACTACCGGATTAAGGTTAATCGTGACACACTTAATCGCAGGTATGATACATACTTTATATTTTGTACACAGTTCAAGTTATAAACTTAGATCATGTGTTTGTGCACTATGACCCGTCCGGCGATAAACCGCCAGGACACTTTAAACATTGTTTTATGCAGAAGCAGATGAGATAATGACCGGCCTGGCTTTCGACTATAAGTCTCCAGTATGAGATAAGGCAATGACCGGTGTTTATTAACCCGACCTGGCTTTTGACTACAAGTTGCCAGTATGAGATAAGATAATGACCGATGTTTATTAACCCGGCCTGGTTTTGTTTATAAACCAGCAATCAATGATAATTACCAATTTTCAAATTTTAGGTTATCACCCTTACTACACTGGTTTGGTAAAACCAACAGTGTGATCAAATATCATTGGAACCGATTTTCAACCGGGTTATATTATTCAAATCTTTAAATAGCCAACATGGCTGGATTTTTATTATGGTTATCAATAACCAATATTATGATTGAGGTTTTCAAAGTCGCTTCAGCGCAATGGATATTATTTTATCAATGGTATGATTTATTCTACAACTGAAGGAATAGTCCCGAGTTGCTGCAGGCTTACAACCCGGCACTTGGGGGCTACATTATTCAAGTTGAGATTACATGAAATATTCAAGTCCCATGTCACTGCCAGCATGCACCATGGCACTTGGGGGCTAATGCAAAGTCATTTTTATTGGCCTTATTGAAGACCCGACTCATCACATTGTAATGAGCCGGCCCTTGGGGGCTACCAATTGCTCCTGTCAATAATTCAAGGTACACAATTATTAATCCATTATATTGAAGGGTCCACTGCTCAGTTGGTAAAGCACAAAGCTCTTAACCTTGTGGACGTGGGTTCAAGCCCTACGATGGAGTTACATTATATAATGCTATTTTCAATGAAGTATATACAAAGTCCCTGCTCATATTACATAATGACCCGGCCCTTGGGGGCTACACTGGTTGAAGTTTTTGAGCATCAGGAAATTACAAGTCCCAAGTTGCTGCAAGCATGACAACCCGACACTTGGGGGCTACATATGTGGAATATTCAGTTTTTTCTACTGATTGGGATGAACAATCTGGATTTCTTCAAGGTTGCAACATTTATTTTGAAACAACTCTTAAGCTATCATTATGTTCTCTACTTAAGACTTGGGGGCTACATGTAATATGGATATAATGGAGGAACATCTTCAAATTCTCAGTTTTGGGCAAATCACAAAGATTAATTGTGTGACCCGGCGTTGGCAACAATCATAACCCGGCGTCTATAACAGTCATGACCCAGAATTATCAGTTTTTATGACCTGACAATGGTGGTAATCATAAACCGGCATCTTCAAGCCGGCCGGATATCAATTGAATATTTGAAGACCAATATTTTTGTCAAATCAGAGCATTTAAGGCCGATTCAAATGGATTCTTTATTTACAAAATATCTTCTGCAAGCAAAGTGATTATGAAGCTGGTCTATTTACCCGGAGTTTCCAGAAGAAGTGTCTGGATTTTTTGCATTGGTAATGTTTGAAAATATTTGTTAAGGAGATTTGCTATGAGATCATGGATACATATCAAGGAGAAAATGACAAGGATTTAAGGATGATCAGGTGCTGGTTCAGGAAAATATTTTAACCCGGAGCACAACCTATCAAATTTGTTCTCGTGTTTATGTATGCAGGAAGGATCAAGTTTAACATGGATAAATCCAAATTAAACTAGGGGCTAATGTCGGGGATATACCCCGCGGCGTAACCCGGCCGGAAGTATAACCCGGCCGGACTTGGTGTTTCATTAATAAAGCGCCGGAGGATTGGCGACTTATGAGTCTGGCGATTCACGAGCCTGGCGACTCATTGGTGATCCGGTGGGTGTTTTAGATGGATGACAAAGCCCAAGGCCCAGAAGGCCGGTTCATGTTAAGCTGGGCCGGTTTATGAAGAAAGCACAAGGAATATTCTCCTACAAAGGAAGCAAGACTAGGACTCCTTGTAATAGAGTAATCCTATTCCTACTAGGACTAGTCATGTAACCCGCCCCTTCAACATATATAAGGAGGGGCAGGGCTCCCCAAAGAGGGACAAGTTCTCACAAGTTAGAGGCGTCATATTCTTTAGGGCTAGACACAACTAAAGGAGAGCCAGTTTACCGGCGACACCATGAGGGTCATAACGAGATCTAGCCTCAAACAGCATGTAGGGCTATTACCGGATGATGTTTCCCGGGGCGCGAAGCTGTCTAAATCTTTGTCTTGCGCATTGCTTCTCTCGATTCCGCTCAACCCCTCTCAAGCTACCACATAGATGCGGGGCCACGCGACTAAGTCCTAACCCTAGGACATCTGTCGTGACGATTCCACGACACCTACCGCATCATAGCCCACCCCTAGGGTCATCGTTGCGTATGGCCTCTAGTAGGCTACAAACACCAGAAACTAAATGTAAGTCCTGGACAGAGGACAAGGGCGGTTAATAAGTCGAGAGGGTCCATTGGTTTCGGGCCCAATGTATGGTAGTAACTGGTCATGGATCACAAACACAGAACTCAGTTCCTGAGGACGGCTGCAATGAGACAACCCACCATGTACACCTACATGGCCTCTCATTGCTACCTTTACCAAATCGTGTTCACACACTTAGCTCTCAACAGTAGGACATGTTCACCATATTCCAATTCATCCCCTATGAATCAGACCTAACACAACTCTAAGAAATAGCAGGCATAACTAGAAAGCATGAATGAGTAGGCACAACATGGCTCAAACAACTCCTACTCATGCTAGTGGGTTTCAACTATTTACTGTGGTAATGACAGGTCATGTAGAGGAAAGGGGTTCAACTACTGCAGCAAATAGCAGTTGAAACATTGATGTCCTAATGCAGTGAAAGAGAGCAAGAGCAAGAGAGTGGGGTTGTATCAGAATGCTCAATGGGGTTTTGCTTACCTGGCACTTCTGAAGATGGTACTGTGTCTTCATCGGTGTCATCGAACTCATTGTCGGAACAGCGTCTACTGAGAGGGGACAAACACCGGCAAACAGGAAAAGAACACAATCAATGCAATGCAATAATATGATGCATGATCATGACATGGCAACATGCTGTGATTTGAGCTAATGCAACTAGCAGTGATTTAAATGAAGTTGATGTGAACCAAGGGTTCAAATTCAAACTCCATATGTAAATATTCAAATGACATTTAATTGATTTGACCTGATCATTAGGCATAAGTTGCTCAAACATGCATGAAAATGCCTTAAACAGATTCCTCATATTTTTCTGATCATTTTTCATATATAAATTATTTTCATCTGACCTACGGTCGATTTTATATGATTTTTAGAAGTTTAAAATATTTTTCGAAAATAAATAAATCAGTTCTAATTTACTTTAAATCCTAGAAAATACTTACTGCGTCAGTATGACTACATGATGACGTCAGTAGGTCAACAGGGGCTAGTCCAGGTCAAACCTGACCAGTGGGGTCCACTGGTCAGTGACTCAGGGCTAACTAATTAAGTTTAAAGCTAAACTACAGGTTAACAGGATCTGGGCCCCACATGTTAGTGACACAACTAACTAATAGTGCATGTCAGTGCTAATTATGGGATTAACTTAATTAACTCAGAGGCTGAGTCCACATGTCAGTGAGTTGGAGGGGGTCAAATCCTAGTCAACTGGGGTCAAACTCGTCGGAGTTGACCCACGACTCGTCGCCGGTGTGACCAGAGACGGCGGAGGGGCTAGGGTTTCATCCCACGGCAACCAAATCGAAGGCCGAGGCCATCTACGGAACGAGGAGACTCGTCTGCGTCGAATGGTGTGAGCGGGAGGAGCTGGGGTGGAGCATGCCCGCCGGAGTTGAGCTCGTGGTGGCGGCCGGCGTTCGGCGTCAACGGGTTAGGCGCTACAGTGCATCTTAGGACGAGCTGGTGAGGTCAGCGGCTTCCTGGGAGTGCCTTGAGTGCGTTGACACGCTTGGTTTGGACGGAGGCAAGCCAAAACAACGACGGCGACAAGTCCGGTGCCGGTGAGATCTCGGCCTCGACGGAGAACGGCGCTACGGCATGGGGCGAGCAAAAGGAGATGGGGGGACGAAGTGGAGCTCATAGTGAGGACGAGGAGGTGGTCAGCGAGATCGGGGACGGCTTGGTGACGAAAGAACGGCGGCAGCGATCTCAGGCATCCGATGACTGAGAGGACGGTGATGGCGGAATCACGGGCCATCTGAGCTGGTGGGACTCGACGGGGAGACGTGGCGGAGGATGGTGGAGATGCTGGACAGCTTGGGGTGGCGAGGGGAGCACGACGGCTGCGGTGGTTACGGCGGCGAGCGAGCAACGCTTTGGCCATGGCGTCGGGAGGGCGAGGGACAGATGAAGGGGAAGAGTGAGGAGGTCAGGGGGTTCCAGACGTCAGCGTCGTGTCGTTGGTGGCATCACGCTGGCCAGGGAAGGGCCAGGTAGGCAGCTGAGTGCCGACGCGCGCGGGCGCCGTGCTCGGTCTTGCCTCTCTAGTAGGCAGAGGTTGAAGACGCGTATGCCCCTGGTGGGCTGGGCTGCTTCTGCTGGGCCGCGAAGGTAAGGCCAGGTAGGCGTGCTCTTTCCTTTTATTGTTTTTGTTTCCTATTTATTTGATCTGTTTTGAATTAGTAAAAATACTAACTCATTTTGTAAAATCCTGACAAAAATTGTGGGCACTATTTGAATTTTTTCCAACAGCCCCCAATTGTTTTCAGAAGTGTTGGGGCATTTAAAAATATTAATACCATTTAAATGATCAAATTCAAATACAATATGAGTTACCTCAAAAATCCAGAATGGCCTAAAAATATTTGCATCATTTTTGCCAGAGGTTTTCACCTTTATCGAAAATCATGAACATTTTCAAAGGGCATTTTGGGTTCATCGGAAAAAAATTATTTGAACCTAGTTGGATTCATCTGGTGCTAGGATTTGGACAACCCCATTTCAAGTTTCTGAGAAAATTAAACATGATGACATGATAATCATGCACAGACAAACAAAGGCTAATCTAGGGCTGTGACAAAAAGCTAAAGTTGATGCTATTGAAAAAATGTCGTGTCCTAAAGATATCAAAGGTATACGCAGTTTCCTTGGTCATGCGGGTTTCTATAGGAGATTTATTAAAGACTTCTCTAAAATTTCTAGGCCTCTTACTAATATTTTGCAAAAAGATGTTCCATTTGTTTTTTATGATGATTGTGTAGAAGCTTTTCAAATACTTAAGAAAGCCTTAGTCTCTGCACCTATTGTTCAACCACCTGATTGGAACCTACCCTTTGAAATGAAGTGTGATGCTAGTGATTATGATGTTAATGTTGTTCCAGGACAAAGATTTGAAAAGAAGTAAAATTTAATCCATTATGCTAGTAAAACTCTAAACAGTGCCCAAGAAATTGTGCTACTGCTGAAAAGGAATTCTTAGCGGTTGTATTTGCGTGTGATAAATTCAGATCTTATATTGTTGATTCTAAAGTAACTATTCACACTGATGATGATGTTATTAGATACCTTATGGAAAAGAAAGATGCTAAACCTAGGCTTATTAGATGGGTTCTCCTGCTGCAAGAATTTGATTTGCATATCATAGATACAAAAGGAGCTGAGAACCCCGTAGCACATAACTTGTTAAGCTATAAAATATTCTTGATGACCCACTACCTATTAATGTTAGCTTTCCTGATGAACATATGGCGGTCATAAATACTTCTCATAGCACTCCATGGTATGCAGATTATGCAAATTATATTGTTAATAAATTTATACCACTGAGTTTCACATACCAGCAAAAGAAAAAGTAATTCTATGATTTAAGAAATTACTTCTCGGATGACCCACACCTTTATAAAGAAGGAGTAGATTGTGTTATTAGACATTGTATACCTGAGCATGAACTGGAACAAATCCTATGCAAGTGTCATTCCAAGGCCTACGGAGGACAACATGCGGGAGATAGAACGGCACACAAGGTATTACAATCTGGTTTTTATTGGCCTACTCTCTTTGAAGATGCTCCTAAGTTTCTCTTGTCTTGTGATGAATGTCAAAGAATTGGCAATATTGGTAGATGTCGAGAAATGCCTATGAATTATTCACTTGTTATTGAACCATTTGATGTTTGGGGATTTGATATCATGGGACCTTTTCCATCCTCTAATGGGTATACACATATTTTACTTGTTGTTGATTACATTACTAAGTGGGTAGAAGCTATTCCAACTCGTAGTGCTGATCATAACACTTCTATTAAAATGCCCAAAGAAGTTATTTTCCCAAGGTTTGGTGTCCCTTTAATGACTGATTGTGGTTCACACTTTATTCATGGTGCTTTCCGTAAATTGCTTACTAAATATCATGTCAACCATAGAATTGCATCTCCACATCACCCTCAATCTAGTGGTCAAGTAGAATTAAGAAATAGAGAGATAAAATTGATCTTGCAAAAGACAGTTAATAGATCTAGGAAGAATTGCTCTCAAAAACTTGATGATGCATTATGGGCTTGCAAAACTGCTTACAATAATCCTATGGGCATGTCTCCGTATAAAATGGTTTATGGGAAAGCATGTCAAGTACCTCTTGAGCTGGAACACAAAGCTTATTGGGCAATTAAAGAGCTCAACTATGATTTCAAACTTGCCGGTGAAAAGAGGCTATTTGATATTATCTCACTTGATGAATGGAGAACCCAAACCTCTGAAAATGCCAAATTATTTAAAGAAAGGGTTAAAAGATGGAATGAAGTAAGAATACAAAAAAGGGAATTTAATGTAGGTGACCAAGTTTTGCTATACAATTATCGTTTAAGATTTTTTGCAGGCAAGCTTATCTCTAAATGGGAAGGACCTTACACTGTCGAAGAAGTTTATCATTCCGGCACCATGAAGATCAACAACGACGCAGGCGATAACCCGAGAGTGGTAAACGGGCAAAGAATCAAAAATTATATCTCAGGTACTCCCGTAAGTATTGACACCAACGTTATTGATATCATAACACCATAGGAGTACATAAGGAAACCTTCCAACACGCTCCAGAACCCTGAAAAAGAAGAGGTATGTGGTACAGTAAGTAAACCGACTTCAAACACTTTCCAAGGTCAATTTTTTCTATTTTGGAATATTTAAAAATTAGGAAAATAAGAAGTAGCTCCAAAAGCGCACGAGGAGGTGACAAGCCGTGGGGGCGCGCCCTACCCCTGGGCACACCTCCCAGGCTTGGGGCCTCCTCGTGTGCCTTCAGGACTCCGTTTTCTCCTAGAATAACTATTTTGGTCGGTAAAAATTCATTATATAATCTTCCGAAGGTTTTGACCACAGTATCACGGCAAATTCCTTTGTTCTTGTGTTTAGCTATGGCTGAAGCAGATGGAGCAAGTTATCTTCTCAAGTTTCAGATGGAGGAGAAGTTTGCGATCTCATCACCACCACGAAAGAGGGAGACTTGAGTACACGAGTATGGGCACTCCTCTTGGCTTGTGCCAAGAATTTGGGGAGGTGCCCCGGTATCGTATCACCATCACACCTATACCTTTATTGTTTATTTTAGTTTGATCCTTTTGGTTATATCTTGATCTAGTAGAATAAAAGTTTTAGTATGATTTAGTCTTTGAGTTTGGTTTTGACCTATCTATGTAATCGAGTCTGAAAGTTATATAATAAAGAGTAGTTTTGAGTTTAGGGTTTTATTTTCTGGCTTTTATCGTAAGGAAAAGAAAAGGGAAGAGACTAAAATAAAAGAGTATATAATAATATTATGGGGAGTGATGACTTCACATAAAAAGAGTATGCTACATGAAACTTGATGAGAGTTGACATACATAGTTTTGGTCATTGTTGCAATTAATAGGAAGCAACAAAGAAAGAGAGGTCTCATATATAAATATCCTATCTTGGACATCTTTTGTGATTGTGAGCACTCATTAAAATATTGTATGCTAAAAGGTTGACGTTGAACAAGGAAGACAACATAATGGGTTATGTTCCTTTATATCCGAATAGAAGCTATACTGTCATAGATCCTCCAACATGTTGGTCTTGCCTTCCCTCTCATGCTAGCCAAAAAATTCCTGCACCAAGTAGAGATACTACTTGTGCATCCAAAACCCTTCAACCCAGTTTTCCCATGAGAGTCCACCATACCTACCTATGGATTGAATAAGATCATTCAAGTAAGTTGTCTTTGGTGCAAGCAATAAAAATGCTCTTTAAATATCTACTACTTATTAGTGTGAGGAAAATAAACTTTGTACGATCTTGAGATGGGGAAGAAATAAAAGCGATGGACTTCATACTAAAGGTCTCTATCACAAGTGGAAATAGAAAGTGACGTTCCTTTGCATTAAGATTTATTGCATCCAACTAAAAAGTGCATGGCAACCTCTGCTTCCCTCTACGAAGGGCCTAACTTCTATTTTAATGCCTGCCTCAATATCAGAGTCAAGGTGATCTTACCTTTCCTTTTTTACTTTTAGCCTTTGGCAAGCACAATATGTTGGTGTATATATATATATATATATATATATATATATATATATATATATATATATATATATATATATATATATATATATATATATATATATATATATATATATATACAGCCGGTCTATTCTCATAACATTATGAGAATAATATTCTCATATCACTTCTGAACTACATTGAAATACTGCATTGGAAAGCTATGCGCACTGCTTCCTTCTTCTGTTGCGAACCACATAAAAGGGCAGTAGGAAACCTTCATGGAGCAGCGTTTCTGGCTAGTTTGATCGATTTCTATTGGTTTATTTGTGTGTGCGCTGATTTAATATGTGATTAAACACTGAATTCAGCGAGAAAACGACGGAAAACCTTTGATTTGGCGGATCTGCGTCCGTTCTTCCGCTCGTGCAGGAGTTTCGCATCTTGCTGCTGGCTGTTCGTATTCGATTTTATAGCGTGGTCCTAGTGTGTTACCAATTTCGCGTTCATGTTTGTGTTATTCCGCGACAGATTAATTTGCTAATAGGATTGGAATTTTAGTATAATTGGTCGAGTATCTCTCTGTTCTAGCGCAAAAACGTCAGTTCTCTGTCCTTCCCCGTCCGTATCGAAATTGTTGTGTTTTATATGTAATTTTCTGTTGTTTTCGGCAATTATGTGCTGCCCTTGATCCTATCCGTATGAATTGGAGCGGATTAAGTTGTTAATTTTGAAGAATTTAACTTTTTGTCCATGTTTTTTGTGTTCTTGCGGGCGCCACTGGCTCTGGTCGTTACTCAAGATGTTTTTTGAGATTGTTTTGCATTATATAGTTGTTAGAACCGCATTGCAGGCTGTGTTTTTCGTTTGCGAATCGTGGTCAAGAGCGGTGGACTGCAGTAATATGCAATGCGCGGTGAACTGCAGTAATATGCAATGCGCGGCGAATATTTGTAGCGCGGCGAACTGCATTAATATGCAATGCGAGCCTGCATGAACTGCATTACAGCCACGGGGGTGTGGGGGACTAGTTTAATAAGTTTTTTTGCTTGGTCAAGCGCGGTGGACTGCAGTAATATGCAATGCGAAATGCACATTGTTATGTAACCGCACTGCTTTATTTGTCGTTTTTTTTGTTGTGTCTTTACACATATATATTTTGGTGGGTCAATTGGCTCCCCTCCCACGTTATCCCTGGCGGCTCCCATCTCACCTTATCCCTGGCGGCGCCACTCTTCCTCGATCTGTTTTTCTCCCAACCAGATCCCTACGCCTGGCAATGGATTGCGCGTGCGGCTGCCAGGCAAGGTTGGAGCCCATGCTGGAGACATGTGTTTTTTCTGAAGGTTTGGTTCTGAACCAGAGGCAGCGGCACAGCGCGCTCTGTTCCCTTCTCTATTCTTCAGGTATTGGATTTCGGGCTCCATTCGTCCATCAGTTGACTGACGATGATGTCAGTGATTCATGGGTATGTATTTCTCGCATATTCTTTTTCATGTGTTGTTTGTAGTTAAGACTATCTGAATTTTTGTAGCAGTATAAGTGCACTAAGTATAAGTGAACTGCTTTTCACATAGTAGTTTTATTATGAACATTGTAGGAGCAGCAGCAATTTTGTCTAGTCAATATTATTATATGTTGACATCAATATTTTTTATGAAGATTGTAGCAGCAATTTAGTTTCTGAAGATTGTAATCTTTTTCTTATTTGTTCTTATTTTTTCTGTTCTTGTTGTTTTGCTCCCAGAAATTCCCTTCTGGTCTAGTCAGGGTAACAGAAAGCTGTGTTAATTTGGTCTTGGTTAGCAAGAATGGATATCATGATGTTGATGTTATGTATTATGTTGGCTCTGATGATTGTTTGGTTCTCAAAGATGGCTGGAAGGAATTTGTGGAGGAAGCTGGTCTTCAGGCTGGGGATGTTGTCATGGCTATGTTTTATAGGCATACAAAGTGTTTGGAAATTAAGTTAAATTTGCTTTAGATCAGTCTTGCTTGAGCAGCAGCAGCATGAGACATTTTTGTTGTAATAATTTGACATTTTTGTGCGGCTTCTAGTGTATTTTCCTATAAGAATTCTGAGTATAAGTGAACTGCTTTTGACATATAGTTTTTCATGTGCATCCTATCAGCAGCAGCAGTGGAAGAACATACATACTGGAAACCCCCACCGAGCTTTGTTTTTTTTAATCCACATACGGAACTAGAGTTTTTTTAATAAAAGAGGACTGTATCAACCATTATAATAGCATCAGTTTTGTGAAAGAATACTCTCTGTGAACTGCTTTGATAGATTGTTTTTTATGTGTATCCTAGCTACAACAGCAGTTTGAAGCAATATACATACTGAAAACAGACTACTGAGAACTGCATATTGTTGATAGATAGAAACCAAGGTTCTGCGCTCATAATTAACAAAGTACATCATCAAGCAAACTAACGCAACATAAGCAAACATTGTCCCAAAGCAAACTACAACGAAAGCAAACTAATCTACATAAGCAGAAGGAAACTAATCGAGCACTTACGACAGGAATCCTTGGCTATCAGCATCTGGCCTGCTTCACCAGTTCCACCTGTTGGAGTTGGAGGTGGAAGTTGATCCCCCCTTGCCCCCCACCCTCCAGGATGACCTCGGGCGCTTCCTGGTCTTCTCTTTTTCAGCGCGCGCGAGGCCTTTCTTCATTCTGGTGATTCGGTTCCATACCTCGAACGAAGTGTAGGCGTCCTTGGTAGCATACTCGACGTGCCTCGTGCTGAGAATCGAAGTTCACAGGCTGTGGTCGTGGTCTGACATCTTTGTCTTCATGTCTACGTACTCGTCGTCGATGATGGCAGCAGCTACATCGCCAAGCGAGTCCAGTGGCTTCGTTCCATCAGGCACCCTCCAGTTCATCTAGATGTCGACGAAGTTGGGGATGTGGAGGTTGCAGCGTGAAAGCTTCTCCTTGTCCTGCTCGATGGAGAAGCCAGCAGACTCGAACCTAAGGAAAGTGAACCGCAAGTTATACCTTTCAGAACTGCATACATAGGCATATAGAACTGCAACACATACTCGGCAGAGAGAATTGCTTACCTTGGGTCGCCGAGGAACCTGTCGAAGGGGATGCATCTCTTGCCCAATGTACCACATACCTGGAAAAGAAGCACTGGGTGGTACTTGCCGATGGATAGTTGAACCAGGGCCGCTCTGCTCTTGTTGGGTGTGTATTCCACGTCGATGCCGACGATCTTCTGGCGGCGCCGCTGGAGAACTGTCTTGTACTCTTCGACGTACGTCGCCATGGCGTCCACGTCGGTGGTGTAGATCACCTTCAGCTTCGTCTTCCCATGCGCATGCACCTCGTCGTAGGTCCTGGTGAACCCCATGGCTGCAAAGAGGAGGAAGAGGAGGAGGAAGGGTAGCGTCGTGTGTTTGTGCGGACGGTCAGGTTGATGGAGCGCGGGATTTAAAGCGGAGCGGCAGCAACTTCTGCCGAGGCCACGATCTCGTCCCCCAACCGTGTTGGCGATCGTGGGTTCGTGATGATCGTGGCCTTCGCACGGCTTGCAACCGGCCGGATAGAGGAGCGGGGGCGCGGAGCTTCGGGCGATAGTGGGCGCATTTATTTTAGGGCAGGCGAACCGAATCGTTTCCCGTAAGCGAACTGCATCGCTTCAGAAGCGGAATCGTTTTCCGTAATCGAACTGCATCGCTTCAGAAGCCGAGTCGTTTTCCGTAAGCGAACTGCATCGTGTTATAACCGAGACGTTTTTTTTATTTTTTGTCTATGACCTGTGGGCCCGTCGGCCTTTTATTCATTAAGTCTCTCTTTTTTCTTCTACTTTTCTTGCAGCCCCCCTTGCCCCCTTTCGCTTCCTCTCCCCCGCGCCCGCACAGAAATCCCCCGCCCTCGTGCTCTCGTGGTGGAGAGTGACGACGCCTGCAGCCGCCGCCGTCCGTAGGGGCTCTCTCGTGGTGGACAGCGTCGACGCCCGCAGCCGCCGCCGTCCGTAGGGCGCTTCCTCCGCCGTGGCCATCCGCACCCGCCTCGTCCGGCCGTCACATCGTCCCACGGTGAGCCCCAAATTGCCCCCAATCCGTTCCAGATCTTGTGCTAGGGTTATTTTTCGATCCAGCATTCTCTTCTTAAGGTTGTTTTGTATGCTTGAAATTGCAACGCCCTATGGATTGAAAGTTTTTCTCTGCCTGCTTTTGGGGTATGCTGTCTAGGGTTTAATTATTATCCCTTTCTGATTGCAGACACAACATGGCTTCTCCCTCCCCAATTGATGCGTCACCAGTTAGAACGGCTTCCCCATCTGGTAACTACATCAAAGTGAACTGCATTTTTCATACAGGGTCAATTTACTTCTTTTGTTGAACGAAATAGTGCACTGCATCTTAGATTCCTTTTTAGCAAGGCCCATTTTTTCAGACATGTGGCAAACTGATATGAACTGCCTCAAGTTAATTGTTTTTTATTTTTTTGGAACGACATTAAGTTACTTGTTATGTTTTAATTGTTAAACATAAACTTCTATAAGAGCACTGCATTTGGACATTGCTTTGTATTTTTTTGTCTATCCACTATGCAGTTGCCAAATTGATATGAGCTGCATTAAGTTTTAGTTTTTGCCTCTCACAGAACTGCATGAATTTGTTTTGTTTTGTATATCTAAGCGAACTTCTTTTTTATATGTGGTCAATTGGTCACTGAATTAGTGCACTGCATCATATATCCCTTTATCAATGTCCTTTTTCGGACACGCGTCAATATGATATTCAAGCGACATGAACTGCATTTTTAGGTTTACTGTTATGTTTTTAATTGTTAAACATAAACTGCTGGAAAAGAGCACTGCATTTCTACATTTTGTGTTTCCAAGTTGATTTGAGCTGCATTAAGTTTAGGTCTCCCTCTCACACACATATCTTTCTTATGTTTTTTCACCCACAGTTTTATCTCCTGGTGGGTCCGGGGGTGGTGGTGTTAACTATTTGATTACACGTTATTTCACAGCTGATGTTGTCGGTGGCGGTACATCTGATCAGTGCAGCATTCCACCTGAATTGAGTGAAACCCAGTCGCAATCTGTTGATGGCACAGAGCCAGTTACACTGGATTGGATGGTCCCTGATCAGATTGCAACTGATGTTGAGAGGAGAAGGTAGAAAGCTATTGCGCTTGGTAATACTTTCGTGAAGGCTCATAGGGCGAAGCAAGTAAAGTTTGAGGAGGGTAAGGAGATAGGAAGGAGGATTACATATTCAAAGAAGTCTGCTAAGTTTTCATCCGCAAATAATCCTATGAAGAGGAAACTCAACACTGTTGCAGAGCAAGGTTTAAGTTCTCCATGCCGGAGCCCGCGTGTTCATTACTCAAAGAGACCTAATTACGCCGAGGTTGATGTGGGTGGGATTCAAGGAAAGCGGAGACGCGCGAACGATCACTCTGGTGTTGATTCTGAGCGTCGATCTAAGCTTGCGCGGGAAAATGCAGCTGAAGAAGCGTTGGACAGTGATTCTGATGAGGAGGATGTTGATGTTAGTAAGGTATACGCTGTTTATTTACTTTTTCTTCTATTTTTTTAAGTTGTTTTGGCATGAGTTTGCTGATGTGAACTGCATTTTTATTCTTTTTTTTGTAGACTGCTAAGAGTACGAAGAGGAAGAGGTCTGAAGATGATGTTGCGCATGAATGGCGTTTTAACAAGACTGTTCGGCTGTCCATTCCAAACGTAATCAAAGCTATCGCTTTGCTGGGTGAGGCGCACAGAACTTTGGTGCGGCAAGCAGGTTTTGGCATTGTCTTTGACCTGAAATTAGAGAAGAATGTTTCTCGTGTTTGGATGTGCAAGCTGATGGGAAAGATCGACCCTGATACGATGAGATTGGACTACGGGCCAAACAAGGTTCTGGAAATCAATCGCGAGGCTGTCCATCACATTTTTGATTTCCCTATGGGTTCTCACACTGCTCCCAGTCCTGCTGCCAGCGGCCATGATGATTCGCTGACTAATCTGAAGGAAGAACTCGGTTTCAACCGTTCTCGTAGCATAGATGCGAAGGACCTGCTTATTTTACTTCGCACGTTGGCTGCGGACCCTGCAAAGGTTAATAAGACGGTGAAGGTTTTTTTCTCATTGTTTTCCAGTGCTTGCTTTGTCCTAGCCCCGCAACTCGGTTGTCCAGGGTAGCTGCTATGGTTGAAAACTTGGATATTGCATCTATGGCTAGCATGGACTTTTGTCAGCTTGTTGTCGATGAGCTGCAGGCCGCTGTGTACAAGTGGAATTCTAAAGGGAGCAAGCAGAACTGCGCTGAGGGTTGCACCATCGTGCCCCTGTTCATGTACCTGGATTCGTTGAATCTTCGAAAAGTATCGGTTATGGATAAACGCAGTTGAAGAAGATTCACAACACCGACATCATTGTCAGGAGAAAGATACACCTGGACTCTTACAAGTTTGGCAAGCTGCCGGTGAGTGCATAGCCAGCCTTTGTTTTTATTTTATTCCTTTTTTTCGCGCATGCTAAATGTGAACCTCTTATGTACGTTTTTTTTGTGAATTGCATCTCTTTTTTTTGTTGAATTTTTTCATTGGAAGGCGGAAGCGGACATTGTGTACAAGCGGACTGCAGTTGCCGAAGCGCCTGAAATGTTTTGTGAGCCTCTTGCTAGGGCGGCTCCAATTCGACGGGGTCGTGGTTTTGCTAGGGCGGCTGCTGGAGGTTTTTCTGGCCATGCTTCTGCTGATCGTAATAAATTTGTTCAGGTCGATGAGCTTCTCGACAGGGTCATCAATATAACTAGTGATTTCCCAACATCCGGTTCCAGGATGAGGAATATTGCTGGGTTGTTTCCTGAAGGCAAAGGCCCTTCTGAAGCAGAAATCGAGGCCTCTCATAACTTTGACCGTGGGCAGCTTGAATTCCTTTAGCAGACTGTTACGAATATCAGGTCAGTTTAAGCAGTCTCAGGACGACAGGTGTTCTACGTATGAGCAGGAAGCTGATGCAATAGTGAAGGAAATGAACAAGCATGAAGATGTTGTCCGGCCTTCTTTTCCCGACCCCGCAGATGTGGATGTATGTCTTTTTTCCATATGTGAACAGTTTTTTTACCCATATTTGTTATCTATTTTTTCGGTGTGTTTGTGGCATTGACTATTTGTTTTTTGCATCCTTTTGTTCTTTTCGCAGTGTGGAGGAGAATCTTCTAAGGCTAACGCTTGTCATGATGATGACCACCAGGACCACGACGGTGTTGATTCTGATTATTTGTTTGACAGGCCATTGTCCCCCGTTGACGAAGCTGCCAAAGACAATCCTATTGACGAAGTCGTAATCGACAAGGTTTGATTTCTTCCTTTTTTTGTTACAGTGAACTTCATTGTTTAATTTTTTGTAGTGTCCAAAACAAACAATCATATTTTTTGCACTAGTAGTGGCAGCGAACTGTAGATTTTAACTTTTTTTGTATTTCGTGCACCAGTAGTGGTAGTGCACTGCAGTTGTTGTTTAGAGAAGAAGCATCATCTTTGTTAGAAGTGGACTGGATGATCTGGTGTTGGTTTTTTAGTTGTAGAACTGCAGATTTGGATAATAGTTTTATTTATGTTTTAATGTTTTTTAGGATGCCGAATTAAACGTGGAAATACATGGGAAGGAGGCAGAGGGTGACGCTGGCAAGGACGAGGAGGCTGACAAGTGTAAAGAGATGGAAGGCGACGCTTCCCTGGTGAGTATAGAGAATTTTTGCATTTTTGTGTTTTATTTTTTATTTTTCATGGGAGCTTCATGGTCCGTTTTATTAGTGAACTGCATTCTATCTTTTTTGTGTAATGTGTTTTATTTTTTAACTCATCAGAACTGCGGAATAAATGTTGAAATCCAATCGGAGCGCAACATTGAGGATGATAATGTGGAAGGGAGAGGACGGGAGGAGCCTGATGCGGAGGTTGATAAGGCAGAAGGTAGAGAAGGAGGGGAGTGTCCTGTTGAGGCTGATAAGGCACAAGAGAGAGAAGGAAGGGAGGATATCGTGGATTGTGATAACCATGAAGAGAAAGAAGGAGCTCCTGGTGTTAATGTTGAAATTGCAGAAGAGACAGAAGGAACTCCTAGAGTCGGATTTGACGATGCGGGGACATCCACTAGCATTGATGGTGTTGTTGGGCCTAGTATTTTGTTGCTTGGCGATGAGGTGCCTGAGAAATTTTGTGTCGTCCCTCGCGCCCCCGAGCAATCTGTTGGCAATCTGGCTTTCCCAGCCGAGACAACCAAAGTCCCAGCTGAGACAGTTTCGATTGGTTCTAAAGAGGAACAGCCAAGACTCTCTCAGGACATGAGCAATCAAGCGCCGCTTGACGATGATATTATCGGGCTGGAGCACTTGACGCTCAGCGAAGATGTATATGAGCAGCCGCAGGAAGTTTATTCTGAAACCGAAGGTAAGCGAACTGCATTATTTTTGTTCTTTCCCGGGGGCGAAATGGACCGTGTGTGTTTTATTATCTGATATCGTTCCCAATCTGTATGCAAATGAGGAATTACCTGTTGTTACTCCTTCAAGGGTGATCCAGCTCTTATGAGAAGATACAATGAGTTACATGACGCTGTTACGAGGGCTAGGAGGGACAAGAAGAAGAAGTATGACATTTTTTGTCTTACGCCCCGATTATTTAATATGTTATTTTTTTAGGGACACCCATCTTATCACTTTTTGCTGGGCTTTTTTCTTCTTGTCTGAAGGCATCTAGTTGCGTTCAAGGACGAGTTTGGTGATATTACTATCGGTCAGGTTGGCGAGTCTTTTTGGTTGTATGGAACTCTGAGCACGCGCCTCGCAAACATTGGCGTCTCTATGCTAACTGAGAGGTTCAAAGCATCTCAAACGATGATTGTTCCGTACATCCTATGTGTAAGCATTTTCATTAATTTATATTTTATCCCCTCGTCCAATTTTTATTTGTGCTATAAGCATTTTCATTAACTCTCTGGTTTTGTCTTTTTTGCAGAATTCCATTTGGAACGGCAGTGCCACAAATAGGGCTTTGAAAAAGATGTTTTCTTCAAGCGCAGAGGAACGTGTGGACAAGAAAAACTTGGTAACGCATTTTGACCATTTGTCGTCATCTTGAAAATAAGTTTTCTGTTTTTCTTTTTTTTGATCTAGTTTGTTTTATTCTCTTTTTTTATTTCAGATTATGTTTGCAACATTTGACCCTCCTCCCGCAACAATGAAGGACGCGATAGGCCACTACTGCTTGGTCACTTTGAACCTGCGAGAGAAGCGTTTTGAGTTTCTCGACTCATTGAACGAAGGCGACAGCGCTGCTGCAAATCTTGTCTTCGGGAAAATGGTCAGGAACATCAAAAAAGTTTGGAAAGATGGCAGCGCAAGCTGCGATGAGCCATTGAACCCTCCCACCCTCGACGGCTTTGCGCTGACTCATATTAATGTCCCGCAACAGGGAAACGGGTTTGTACCAGTTCTCCTTTTTTTCTTTTGCATCCTTCAATTTTTGTGTAAGTGAGCTGCATTGTTTTTACTAAATTAGAAGCACCTTTTCCCTTGAGCGAACTGCATTACTAATGTGTTATTGGTTGTTCTCCCTCGGTTTCTTGTGTGTATGGAGCTGCATTGTTTTACTAACATCAGTAGCACTTTCATTACTGAGTGAACTGCATTAGTAATGTGTTTTGTGTTGGTTTTCTTTGCAGGCATGATTGTGGATTTTACATGTTCCAATTCATGCAGACCTGGGATGGTGAAACGATTGCCAAGTTTGGGAAGGAGCACATTGGCTACATCAGGAAGGTGATGCTCTATAGTTGGCTGACCTCGTCGCATTGTTGTCTGGACCTGACATCACTTTTAATTTTTAAAGAAGGTTATTACATTTTTTTTCAGTCACACACCCTTTTTTATTAAGTGAACTTCATTGGTACAGAGAGGGGAGGTCCACTACTTTTGTTAAGATTTTTAGTAGAACCCCATTCGCATGTTTAAAATGACTTTCCTTAGTGAACTTGATGATTCTTGTTCATTTTGGTCATTATCCATTTTTTGTGCAGGCTTTGACGAAGGCGCACACCAAGGTGGTATTTCCTTGTTTGAAACTCAGGTTCACACTCCAATGATTCAGAAAGTTGTCCTTGATGAACCCCCCGTTAAGCTTGTGAAAGAACCTGTGTGTAAGAGGTTGAGGAGTGGCGCCGGCACTTCGAATGAAAAAGCTCTTGAGAAATCTCCCGTCAATGTCAAGCATGGGAAGAAAGCTGTGAGCCCTCCTAATGCTGAAGATAGTGATGATGATTTTGAGAGGCCACCACCAGTGCCTAGAAGGACCAGGACGCAGCTATGGAACGCCCGACGGACAGCGAGGGACTAATTCTATCAAATAAGAGGCCTGTGTAGAAGCCATCAATGTTTCGATCTCCTGTATAGAAGTTGAATCCTGCGAGATTCAGCTATCTTGTGGAGATGAGGAAAGTCTTGCAACTCATCACAAGCACACAATTCAGGCAGAAATACAGCGAGTCGGTTCTTTTTTCGTTAGTTTTTTCGACTTTTGATATGTAATGTGTGTAATGTTCTTCTGTGTTTTTGCTTTTGTGCTCCTAACCCCCCACCTTCGCCGTTTCTTTTGTGCAGGTGCGCGCTTTTCATGCACAGGAATTGTGACGCCCGGATAATTAAGCTACAGTAAATGTGTCCTAATGACGCCACGTCACCACAATTACTGTTGATAATCTTGCGTTAGTTCGGAACCGATTCAAATTCAAATTAAAAATCAAGCAAACCATAAAAGTTTTCAAATATTAAAACAAAAATGTTCGGAGTGAACCAAATAATACATAATCAATTATGGTGGAGAACCACTTTTTATTAGGTGTTCGAATGCCCTAAAATAGTTAAAACACTAGCCAAACAATTAGTGAAATGCCTTTTACAATTAAATAAAATATTAAACTATTTTATTTTGTTGCCCTAACTTATGTGGGAGTGGCATACTTATTAACACTAAATTAGGGGCTACTTTTATAATTTATAAAACTAAAATAAAAGGGGAACAAAAATAAAACAGAAAAGGATAACTATAAGAATAAACAAAACAAGAACAAAGCAAAAAAA